>OY292532.1:6307333-6597776 GCA_958496365.1 Subacronicta megacephala
GAGAAGCGTTTCGAATTTACTTTGCTCGTTCATTTAGAATCGTTTTATGTGAATTCAGTAAAGTTGTTAATTTAGAGTACGGACATCTGAAATGCAGAATGTATAAGTATCGGTACGACCGAATATATACGGTTTGTTATGTCGAATCGTTCGGCCTGCCTGGCGTCGTAGAAGATAGAGCTCGTTGTTAAGTTGTGCAAAGTGGTGTATATTATCTACATAACGGATAAATATACAAAGATGTGGGTTTTCCGTGATCATCTCCGTGTGTGAGTCTTACAATGTAAACGGTCATATCTTAGAGGATGCCCGCACCTTTGCATTGCAATAGCAGTGACGTAATTTTAAATACATAATGCGATACCCCCTTAATCTCTTCTACATCGGTGAGCCCATCTTCGGGTCGCCTGAAAACCCTACGATGCTCAACAAAGTTAGCGCAAAAGGATAAAATAGATAAAATTGTAAATAATGTAGTGTTGCAAATTTTGCAGATCACTCACCTCCCTGGTCATCTAGAGCGACCAGAGTACGAATGCCGGCCTCCTTGCTCTACGCCGCAGAAACAAAAAGTCACAGAGCATGTTAGTTGTGAGGGGTACAGTAGAGTGAGTGGACAGTGGGTTCGAGTCCGGCGAGGGCGCGCGGCTCGCGGCGCCGCGAGCGTGTGCGACTACTTGTACAGTCAGTTGTATGTCACGCGGGTGGACCTCGCCTCGGCACCTAGCCACCAGCTTCCATCAGCTCTAAGTTATATACAAGTGACATGGTGTGGACCAGTGGCGAGATGACGTCCACCCTGGTGTTTGAACTGTGTTGTTGAGAGTAATGCTGAGTCTGTACAGTGTCGTCATACATGTTATATTCTGCGCTTACACTTCGATATATGAAAATGAATAGTATCGAAACAATATTTGAAACATAAAACTTGATTACATATTTTTTATAACGATTCAAAACCATACGTACTAAATATATTTTGTAAAATATAACAAATAATATTAAAAAACAGTAATGTGGGTTATACTGAAAATTTTGACGAGGTTCATGTATATTGTGTGAGAGTTAGAGTAGGTGTAGCTCGATTATATTTGTTGGAGTTCAGTGGTAGGTACGGGGGTGTGTTCACGCCCATTGACAGTAATGTGAATGTTCGAGAAGGCATGAAAATCATACAACATAATAGATGTACAGTCAACAACAGAGAGCAGCCACTACAACAGAGACCTAAGATACAGATCAACTAAAACAGGATAGAAGGAACATCAACATACACTGATCACGATACGCGCAATGCCAAGTTTCGTTAAATCAGTTAGTGTTGGAACGTTTAGACAGAGAAAAAAAAAACATAAAGAAACAGAGAACAACGTTATCGAAGAGTAGAAGAATCGTTAATAGACAGGAAATTATACAGTAAAAGAAAGTGCGTTGAAAACGGTGAGTAGTCAGCCTCGGACGCGGATTCCTTGAGTGTGGATCCGGTGACAGATAAGGGTCTCTTTTAGAAAGCAAGCCCAAGCACAATGGATTAATTTTTTTTCAGACTCAAAGCGCACGTATTTCATTCAAATAACGTACTAAAAGGGGTACTAACATTAGAGAAGTATTGAAACTAAATATGGGGCTCGGATTCTATTGTGGACAATGATGGGCTTCATGCTTTGAAACCTAAAACATTCGGGCGAAGTTACAGGAGCTGACAATTAAACACTCACTTTTTGAGTTAATCATTGGCTTCTTTGGCAAAAAATTTAAGAGGCAACGTTCTAAGAATAACAATGTCGTTAATTAACTGTCAGCGCCAAGGGCTGGTTCGCCCGGGGAGGTTTAATATAATCACATAAAATGTACAATTCACTACGAACAACACAAAGGGCTATAGAAGTCTAACATATTCGGACACAGTAAGGCACGGATCATGCAACACCCATATATGTATGGTTATAATAACATATAATACTGATTACATATTATACTCAAACGTAGGGTTGAACATAAAATAAATAAGGAATTATGGCCGGAGAGCTACAATAGATACATACATACACACATTTAGAAAAAAAGATAAAACAAAACAATATTTAGCGACATCGAAACACAACAGCCAGGGTTAGCAGAGGCTGCGCCCTAGGGGGTGGGACGGGCGTCAGAGACCAAACCGAGCTTGGGGCTATCCAGACACTTCCGCTATACCCCTCACTCCCTCGCATCGAGAACACCTCTCTCACAGATGATCACAAATAATTCACATAATCGACAACATAACTCAACATAATTAAACTATGAGGGGAAACAAATTTTGAATCTTAATTGAAACGCGTCTACGATACTCAAGATTGCACAGTTATATTTGCTCAATATTTCTATTAAGCAATAGACAAAAGAGCTTCCAGTATTGTTGCACGCTTGGAAAATTAACAGATCATTTCAATATTAATCACACATACATACACACGATACAGTAATCATAGATGAATTTGGTATAAAAACAAACTTTACTTTAATAAATTTGATAAACAAACAATATAAATAGTTTTCATATCAAATTCATCGTACTTTGGATTAGTATAAATGGGGGACAAAGATAAATAATTATAATTATAGTTAATTTTGGGAGGTATTCTCGAAGTAGCACACAATTCACTCCCAAGAAATTGAAAACTCTGAGTTATAGAACATTAGTATTAGTCACCGCATAATTATGGCGTTATAGTCGAAGATTGTATTTAAGTTCATGGTGATACTTTCCCCTTACTTAAAATAAATCTTAGTAGGTATAGGTAAAACAATAAGATAAGCATGGCTTTAACTCACCTCTTCACATAGTTGCATCATGCGCCGTGTGGACTCCAGTGACTGAAAAGTTACAATAAATTCAATTAAGAACAAGTTGAAATAGGATATTAATTTCAAAATTTATTTCGAACGAATAAGTTTGAACAAAGAAACTTCTCTCCAGGAAGTAGTCCTATAGATTTTCTAGAACGTAAGCTGCGAATGATTAAAATTAATTTTATTGTACTTAATGCGTTTCCATTTCTCATTTAAGTCCAGCAAATCTGAAGATCGACCCTCACAAACTAAAAAACCTCATCTTTCATATATCATAATTAATTATAGGCCAGCTGGACTTAAAGGCAAATTTTGAAGAATCATATTATGAATAACATTTGAAAATTCTTAAAAGATCTAACATCGGTTCGGAATATCAATTGATTACAGAGGAATTATTTGTGTCCTTTTGTATACAGTAGTATTAAGTATATACCTGTGTTTCCCCTGGAATAGGTTATTAATATTATTTAATGTGCAGTGCAGTGATAGCTTAGTAAGATGACCATTGGAATTCCAAGTTTAAGGTTTAGAATTCGAATCCAAGGCAGTCGCACCTCTGACATGCGTTTTATTAATGGCGAAGGAAATCATTGTGAGGAAACCTGAATGCCTGAAAGATTTTCTTGACGACGTGTCAAGTTCGCCAACCTGCAGTAGGCTAGCGTGGTGGACTATTGCCAAACCCCTTTCATTCTGAGAGGAGACCTGTACGTAGTGGGACATTGTTATGGGTTGATGATGAATGTTTAAAGTAAGATACAAACAAATTCATGCCTCTGTTCACCTGTCCGTCGTATGGTTGACTCATTTAATAAAAAATTGCTTACATTGACATTTTCAACCATCCAATAATTAGATTCAAATGCCTTATCCACACAAATGTTATTCAATATTAAATTAATAAGTAACCGTGATCTTACCATGAATATTAATTATGTTTAATTATCGCACTTAAACATAATTATGTACTTTTTTTATCAATACCCCTATTAATTGTTTATTTCTCCTCTATACTTTATGTCCATCATGTGAGCAGCGTTGTGGGTTATTGTTAACAATTTTCTGTTATACTAGTTATAAGTCTGTATAGTGTAACTGTTTGCTGTTCCTTTTATTAAAAATAAAATAAAAAGATACTGACATCATCGGTGACTTGTCCGGCGCGGAGTTGTAGCTGTTCGAGTTCGCTGCGTGGCGCGCCATTTTCGGCGGGTGGCGCTGCGGCAGGCATCCTGAAACAACACGAGTAACATCATCAGTATACAAGGCGTTTTCATTAAGTTGCTGGCCTACCTATCACAGTTTGCTGTTGCAAATAGGTATAAAAGAAGTATCCATTGCGTTATTGGTTCGATTCACAGGTGGAGCAGTGTTCTTTTTATGGTATCGGGGCAAACGAGCAGACGGATCGCCTGATGGTAAGCGATTACCGCCGCCCATAGACACTCGCAACACCAGAGGAGTAACAATGCGTTGCCGGCCATATAAAGGGGGTACGCTCTTTTTTTTTGTAGGTTTGAAGGTATTGGTTCGGAAATACTGCAGGCGACGGTTATTCATTCCGTTCATGTTATTGGGTTTTAATGTGATATTGTCAGCTCGTTGTTTGGATTTGATATGCTCCCCTCGATGCTAACCTAGACATAACGGCGAAATGTGAGTTGGTGTATAATACCTACTACACCTCTGCCTAAACCTTTGGGGAATACAGGATGGATGCTATGTTACGTTATATCTAATATATCTTGGTGCTAGCACAAACAGAATGAACATAAGCCTTGTTCATTATTCACACACCTTTAAGAATTTTAGAGGGCGTCCTTTCTTGTATTATCTTTTACTTTGCATTAAAATATAAACGAAGCGATGGATGTTGAATTTGTAAAATGCATATGAGATTCGAAAAGACAAACACAAAACAAATAAAAACTTTCTGCTAAGCCTTCTAAAATTACCCTATCTAACATGTTAAATTGGTTCAATTTATCCTTCCATGTAACGGTTGCCTGGAAGAAATTGCAGATCGCGATAAGGCCGCCCATATTATCAAATACAAAAACGTTGTATATTTTGTATTAAACTTGAAATTAAAATTAATTATTTATACTTGGTGCGCAATAAGTATAAATAAATTAAAGTTTTTAAAGTTACTCCGGTGTCTCATATTCAGCGGCGTTAAGCGGCGGTAGCCTAATGGCTAGGGCGTCGGACTTGCGATCATGTGGTTGCCGGTTCGAAACTCACCCATTGTAATATGGTCGAGTTGCTTAAAAGAGTAAAGTTTCTTTACGTATCAGAATCCAGAACGAGGAAGTCCGTAAAACCAAAGTCCCCGACAAAAACTGAAACTGAATTAGCAACTTTATGTGGTAATGGGCGGGCCGCATTGTTCGGAGTCGTTTGAGGAGAAAACTACTCTAGCGACAACAAGCTGGAAAGCGGAGCGTGGGAAGGCTCTCACTAGATATAAATACGACTTAAGGTCGCAGATCGAATGCATACAGGTAAAACTATTGGTTAAAACCTGATTGATCCGCTTAGGAAAGACTAATTGAATTTTATTTCATAAGAACCTCCTCCTTTTTGAAGTCGGTTCAAAAATCCACAATCCAAATCCATAAGTATACGCGCTTCCGGATCCGTTCCTTCTTCAGCGGAAAGCGGAAATACTTAGAACATTTTAACGCGACCATGGAAGTATTTTATCTCCAAAAGTATGGATTTATTATGAAAGTATTTATTATGATGACTAGTTATATAACTTCGCTGATCATTCAGTCTTATATGTATACATTTATGGAAAAATTTAATTGCCCCTCTTTCCCATTTTTAACATGCTTGTAATACAAACAACTGATTTTACTATGGTTTAAAAGGTTGTTTTCAAATCATACATGCAGTTTACTCCGTATTCATTATGCGAGATACGCGCGATTAAGTTGCTAACAGAAAGGAGTAACGAGAGTAATGTGCAGATTGGCCTTGCGTTAACCTTACACGTAACCTTATGTCTGCAGTTAACCATCCTGTGCTGGCTAACGTACTATGAAATTCTCGTTTTAATTAACAGCCCCTGGCACGAACTAACTATATTGAATTACGTAGATCTACTAATTCAACAAAGTGTGATCTAAAAATAGGATGGGGTTTCATTCCTTTCATAAGAAGGGAAAATAAACGCGTAGGTAGCAGTTAAAGGTCGGTTGTGTCAGGCAGTATGATATTTAAGCCTTCACTTTGATGCTATTTGTGGTAAACATCAAACGTCATCCCTTGCACAAAGGACTGGGGAATTATCCTTTCCAGTTTCAAAACATCATTTTCGATATTATCTATGCATAGAAATGGCACGGTGGCGTATTGGATCTCAGTACGATAACAAGTTTAGAAAATCTTTTGTACGTGCTTACGTAATATCAGTATGTGGATATTCCATAACTAGAATTTATACATAGGCGGGTATGCAACAGTAAAACAAAGCCGGCTTGGCAATGCCGGATAAAGTAGTACATTCTTGGAATTTAGAGAAAAGACAAAGGGTGATGATCAATGTAAGCGTCAAGTGAGTTTGACAAGAGATAGCCTACTATGATGACAGATAACATTAGATAAGTACCTACGTATAGATGAACCCATTCATGAACTATAAACGAGTTTATTTTCACTTGCCACCCACAGACATTAATTAGAGAAGATTAAACCGTTTACGTCCCAACACGTTTTATCGTAACATAAAAACATCAGCGGCACACACCGCAGACCTTTATATGGAAATGTTTAATAACGCCAAGCTTTACCAGAGACTCATAATCCTCTTGAATTAACAACCCTGCAGTCGAAAAATTCCTACAATATTTAGAAAAGCTTGTAAATTGCCATTTTTGGGAGGACTTCCTTTTGTAAGGAAAAGGTCTTTAGAAAATATACTCCGAAGTGCAATGGCCTGATACTGGAGAACACACAATAAACAACCGTTATGAGTACATCATGCAAGGAGAAAATACTTGAATTTACAAATATGACGTTATTGTGTAAAGTCTAGATCTGCATAGTTATTTTTAGCTAGGGTTTAGTGCACGAAGGCGGCGACGACGAGACGGTTAGTAGATGTCGTATAAAGAGTATATACGCAGGACACCCCTCGGGGTGGCCTTGAGTTTACCGAACAAAGGGTGGGGACCCCCAAATCTCACACGCGAAACCTCCTCTAAGCCAGGATTGTTTGTAGACAGGGATTCGCGTTAGCATTCAGTTGGAAAAAACAAGCTTGTTTTTAACGTAGAATGAATGAAGAATCGAACAATTTTTTAATGCGATTTCAGTGTTGGTCTCATAGTAGAAGCTGGTCATAATGATGAGTACGCAGTCTTGAAAAAGCTTAAAGGTTATAAATAAGTAACAATTTAATCATTTAGATCTGAAATGTAAAAATCTTTGTTAAGTACAACTTGACAAACCAAAGTTGAAAAAAATAAAAAATCTTAAATAACGGGATGGATAGATCTCAAAAAAAACCGCTGTAATAGAAAGATCGGTGATGACCTAGCGCACGCTGCTTTTGTAGCGCGAATTTCTAAAAGCGCTTGTCAGAAAGGTAAATCTGAATGGTTTTTTTTTTATAAAAGCAGTTGAATTGAAACAGTTTTGGCAGTTCATAAACCAACACACATCGCAATAGCTGAACTTGGGCCTCGTTCAAGTTAAGTCAAGTTGGCAATGTTCCCGGACGAAGCTACGACCTACTTCTCTCGTGACAATTCTGAAGCATGAGTTAATAGTTATAATATTAGATGTTAACGAATTCAATCTGATTACATACGTGATTCACTGATCGTTGATGTTACCGATGTACCTACTCATTGATTCTCATGAATCAATAGCATTGGATATGCTAAATGGAAGTCTTACCTTGCTGGTTTTGTTAAATTTATGACGTATCAAGTGCCTATTAAATATTTTTCAGATATGTGCACCTGCATTAGGCACATTAAAGACAATCTTTTTTGCAGACCTTGATAGACATTTTTACAAACTTCTCACGAAACTGGATAAATTTATAATTCTCATTTATATGTAGGACTCTGTGAAGGTTTTGCCCAAATATTGTTATATACATTCAAATATAAGTGTCATTAGAATTCAGAACCTTGTTGTTGCGATGTTGAGAGTTGTCGTTAGTTATAATTACTGCGGTAACTCGTTAGGCCGAGTTTGTACGAAGAAGAATCCACTTTCAGAATGGGCGCGTTAAACGTAATAGCTGGTTACTTTACCCATATCCAGAACAGCCCTAACACAGCAACAGAGTCCCTGTAAATCCTTAGCAAGGCTAAAAAGACAGAGGGATCTAAAAAGACAGTTATAAAAATGCGAACGCCCATAGTTTCGGATTTTGCGACTTCAATCCTTTCTCCAAATATATTCGCCATCCCTCCATTTTTGAAGAACCTTCAACAAATTGAACAAGGCAACATTTCCATACAAGTATACTCATGAACAAAACAATAGAATACCGTAGTGAACGTTTACGTGAACATAGCGTGCCGAGCAGTACCGACCTTTGAATTTTAATGTTAGCCTGTAGTTAATTCTGCACAGGTTGACTGCGGGACCATTGTTGTTGCTTTATTCATTAAACCATCTCTGCCTGGTACTAAGTATGTTCATACTAATGGCCATTTAATTATATGTGCTAAGACACATTTATTTTATATTCGGTGTTTTACTCACGTCCTTAGCACTTTTTGAGACAAAAGGGCCGGTAACATACACACTACGTAATTTATCTCAATGACTAAGTTCTCAAACTATTCATAGGTTTAATTAAGCGTGAAAACGTATAAACAGACAAACAGCTAGACAGAGTTACGTTCGCATCAGTTTGGTTTTCTTATTGGGTCTTCAATTTGTGCTGGATAGATAAAAAGTAGAAGTAGTAAGAGGATTATTCATTTAGTAATAATTACCCTTTCGTTTTCGTAGTCGGGTAAAAATAGTATTTGCATGGCATGTTTAAGTTTGAAGACGACTGGAGTAATGAAAAACTCGCTTTAAAGACAGGAAAATCGCTACTATGGGGACAAAATATTGAGAAATTTATAATTTTGGCTGATGTATTTCAAGCAAAAAGGTAGCCATTTGATTAATTTCATTTACGATTGATTGACCTTGGATTGAGTAGCAAAGTAATTAATTCGTGCACGCTGTATAAATATGCTGTTTTTGTAGAGATTCGTCATAATGATGGTTGATAACGATCTACTTTGAGCAGATGAATAAGTACAATTTTGCTATGTAAACGCTGTACTGATGTGATATCAGAGCTATTTACGAACCACCTGCTCACTTTACCTTATGTTTAAATGATGTTTGATGTTTATATAACATGATAGTGTGCTTTAGGTGGTGTTGAAATGACTAGTAGGACAATTAATTTTTCCCTAGAATTTCCAGTTTATTTAATGCATATAAGCAGGCATGTGTTAATTGAGTCACATAATGGGAGAGTTGAGACAAAAACGGCTTTGCCCGAAAATTCTGATATAATTCATCGGCTTGAAATTTCGGAAGGTAACGCTATAAGATCACAGTAGATATTACAGATCGAGTTTCTCTGTATTTTCTATGCATCAAAGGGCTTCTTATTTCGAACCAAGTATGTATGCTCTAGTACTAATGAAATATTTTACATACACCAAAACAAAACTAATTTTGTAGTTCTGGATTCTGTCTGTGACGAAAAGGCCAGGCAGCGTGATTCATCCGCTTAGGGTTTTACTAGGGACAACCCTATTTCACAATCCCTTTTCAATGTCATCAATACAAATTCGTACCGTATTACATGTCCAATTTAGGGTTGTGAATAAAAAAGGTCTTAGGGACATGATGAGTAGCAACTCTCATAATTCTGGAAGGATTCTGAGTTCAGATGTGACCGTTATCGGCGGGTCCCAAAACTGCGGATGCCCATAATCTTGGTACTTGCGGAGATAGGAGCCGACGACGACGGGGCACGTCCGCGGACTCGCGCGGAAAATCAATAAACGTGCGCAACCGCGCGGTACCGACCCCTGCCACTGCCACCACGCTCTATTGCAACTTTTAACATGTTTACGCGTTAATTCTATAACATTAAAGCAAATGGGGAAAGATGAAAATTGACTGAAAGAGTTAGTCGGAGAGTCAAGTGCTGAGTTTGGAGTCAAGTTTAACCTAGCCTATAAAATTTACATTGTGAGGTGTTGTAGATATAATTAAATGTATATTATGTGTGTATAAGTATTTTACGTCTTTACAACTTGCTGTTTAACCTGTGGTTGAACTACACCAATCAAGCTACAAATCGATATTAAATACCTCACATTATTTGAGTAATAAACTTTTGGCTTCTCAATTTTGGCCTTATGACTTAGAAGAGAAATATTAAAATCCAAAACGCATTATGACGGCCTTAATCATCTGGAGTACAAATACAGAAATGTAAATGTGACCTTACCACAGAAATATCATAAATTTAAACTTCCAGCCAACCCTTTTGCAAGAGGAGATAAATTTTAATTGAGTACGTGGCTAGTCTAACCAACGCTTAGAGCTAACGAGATGATTACACATTTATAAAACATGCGTTTTACAATAAGTGCGTCACCACAGATGTTTAATCTAACTATTATTTTAATCTCTGGTTAGCTTATTTTGGATTCTGATAATTATGTAGGTATAATGTTAAATGAGAGAAAGAAAATTAAGTATATACAAACAAGCTTACTGGGGCCGTATTACCACGTATTAATGCCATCATTTTTAGGTTGTGAGAGAGGGATGCCGCTATACAGGTTAAATAGTGGCGTCCCTCTTTCACAACGTAAAAATGATGGCATTAATACGTGGTAATATAATACGGCCCCTGATGTACTTCTAAATAGATTACTCCAATAATATTTCGATAGTCGTATGGCAAGTATTTGAAACAAACACTGATGTAGGTAATATATTTAAGAATCTGCGAATAAATACAAAACTGCATTTAGTTACGGTTTTATAAAACTGAACAACATCCCCTCGAAACTAAGGTTTAGTATTAACCTTCGACATTTAAACCAACACGTTTATTCATGAACATTTCATTTACTACGACCCCGTTTGGGTCGAACCAGGACTGATTACAAATACAAATATTAACCCTCGTTAGACTCGGAAGAGGATGTTACTGCTAGCAAATTATTTATTGAAATACATTGTGTAATTAAATCAATAATATAAATAAAGTGCGTGGTTTAATTTGGTCCGAGTTCAATGTTGCAGCAGCCATACCAATGTGCTGACGCAAACAAGATTTTATTGTATTGTTCCGACGAGGCGCGAGGGCCTGTTTTTGATTATCCCACATGAAATATCTGACTATTCTAGATGAAATACTCAATATTTTTATTGCACTCCATAATCTTGTTAGATGATACAATATCACAAAACGTATATTATGGGCCCTGCAGGGCACGGCAACTTAGAAGAGAGGAAATAAAAAAAGGTAAATATGTGGCTATGGCAGTGAATGCATTTACATTGAAACCATAAACAGTTTTGGGATAAATTCTCATTAAAATTATAATCAAGTCTTATGATTGATAAAACTGAAATATGTATACCTAAGACACTGATTATGTCCTCTAAGTAAAAGGCGCGGTCTAAAACAGTCAAACTGGTAAGTATAACCCCTTATTCCTTTGCCTTTTCCCCAACTATGTAAGGTGCAGTTTCCAGTTAATCAGAAGCGTCTGAATATTAATTACCCAATTTCTGAGCAATAAGGATAGCCTGGTTATTGGGTCTTTCAGGCTTTCGACCTATATTGTAATGGATGTTCTTATGACAACCGGTACGAAGGGGTCTCGATGTGTTAAGGATCACCCATTCACAAACTGACCGCGGTAGGCGCAGCTTAAATTGTAGGTAGGTGGATTAGCGTGGTTATTACTTAGTCATTATTCCATGTTGAGTCAATGACAATAATAACTTGGTTTTAGCAAAGTATGTCAATTAAGCTATTGAATATTTTATGGAAGCGACAGGCTATTCTAGTCTTCATAGTGCCAACAGGGTTATAAGAGAAAATAATGAAGATTAAGTAGGTCATATTGCCAGTTAGCCTGTAACTACCCATTCACTATACAGCCTCCGACTGACGTGTTCAAGCCAAGCATAACATTAATGTTATTCTTATGCCAATTAGGTGATAACATTAATTGGGGTCTTACACGATTAAATAACGTTAAGTTCTGAATATTTCTTGTGATACATCCATTCATCTTTACTTAGCAATATCTAAGTACTACAGATGCAAATTCAAATAGGTAGGTATTAGAATAAATACTTTAAGTCCTTTTAGGTTGATTGGAAACCTTTCCAACCAATAATGTTTTAAGATAAAAGGTTGTTTAGATAAAATATTCAAATGATATTCTTGCGTCGCTCCCTTCTCATTTCAAGTTATAAATAGGAGTCTGGTTTTTTATAGTACGGCGAATGGATTGTGGATTCCTATATCCAAATTCCATTATTTCCTTTGAATATTCTGCGGTATCCTGGGCAGTGAAGGATCGTCTAGATCCAGAGATCGGTCCATAAATTAAAGATAGGTACCGTACTATAATAATCGGAACTGTTTAATATAATGTCCATACAGAGAATAAAAAACAACTAAGGCCTTTAAAAAAAAAAATTCACACTATGAAGTTTTTTAATTTCCCTATCTTCACAGCTGTGAAATTGCTGTAGGTTTCATTTCATCTTCGTCGATTCACGACACAAAGATCTGTGGCAAACTATAGATACTTGGACACCCTTCAGAGAACCGGGTAGATTTGAAATACGTTTATGATTTATCGTTTGGGACTCCCAGTTTGGTCTATTTATAAATTTAGGTTTGTGGGCTGGAGCTAAACGTCGTGTTTTATTTTTAATCTTCCCTTTTCTCTTTGCTTCAATTTTAAAGCGCTCGTCACGTTGTAAATTGGCGGACATTAATTAATAATTTTTGTTTAAAATACTTCAACGGCCATAAGTATGGATATAGTATAATTCACTGTACTTGATAAAACAGCCTTGAAAACAAGCCAAGCAACGAGTGATGATACCCTAATTACATCTTGAACCTTTTATTCTAGCGGGCATTGGGGCCTTTTTTGCGAGGGTTCATTCAGCTAACGATATGGCCACAGTTTATACTGTGATATGGCTGTGTTCATTAGCAAATCAATAAATAAACTGATGAATGAGCGGACTTTTAAAAGCCTTTCAAAAGATTAAAAAGTTTTTAGAATTGAATGCTGAAACATTGTCGATTTTATGGCACTTTTACTAGGTATTATCAGACTTTGAGGGAGTAGTAGTAAAAATTTCAAGAGCATGATCATAAAAATATAATATTTCATTGTTCGCAAGTCAACATAGAGACTGGATGCATACTAGTGGGATAGCTAGAAGCAATCCATGTGGAAGTCTATGGGGAGGCCTTTGTTCAGCAATGAACCACTTTTGGCTAATTAGGTACCAATATAACGGTTTGTACGAATGTAATGTTTTTATAACAAGACGGAAATGACCGAGGAGTTAATCCTCACACAAATCCCTTTAAGCTATGCGGGCCGAACGATGTTAGTAGGCGTAGTTGGTATATTAAAGTATGTACCTACGCATTGGTCTAGAAAATAAATACTTTTGAAAGTACCATACGTGTGTGTGTAAGGAAATAATTTGGATTGCCTTGTGTCGTGAATGTTTTAAAAACACATACTAATATGTCAGTTATTTATGTAGGTAGGTAACTATACTTATACCAGGAATTCTCTAGGCAATACCTACAAACAATGTTTTCAGGTATTCACATTTGAGTGTCCGTATTTGTTTTCGGGTTTTATCCTAACGTCACGATTCCTTATTAGCCAATTCAATAAAGTCATAAACTGGTCGATGAAAAATACATACCATCCCGCCTGTAATTCCCGAAGGGTTAGGCAGAGTCTGAGAGGTGACCTTATGTACACCAACACTTCGGCGGTATATTTAGGTCCCATGTAATAGGGGGCGAGCCTATTGCCATTAACCGGGTGCAAATCCAGACTCCGAGCTGCTTCTAAGAATTTCATAGAAAAACCCAATAACACTCGACCTGGGGATCGAACCCAGGACCCCTAGCGTAGCAGTTGCGCTTAGGACCACTAGACTAATGAGGCAATCAAGTCAAGGGTGAGGAACATCATTCATCTTTACGAGTTTAGACCAAGCTACATTATGAATTGGTTAAATCTTCGTGGATTAAGCAATGGGAGCTTTGAAGGATAAACAAGCGTATTTATAATCCTCGTTACTTGTTTTTTGTGACCAGGTAATAGGCTTTTCGGCTGCTAATACCAGTGACGTCAGAAAACATTAGCAATCATAGGGAGCGATCTAATTAACGACGTCATTTTCATTATACCGATCTTGGAATTTGATCAATATTGCAAAACTCTCTACATAGGAAATAATCGTTCCAGGAAACAATGGTTTTGTTTAGAGAGTATTGGGAAAAAAAAGCCCAGGAATAAACTGATCTCTAGTCTTATTGTAACTGTCTGTAACTATTGTTACAGAGAAAATAAACATTCATTTTATCAGAGTCTCGGAGAGATCACACTTAGGATACTGTGCTGTAGATAGTGTAGGTTGATGGATAGTGGATAGTGTGCATAGGTTCTTTATGACACCATGTTCAGAAAATCTCTTAAGCCATCTAGGTTTGAGGCATCAGAGGCACATTGTTACCAATGATGGGCTCGTTCTATAGATGGGTTTATGCCCAGGCATTTATTTTTTATTTCCAAAATACCTCAACACTATCACATCTCTAGCTAGTTCTATCATTATTAACAGTTGTGAGGAGGATAAGCATTTCAATTTTACAGAGTGAAGGTGAGGTTCATTGAACTTGGCATTATTAATCTGTCTTATGTCTTTGAACCAACATTCATATTGTGTCCATAATATTTTTGCTGCTGGTGCATCCTAACAACACGCAAAGTTCACAAGTTTACTTACTTTTTGGATATGTGACTTCATTATTCACATCACACACCATAACATTATTTAAGTTACTAATAATAAAGTATGATGTTATCTGCTTTAGGAGGAAATTGCAGTCAGTATTGTTATATTATTAGTGAGCCGCTTACATTTTAAATTAAATAAATGTGACTCATAATTTTATTTATTCATTTATCAAATCTCAGTAAAAAAATTAACTGTCTATATGAAGTTATTCCCCAACAATGAGTAATTTCACCTCATTCAAAATAAAAATGAAAAATTATCAAATGAAAGAATGGAAAGAAAACATTTGACTTTGACTTCGAGATTAAGAAGACTGAGTTGATTTTTTATTAATATCAGAAGGTACTTATTATAATTATTTGTTGTCTCTGTTGCTGTATCATTGAACCTGCCAAGAAACAAATTACAGACACAACAAACACCAGGCCCTAACACCATTCATTAGATTTAAGCATGTTAATGTTTGATCGACTTAGTATATTTCGATACTTTCGTATATTTATGTAATTAACATCTTATTTCTAATATATGAAAGTTCATAATAAGTAAAGGCTTTGAAATTGAGATCGTCAAAAATAAAATTGAAATAAGGTATCAATTAAAACTTATTTTTTTACAAGAAATAGGGAAGCTCTTTGTTTCATTTGTTGAACTCTTTGTTTTTAAATAAACATATAAATAAATTAGAAAGTATGTAGCTTTTTCTGGTGGGTTCTCAATGAGTCAGTTTAAATTTAGAACACCTAGTTTGCACATAATAAACAGAATAGTTTTTTTAGTTGGCAATATAACGCTTACAGTGCCTAACTCGGTAGGTACAGATGAATTGAACTACATACTTACACAAATAAATCTTATTAAATAACACCAGAGCAAAGGTATAGCTAAAAATATTCAGAGTCACGCAAGGGGCAGGTAATTCTTTGATAAATACATTTATTATGTTAGTAAGTTTGTAATTTCCTATTTCACTAACGAAGCATTCCATTAGAGTGCCGCTTTAGGGGCGGAATCCAACTGATATCTATACGAAATTATAAATTAGCAATTTGGAAGTATGTTAGCGTCACAGATATGCGCCCATGACATCATCAAACAAGTCAGCAGTAATATCAACTCATTTTCAACAAAACAACGAAACCGGCGTTAGTTTCCAAAAAAAGGGCTGGTTTTTAACTAAATTACGGTCATAAACGGTGAACATTGTTCTCTTTTCGTAAAGTAATTAGATATTACGCCAAGACTTATTTCAGGGGCGTAAATATAGAAAAAATATTTTTTACGATAATTCTATTTACTTACCTGTTATATTTAATGTATAGTAGCACCTAATAAAACAAAAAGCGCTCGTAGACACTTAGCACACCCACTAGGCACCAAAATACAGCACAAGACGAAATGAAAAGGTTTTCGCACTGACAGCTCACAGCTCGTTTGCTTGCTTGCTGCTGGTCGATCGACTCGGTGAGGTTAGCAACTGAATGCGCAATGCTTTGACTATGCGCATTGAACCCCAATGTGAAATGTCATGCGCGTTTATAATAAAGTCATAAAATAACAATTAATAAATACATTTTTAATTATCTTTCAGAAGTTTGACTTAAAAGCAACAAAAAATGTAAATAAACACATCTTTTTATGACATTTATTCGATTTATTCTAACGCCATCTAGTGTTGAATAGGAAAACTATAAACTCTAACAACCATCTATTGACAAGTAGCATTTTAAGATACTCTATAATTATAATAGCTTAATTTCCACGAGATGGCGCAACTTTACCGTGAAAAGACCTAAAAATTTCTAAATGCAGAATAATCAATGTATTTTATTTTTATAATAATGTTCACTTAATTGGCTGTCATTTTTAATATAATATTTTATTATATGACAACAATTTTCGATCATTCTTGCTGCGAAGAAAATCCTAGCTAATCCCATACAATTTTGTCAGGCGTTCTACAAGGTAGTATACTTGGTCCACCATTTTCGTGTATGATTATCATTCTGATAATTACTAAGAACATTTAGGCGGTTCACCCACTGAAGATGGCTATGGATAACATAAAGGCGCCTTCTCGCGCATTTCCGCGTCGGCAGTGTGTTGTGCTAGGCGTGATTTCTATATAAATTGAGATACTTGCATACAATGGCAAAATCTGCCATCCCGCGCTACGCGACGGGGCGCGGTGCAGTGGGGTGGAGCGCCTTATTAGTTGTCGTCGGCATGTGACTTCTACAAACGCAATTGTTAAAATTAAATCCCAATGATACCTATTGCCCTGGGAGACACGGAAAGTAGGTACATTTTTTGTTTTATTTCGGGTTATCTAAGTAAGTTAATCTTCAGAAAAATCTTACTAAAGAGTTATTAGATACATAAAACTGGCAAAACAGTTTATTGTTTCTTAGGTCATAGTACACATGACGTGACAATTTGAGTTATTATTAAGTACTTATTTAGATGTTTGGATGCCAATCCGCGGTAGGTTAGTCTAGGCCCTCTCACTCTACTGCCGGGTCTGCGGAGGAATGTCACAACGCTCCCGTATTCCCGGCACTAAAGTGGTGACGCGAAACGCCGAGGTTGGTTTTAGTCCGTAGATCGCTCTTTTCAGAGCGAAGTCCGACATCGCTCTCCCCAGGGCGGTGGATAGTGCATAAAGAATTTCCAACCCGACAAAAAAAAAGAAAAAGGCCCTCTCACTCTAAGATGAATACCTTGCCTAGCTACTGCTGGAGTCCACCCGCGGCTGTCCATTGGTACAAAAATTGGGTTGAGGTAAAAGTCGTTTGTTACTTATCACGCAAAATAGCTGAATAGATTTAGGTTGAAATTTAGCTCACAGAGTTTATAAGTAAGTGTCTAGCCGCACAAAGCACGCCGTGCTAGAAGCACAAAGTCAGTCGTAATTCATACGTATAAATTGGATTATAAGCATATCAAATGGAAATCCAAATATCATGAAAATGAGTCGCAAGGCTTAATTCCTTTGATGTTGTGGGTATGTAGTAAAGCCTGCTTGATAAGATATATTGGTATAATAGGTGTATTTATTATATACATAACATACCATCACGCCTGTAGTCCCCGAAGGGTTAGGCAGAGGTGTACTTAATGTACACCCACATTTCGCCGGTATGTTTAGGTCCCATGTAATAGGGGGCGAGCATATTGCCATTAACCGGGCACAAATCCAGACTCCTTGCTGCTACTGAGAATTTCATAGAAAAACCCAATAACACTTTGCTCGACCTGGGGATCGAACCCAGGACCTCTAGCGTAGCAATCGCGCTTAGGACCACTAGACTAATGAGGCAGTCTATTTATTATATATATTATATTATAGATAGGTGCTTGTACTAATATTTATATTCACTTTTGAATTAAGTGTATAAGTAATAATTTGGTTATGTTCTCACCGTCTTTATCAAATTATTTTTATGCCCGACCGACATTTCCACATAATTATGGAAATGTCGGGTCTAACTCAATATAACCTACTGTGGATAATTTTCTTTTGTGATGTTTTGGATTTGAACTTAAGACCCATAACTTGTTGCGAGTTGGTAGCCAAGAACATATCATAAGGATATTATAGAGCTGTATTAATCTAAAAATGTAACCATTTTCGTAAAACATTCGTCCTCCTTGAAACCGCTTTTTGCTAAATTATCATCATCAATGTCAGTTCCTGATTGGAAATGTGCGGGGTCATCTATAAAGAGTAGGAGAGGTTACCCAGATCGTATCTGTGCCACCTCTCTGGCACATTTTTGACGGACAAATAAGTAATAGTCTCATGATGTTACACTCCTGATTCATGGACACCCCAGGGTCCACCTATCATGTAAATGGAATTGACACTTTCGGGGCTACGTTTAAGGGATTCGTCCATATCTATAATAGACAAACTATTAATATATATTTATCTTGGTTTAGTTGAAATACAATTCCTTACTGCCATTCAAATAGGCATCTCAAGGCAGGGCCAGACAAACATTTTCAGACTTATTCCGTGGTAGAGATCTGCGAGTTGGATTGGCTGGAGACCATTTACGTCAAACAAGTCTGTCGTGAAACAGCATGGCGTGTGTTTCTTCGCCTTTGGTTGCTACGGCGCGGCACCGGCAAAACAGAACAATAACACTAATAAGCGCCTAGACATTCGTGATCACGTTCCTTGTATGTGCAAGTGGGCTAAGTCCATGGGCGGCAGTTACTACTTACCATTAAGTGGCTCATCTACTAGTTTGTGGACATAAACAAATCACTATCAACTTTAGTCTTAAAGATGTCAGCCTACTAGTGTAAACATCTAATCAACCTTTTAGGCTTCGTAATGGCCTAACACATTAAGTCGATACTTACCAAGGATTACGACGTAGGGAAAAGATAAATGTAATTACCTAATTAGTTTGGAAAAACATTGTCATTATCAAAGTCCGTTTTACAAAAGAAACAGTTAAAAACCTTCAGCTGGGCTTTGTCAATCTCTACGCAAGATTAAACAGCAGCATGCCTGTATCCATCACGCCTGTATTGCCCGAAGTGTTAGGCAGATGTTTCCCTTACGTACATACTTGGCGGATATGTTTAGATCCCATGTAGGTCAGGGGAGAGATTATTGCCATTAACCGGGCACAAGTCCAGACTCAAAGCTGCTACTGAGAATTTCATCAAACTGCTCAGTAACACTTTTTTCGACCTATAAATCGACATTTAGCATAACAGTGGCACTTAGGACCATCTAGACTAATTAGTCAGCAGCATAACCTAAGCAGACAAACTTGGTCTAAAATATACTTTACTCTGTTTCATTTGAAAAGTACTGAAGAAACGATTTGGGGTGTCCGTCTTTCATAATATCAACTTTCTTCCGTGGTTTAGATAGAACTTCTTTTTCTTCTGTCTTCGTTGGAGGTTCCGACAGAAAATGGTCAGTTCTTATTGTAATAAATGTTCCAGAAAATAGGTAAAACGTATCTAAGCATTTATAATTCATTTCCATAATGAATGGATTTCCCTACTTAAATTTCGATTTCGGCTGTGGTTATTTTGTGCTAGTAAACTCGTTCCATATTAAAAATCGACTTATTTTTACTATTATTTAAGTAAAATGTTTTGCATTGTAAGTAAAAAATGCTTACCTACTCCGTATTTTTTGTCGTTGTTTTTAGTTACCTTCGAATATCATTATGCTGTATTTCGAAGAAAAGAAACAAAACAATGTAGTTACAGCAAATTAAGTATGCATAGCGTACACTCTGAATAAGTAAATAAAAATGCATGAATGAAATAATTGAATTTCTAGTTTATTTGTCTAGGTGATTATAAAGCTTAGCACGTATTTTCGGATAATGTTTACGATGCTAACACGCAAGACGTGTAATGTGATTGTATGTATGTAACAAATGAACATCAAATTTTATGTGCAAGACGAATTGACGAGTATTTAAGTACACTCCAGTTTGTAGATCCCTTTCTCTCAAAATCGAGGTCGACACGTTTAGGGGTTGAAATGTATTCAATAAATGATACCTGAGGGGCTAAAATCAATCAAAGACACAAGGCAGTATAACTGGTCCAGTATAAGTTGACTCTATAGGAAAGGCTTTTTGTATTAAGAGTAGCTTATACCTGCTGGCTTCTTCAAAGGTGACCATTTTAACCCCTAGTTTTTCGGGGCAAGGATATTTATATACTTAAACATAAACTTAGGTAGGTATAGTTAGTCTATAAAGACGAAATAGTAGTACCTAGGCTATGTTTTTTTATATTATCCAGATCCGTGCTCGAAAGTACGTAAAAAATTAATGCTCACATACTATTACCTAGACAAATTACCTTCTAAAACTAAGCAAGAACAACAAGAGCAACATTCAAGGAAAACAACACAAATTCGTCCGGCAACGCTGGTACCTATCATGAGCAGTGAAGGTGCCTCACACGTGTATGGACGACCGATAACGCTATCGCGCCGTTACGTAAGCAGTGTGAAGGTAACGGCCGCTACTCGGCGGTCGTTAGGTACTATCGCTTGCCCGTTAATTGTAATTGATCTCGCAACGGCGATGCTATCGACGGGTAAAGCCTGTTGTATAGATTATGATAGCATTGTATACTTACGATAACAACTCTATATAAAGATAAGAACACGAAAATACATTGCTGTGTACTTCAAATGTGTATATTATGTGAAAATATGGGCGCGTTATATGATTTTGACTAATTAATATATTTTCTCTTTAATTTTATATGAATTCTTTTAAGAAAATAAATGTTTTTAACCGTTACCTACGTACTGATTAATGCGTAGATATTTATTTGTTTTTATTTAAAAGTATATTAATTTAAAAAAACAAACGGTCGTATGCTTTTAGGTACGTAAACATCATAAGTTTTTGTACATCATCGACCGATTGATCATTACAGTAAAAATTAAATTTCTTAATTATCTTAAAAGTAAGTTCCAATTGTGATCGATTAGTCTATAACTTTCAGACAGCACATTAACATGCACTACACTAATGTTGCATTGTTAAAAATACATTTCAAAATTAGAATTATCAACCAGCGAGGCTAAATTGAAAATGAAAGCTTTTTTGTAAAAGCCTGAAACGTCCTACTAAGATAACCGTTACAGACGTCTGGCTATGTTACTAATTTTGATGTATTAGTATTATAATCTTAGATTTAAGAAATGTTTTCGAAGGCGTGTAAATTCTGCCAACCCGCAGTTGGCTAGCCTGGTGGACTATAGTCTAACCCCTCTCACTCTGATGAGAGGAGATGAGAGGAGTAAATTGGTTAATGGTGATGATAATTATCTTAGGTGTAATAAAGTCTTAGATGTGATATACACTGCGTACTATACATAGCTTTTATTTATTTATTTATGCATTATTGTACACCATGTATAATATATAAATATACAAAGTTTTTGTATCTGATGACAATGGGCGGCCTTATCGCAATTTGCGATTTCCTCCAGGCAACCTTTGGATGGATACAACAGCACTGGACAAAACTAGGGTTGTTTACGGTGCGAAATAACTAGAAAAGGGATAATCTATATTAAAATAAATATACATTATGTACTTATAAATATTAATACATACTGCATTAACTACATACATATTATCTTACCGGTAATATTTTTACAAACACAGCAGCCTCTCTTTTTTCTGCTTAAAAGCTACTATTGCATGGACAGTTTCATGAGTGCAGTTTACCTAAAGTACATACATGTATACCTACTAAAGTAATTAATATTAATCTAATTGATTATCGAGCATGATATTCTAATGGCTTACTGGAAATGCGTTTATCTATTGCAATAAATATACCAACGTCATAATGTCTAGATAGGCTGCAAAGCAACCTTATTGGTATGTTATATCTATTAAGATATTATTTACCAATAAGATTGCTGTTTTTTCAAGCCCACGAAACAAAGAAAATCGTTAAACTGATTTTTTATTACTTTTTAGCATTAAATATTCCGAAATGTTCACAATTTTCTAATTAAAGAAAATTTCTAGTGAAAGAAGACGTAAAATTTTGCTTTTTACCATAAAGCTTAATACGAAATGTTTTCATGATTTTAAGAGTTGGCTTACAAGAGTAGTGAGAAAGAAAATGGGTGACGTCCAGATCAATAATTCAATATTTTGCTGCTACCTACAAAGTCCCCGTCTTTCTGCGCGTGCGGTGCGGTCACGTCTACGCTGACTCATTACTTAAGTTTGGAAATTTCTGTTTCTTCACCATCAGGACCAACTGCGCAGCTCACCACGCATGATGTTTAAAAGTATAGAATATCCAATACGACAGTGATATTTGTATCACCAAAGATGGAGCTCCGGTTTCAAACTAAAACTATTAATGTCTTTCTTGAATTGAGCAATAATTGTTTTTCATGCATATCTATATTATTAGGTACATATTTCCTCGTATCATCCGATGAACTTGATCGATGTTATTAAAATATGTCGTGTCACTATATAAGTACGTGTACATATCTGCTATATTTTTGATTGCATCGACACAAACAGCGTTTTAAATCCAAATGCGAAAACATAGCACTTGTAAAAATGATCTTATGAAGCGTCATAAGAATTGTAATTAGAATACATAAGCAATTAAATTTATTTTTATTTTTATCATTAAACGGTGAAAGAAAACATCACGAGGAAGCCTGCATGCCTAGGAGATTTTCTTGACGGTGTGTGAAGTCTGCTTACCTGCAGTAGGTCAGCGTGGTGGTCTATGTCCTAATCCCTCTCGTTCTGAGAGGAGACCTGTACCCAGCAGTGGGATAATAGGTTCATGATGATGATGACCTTAATGTAATTGAAACAACTTTCTCAAAGAAAGAAAAAAAATTAATTAACCACTACGTGAAACGTGCTTTCCTTTATAATACACCATGATTAACTACTAAATTAAACAATTTAAAAACCCCCGACAATAGCATTATATTTCGACCGATTTTCATCAAACATAACTAGAACACTTCGACCTAATTCACCTTTCAAACAAAAAAACTAAATCAAAATCGTTCCATCCGTTCGGGAGCTACGATGCCACAGACAGACAGACACACACACACACAGACACATCATACTTATAACACCCTGTCGTTTTTGCGTCGGGGGTTAAAAACAATGTTGTAATAATTCGAAAAATATGACAACTAATAGCTGACAGAGGAAACCGATTCTAATTTGAATGCGCAGTTTGATGCGCCTGGGGAGATGCGATGCGAGTTTCACACGCTCGAGGAGGGAATTCCCATTGCGTGGCGACGCTACTTAATGCCTCTCTGTGACGTACTGGTGCATCATTCTGTACCCACGGTCCCACGTAGCTAGCACCTGTGGGCCGTGATGCAGTGCCCATGTCACGTACCTCAGGATAACGGAGAGCTTGTACATTTGTCATTGTTTTGAATAAATGCCCTATTATTTTTATGTGCATGTTTGAACAATTTTAACTGTTGCTTGTCTTATATATAAAATTCTCGTGTCACAATTTTAGTTACCAAACCTCCGAAACGGCTTGACCGATTTTTATGAAATTTTATATGCTCCACGCGGGCGAAGCCGTCGGCGTACAGCTAGTTTATTATATTTTTCACTATTTTTTCCTTCAATAATCAGTTTGTACAATTTAAAATCTTTGAAGGTTATTGTAAAGCTGGTTTTGAACAAACAGAAAAACAGCAAATTTTGAGTTTGACATGTACGCACTAATTTCCAACTAAGATCATTTTTCTTTCTTTTTGTGAAATCAGACAAGAAGAAATCAGAAAGAGTGTATGGATTGAAGATTGATTGAGCGAATTAGCGAAAAATTAAGCAAAAATAAATGATTACGAAAAAAAGAAATTAAGGCTTCTAAGTACTTCAACCACTATATTTTATAAAGAAAGTTTCCTATGTAAATTGGTTCTCATTATTTTACTTGATAAAGAAGTAGGATGTTCTCAATTTGTATCGATGAATTGGAAGTCCCGAGATGAGAAACATCACGATACATTTCCTTTGTGTTTATTACGATAAACGATATATTAACGATATAATAATATAGGTAATAAACGATATTAAATAACAAAACATACCATCACGCCTGTATTTCTTGAAGACTTAGGCAGAGGACTACAGAAGGTCTAAGTTCACCGGTATGTTTAGGTTCCATGTAAAAGGGGCAAGCCCATTAACTGGGCACAAATCCAAACTCCGCGTTGCTACTGATAATTTCACAGAAAAATCCAATAACACTTGGCTGCACTTGGGATTTCTAGCGTAGCAGTCGCTCTGGAGAATACTAGATAAATGAGGCAGTTATATTAAGATACTTTTTTCCTAAAATCGTGTTTGCTCTATATTACACCTACCTACAACCTGTATAGGACTTATAATTATTTATTTATACTTCGGACGACTCGAATCGCTTTCGAGGTAATGTATTCAGCTTATGCCTATCAATTACTTTGCGCCGACACCAATTAATATGCTAATAAAGTTCTTATTATCCGCATAAATTAACGAACAGCGTGTTACATCTGGCTAGACTATAATATATACCTGATGCTGATGAGTATATAATATATATTTACAGATAATTAATAAAATTACTACTTCTATTTGGGTCGGTGTAGGTATAGGCTCATATTGGGCATAATATGCAGTATGCTTCTTGTAAGTAACATTGGACTGCCAAGTCTAAGGTCTGAAGTTCGCATCCAAGCCACATACTACTGACTTCTCAAAGCTATGTGGTTTTTTAATGGGATATCTCGGCGAACGAGCAGGTGAGCTACCTTATGGTAAGTAGTCGTCGCCGCCCATGGATATCTGCAATACCAAAGGAGTTGTAGATGCGTTGCCGAGCCTATTTAAGGAAAAGTAAGGGGAATGGAGAAAAGGAGAAGGAAAGGGACTGAGGGAGGAATTGGGCCTTAATAATCACGCGCTTGAACACGTGAAAGAAATCATGTTCAGGAAACCTGCGTGCCCGAGAGATTTATTTGAAGGTGTGTAAATGTCTGAGTCTGTCTACATATGTATGAGGAATTGTATTTATGGTATTATAGAGTGAAAAGATGACGCTACCTGGAATTGTGTATTGCACTACTTGCAAAAATATAAAGCTTCATTATCAATTCTTTTTCTGTCAGCCCTGCTGGCCACAAGTCTTCTTTCAGAATGACAGTATAGTCGTGAAACCCGTTGACGAAAATCTTAGGCATACAGGCTTTTTCACGATGTTTATTTTATCCGTTTAAGCGAGTTAATATCAAATGACAGGTCAAAGGTTCTTTGGATTCGAACTTATGATTTGCCAGTCCGTGTTTATACCAGACATTTATCAACTTTATTTTGATATGACTGTCATAAATTGTCGCAAGCAAAGTCGCGGGGAATGGATAGTATATTTACATAATACCACTTGGCTTATTGTTTTACGATATCACATTACTTTGTTGGTAGTTATCAGATACACTGAAGTACAAATTCCGCTGTAACGATATCTTCGTTATCGCCGTTTAACGATGTTTATCGTTGGAAATAATTTCGTTAACACACACATTTTCAGTGCATTAGAGCCTTTATTCGTATGCATGTACTAAATTATTTGTGATAGCGATTTGGGATTGATGTAGACGACGTGTAAGGTTATAAAAGTTTATGTAACAATTTTGTATATAATTGAAATCCTTAGATAAAGACTGAAAAATATTCCTAAGCATACCTACACGTTACACCTGTGTGCACGTATTATGTTCAATAGTTAAATACAGCATGTGTAAACTTCTATTATACTTAAAAGTAAAAATCAGTTATTTAGATGTTTTATTGAATTTAAACATAAGTTTCATAAGTCAAAAACCAGTACCTATGTAATTTAGATGTTTTATAAGAGGACGATTTAATCTTAGTAAAAGTAGATACTATGTGTAATATGTAATATTATATTACAGTCTAATGAACAAACAAGGACAGCATGATTGTCTATCACTTAACTCCAGACCTTTGCCCATCAACAGATGAGCAAACGAGTTGAAGATGATTGAAAAAACTTAAAACTCTACTTAGATCAAGTACTTGTACATAGCCAGATGTTTTGATTTCCTGTCTTTTTAGATTCTCTCTAGTAGGCACATTGCAATACTTTATGACATAATTATCAGATTTGATTTATTTATTGATCGCAAGCTTAAGAATTAATAATTACCATTTAATATTAAACAAAGTAGTAAAATATGCTAGTATAGAAAAGTAAAACGATTTTGAATGATTAAATAATTTATTTTGGTTACATTTTGTTTCAAGATGAAAAATGGCCCTATAAAAGAACCTTTTTTATGATTTGTTTACCTTTAGTTAAGTACCTAACCAAATGGAGTATAGTAACTTGATTTTTATTTTCCTATAGTGCTACCAGTTAGATGGGTTGAAAAATGTTTGATTTTTACAAACAAGTAATGTATTTTATGGACGTTTTAACGTTATCCTCATACAATTAGGTATAATGATGAATTCCCGAACAAAATCTTACAAAAGACGCATTTTAAATAATTCAATCTATATATGTCAACCGGAGCTTTCAACCATGTTAAATGCTAAACCAAGAAATAGTTTTAAACGTGACAAACATTATAGTTAAGAAGAATGTTGGCAAGTAAGTTGCAGGATGGATTTAGTGCGGTGCCTAGGTAGCGCGCTAGATCTAAACCCGGCCATATATCGTTCATAGGCTACATTATATAGCCGCTCCTTTAGCTCCGGCAAAAGACAAATGTTTCTACTCCACTAACAGATATTTATTTACCGTTTTAATGAGAGTTATGGAGATAAATGTCCGTACGTATGTCACAGGTTGTCGTTTGTAGTACGGATGTATGGTGATTAAGGTTCTAAATGCTATACATACTATTCACTAGATAGTCGCTCGCAGTTTCGCCTGCAAAGGACTCCGGTTATCCGGCCAGATAAAGAAATAATGTAACTATGTTTCTGATGGTAAAAGTATTATTAAAATCCTTATAATAATATTGGTATAGACAAAGTATACTTAATGTATTTTAAATGTAGCGTAGTGATTACCTCTTGCATTTAGCCATTCATTTGTATATATATAGGTAGATTTAGTATTTCTAGGGACTTTAAAAAGACTTAATATATAGCTTATGTCACTCACTGCCTCATTAGTCTAGTGGTCCCAAGTGCGACAAGTGCTACAGGTCCTGGGTTCGATCCCCAGGTCGAGCAGTGTTATTGAGTTTTTAATTTATTTTTAAACATACCGGCGAAGCGTGGGTGTACATATAGTACGCCTCTGCCTAACCCTTTGGGGAATACAGGCGTGATGGTATGTTACGTTATGTTATGCTAGACATAGCATCGCATCACATTATTCCTGAGTGACAACTCAGGAATAATGTAGCTTACTATTGATTAAAGAATTTTCAAAATTCAGTATATCCAGAAATTACGGGGGTAATTTCACTTACACTTACACTTACTTATATAGTTGTAGGGGTACAACTATATAAGTAAGTATAGATTTAAATACGTACATTCAAGCAGGTGTCAGGTATCTACGTCACGGAATAATATAAGTATTTCACTTGTTGGAAACCTTCCAAGGAACTAGACGACAGTTCGTAAATCTTATTACAGTAACGAGGAGTGATGGGAGGCAGTCTTACGTTTATGATTGTTTATGAGAACTTCGCTAGTTGGTATTCTGTTGGCGTTCCGAAACTCTGTCACGAACATGATTTTAGCTTGTTACACCTACATAGGTAGTAGATAGGTACTTTAGAGGTCGACATTGTGTTTTTTCTTTTTAAAAGGTTGACTAGCAATGTGAGTCTCACATTACTAGAATTCTTGTTAACCTCTCGTGCTAAGCTAAATGCTTAAAAATAGTTATCGACAAAGTTTTGGTGTAAAATAGTGGATTCAGCCAAAAATTTCAATTTTAAATTTCAATTTACTTTATTGATATAAAACAAATTTGTACAACAGTGTAGATTCTTGGACTCCTACGCTAGTTAAAACTGTGTTGCAGGAGCCAGTGTCCTCCTATTACAGGACAACTGTCTTATTTCATGAAAAAAAAAATACATAAGGCTTAAAAAAAAAACAATTTTCACCTAAATCTCCAACGATAGTCGTGAATAAGTTATTGTTGATGTCGTTATTTCTATGTCATGTAACTAGAATGCCTTATAGCAGAATAATTAGCGAAAAACCAAGATAAAATTGAATTTTGCGCCGAAGGCTGACGCTTTAGCCTAAACTGTTTTTTCCATACAATTTTACTTATTGATTCTTCCGCATGGCGAAGATCTTTGTTTCGTGTCACTCAATGTTTAGATAAGTGTAACCACTCTATGCTAAATATAACTATTGTAGATTGTACATATAACATAGATCGAACTCCCACAGTCGAAGAGTGCTAAGGTATTGCGAGGGGAAGTTATAAATAGCGAGGGAAAAGTCACAGTCACATGGGGAAAATAGTGTTTAGAACTAAGCGGATGCTATGATGTACGAGTAATCTTTAATTGTTGTGGTTACACGGCAGTCCATGAAGCCTCTTTTGTTGAATCACACACGTCATAAATATACATTCAGTATAATATAAGCTGAACAATTCTATTCATACAATTTATATTTTCATATACATGAACTGTGATGCGATGTGATGTGATCAAAAAAGGAAATTTTTAGCCTCCCATGAATCTAGTGTGAAAAGGAAAACTGTTAGATGAAGTTTTTTTTAACATTTTTTGGCAGGCGAGTAAAAATCTGGATTCACGGCAGTGCCTCAACCAAGACCAAGTTTGATTGCTGTGCTAAAGAATACAATTTGTATTATTTATACATGCATCACGTCTGTATTCCCCGAAGGGTTAGGCTGGATTAGGCTTAGGCCGGTATGTTTAGGTCCCATGTAATAGGGGGCGAGCCTATTGCCATTAACCGGGCACAAATCCAGACTCCGAGCTGCTACCGAGAATTTCATAGAAAAACCCAATAACACTTTGCTCGACCTGGGAATTGGACCCAGGACCTCTAGCGTAGCAGTCGCGCTTAGGACCACTAAACTTATGAGGCAGTCTTAGAATGTGTATTATTTATATCATACTACAAAATCATGTTTGTAAAATTCACATGACAAAACATACTACTACATTATGTAATAGGTATGCAAAAACCACGCGGAGCTAGACAAAACGTCTTCATTTGAAAACATGAGGTAAATACTTAGAATTACTATTACTAGAATTAGTTTTGCTTGTCCTTACACAATGGTTATGAATTATCGTTGAGCTCTTGAAATAAATTCAATTGAGCAAAGCAATGACTGAATGTCGGTTGAGTTGGGACGTATTCCCGGCACTAAAGTGGTGACGCGAAACGCCGAGGTTGGTTTTAGTCGGTAGATCGCTCTTCTCAGAGCGGAGTCCGACACACCCCATCGCTCTCCCCAGGGCGGTGGATAGTGCATAAAGCATTTCCAACCCCGACAAAAAAAAAAAAGGTCAACGCAAAGCTGCTGTCGTCACGAATGTAAGCTTGTTCTCTATCACAAAGTGCTGAAGCGAAACATAGTTTGGGTTAAGTTAGTAAATAAGTTCATATCTAAATTTTATTATTTTTTGTAACATCACATACCATCACGCCTGTATTCCCCGAAAGGTTAGGCAGAGGTGTACAAATGTACAGCCACATTTCGCCGGTATGTTTAGGTCCCATGTAATAGGGGGCAAGCCTATTGCCATTAACCGGGCACAAATCCAGACTCCGAGCAAAACACTTTGCTCGACCTGGGGATCGAACCCAGGACCTCTAGCGTAGCAGTCGCGCTTAGGAACACTAGACTAATAAGGCAGGCATATTTTCTTTTTGTAAATAGATATTTTAAAGACACATAAATGAGTTAATGTTTTAGTACTAGGTGGCATGGGCATTTCATAACTGTCGTCCTCTGAGAAGCGCTGAGACAAACTCAGAGAATCTTGGTGATTTTTACTTCGTGTTTTTAAGTCCAAACTTAGTATGTTTAGTCTCAAGATGGTCGGCTGTGCTTTAGTATCATTATTATACAAAGCAAATGCATACTTACCTACTAGACTTTACGCCACAATTACCAATATCATACAGACTATAACATGTCGAAAGTCCTTATGAGAGACCATGACTTTCACGTTTATCTAGAGACGCGAGGCGTTTTTCTCAGACTGTTCAGCTTCAGACATTATGAGTTAGAAAATACTGGTTATCTGGTCATATAAGGCATATTACGTACCTACACACGGGTACACATCGAGCTAAGTATATAAAGGAGACGGATGAAAGTTCATGGAAAGTTGGGCTCGCCGTGACATTGTTGATTGCTGCATTATTTAAGTACGAGGTAGTGTAACAGTTGCATAAGTGTAAGTAATTGGGTTCCTACTACATACTTACATTGTTTAAAAGTAAAAAAAAAACGTGCGGAAATACCTAATTCAAAATTTGAATATTATAATCCAGTGCGTACCAAACTTGGTCTAAACTTTATCTATTCATCATGGAACATAATAATAAGTATTTATGATAAGCTTTCATTTAGCCCATATATCGTTTAAGGAAACAATTAACGATTGCATGTTGTATAAAAATCAATGTATGGCCGTTTTATAAAACTGCGATAGTATAAGGATATAATATAGTCGTATAGGTGAGATTTAGTCAATATGCTATTTCCAATTTAGTGAAGGTAAATTGTTGGCCGACCGCTGACCAGAACGAATCGTAATAATTGACCACCAACCGCCCCGACCAGCTCCAAGCCATTTAAGGAAATTGGAATACTTTGGTTTCAGATACTAAAATTGCGCCGGCTTTAAATTTATCTTCGAGTTTTAATCTTTATACAGAATAAGTATTTTTACAATACATTTTACTCAATATAATTTTATATTATTATAAGAAAAGATAGGACAGACAATTCTGGCCGAAGTTAGGGGAGAAATTAAGAGGCCTTTGCCGAGTAGTGGGACACAAAACGGGCTACATAAGAAACATACATAGAAAGTTGCTGCAATTTCGTAACAAACATATATTCGCTGCATGATGATTAATAAAAGTGCTATTTTCTATGCTCTAAAAAAACTCTTTCCGATCAGTGCAACTTGGACTAAATTATCTACACGTATCCTTACAAACAAAACAGTCTCTGAAGCGCTACGACGAGAGATCCTTCGTGTTTGGTTTCCTTAGTTGGGAAAATAAAGCTTAGTAAGTTTTATATTCTTCTTCCTTTTCTAATTTATATTTCATATAGTATATGATAAATTCTTCTTTGCCTGATCTTCCTTCTTCAGTTTGTGCCACCTGCACAATATCGGCAACAGAAACGGGAAAGAGAAGAGGCCTTCACTCAAGAGTATTACCAGCTTTTTATTAGATATAGATTTCCTGCTACAAAAACCTCGCGTTTTGATAAGTCCAGACGAATTGTGAAATATCTCAGTGACCATGAAATACAATCGAATAATAACGATAATTAATTCGTCGATAGTTATTAGATTCGCTTTCGATTGTAATTGAAAATGATATGCGTGCAGTGCACAATTTTGTTCCTATCTGACAGGTTCCCATTTCAATAGGGCTGCGAATTTGACTTGCGTTGCAATACATATTGAGTTTGAATTGCGTAGGGAAACTACGTAAATTTGTATTAGAGGTGAAAAATAAACAAGGCTGGCCCCACCACCATATGTGTGTGTGAGAAAGAGAAAGAGAGTAATTAGAATTATATTAGTTTTCCATATTTAAGTACATATCTGATTTGTAATAGATGGCACGGTATAATGGGTATTTTTATCTAATTAGATATAATGACATAATAATCTATATACCATTTTACTTGGTCTTCTTGCTTTCAATTAAATATATAATTGCCTATATTTATTTTTAAAAGGTTCGCCTAGGTCCTTCATGAGAAAAATAACTATACACTATACTAAAAATAAATTTAGGAGAAGCCTTAATGTAGGTACCATAGTAACTTTATTAAATGTATATTTAATTTTGAGTTTCTTTTATTTAAATTCCCTTGTTTTATTTTCTTTTGTAGAGTTACATTTTAGAGGCCAGCATGACGCAACGTAGTAAATGTAAGTTGCAATCTGGTACCATCAAACATTGACAACAGACCGGTTGCCTTCGCAAAAATCGCCATTTTTTGTTTTAAAGGAGGTTGCATAACACGTACCTACCGAACAGTTATTATATCATATTAAATGTGGAAGGGACCAAAGTAAAGAAACCTAGGTAGCACGAAAAAGGCAAAGAAAAAAAAAGAAAAAGATTATTAGCTTAAAGATTAGCGAATAATGCATTCTTGTTTATACCAAGTCTATTATATACATTCAAGCGTTACTATATGAGTGATTGCGTAAGACATCAAGGAAAACTAGTGTGACTTAAGAAGTTTGTAATACTATTTATATAAGTAAGTCATTATTTATAACTTGCAACATTACACAATTCTTTTTGATAATTAATAAAAAAAACAATAGTTAATTTAGAGATTCTGTTTATTTTTTCAATAAATTTACCATTTATTCCATTCAGGATTTAGAGCAAACCAATGCAATGGTGATATGTTATAAATAAGTTATTTGAATAATTACCTCGTCATGTCATGTCTGACGAAAAGCACAAAAAGGTTGGCTCTGCTTGGAGGTGAATCATTTACTTTCGGGCCCTGACTCTACATAACAAGCCAGACAAAAATAACAAACAACGTTCTAAACTAAGCGCACCTAGCTATCAAAGTGCATAACTGTCATCTTGTAACATGTCTTAAGGCATACCTTCCTAATATTATACACTAAACTGTAATAAAAACTCAATTATTGCGAGTCCTGTGAATTCTACCAAATAAAAAGTAACCAAACGAAATCCAAACTTTTTTTATTGGGTCTTTAAAAATACCTCTGACATGTTCAGGTCTCCCATAAAACATTTCAAAATACTGGCTGGCAGTGCTTGAGAAAATACTTTACAGCCATAAAGAAATTACAAGAAAAAAAGTTATTTGTTCTTCTTCGTCGTAATGGCTAGTGTGTTATAATCAAGCTCATCCAGCCAAGTTTATCAATTTAGATCTAGAAAAATAAAGTTAAATGTTGCCTCCTTTTGTATTTTAAATATTCATTCATCAAACTTAGACAAGTAAAGCTTTCTAAATACAGAGTTTAAATAACGTTTTTAACGCAGAAAACATGAGATTTTCCACAGATTTATTGATTTTTATGTATGTAACCTCATTGCACCAAACTCTACGCAGCGAGGACCTGTCACGAGGTCACATATTCGAAAATATACTTTATGTATGTATGCAGATACATTACTAGATTCATAATTTCGAAGCAAATGGTGTTGCGGACGCAAATAATAAATGTTGTTGTTTTGAGTACCTATCTAGTTAAATTCACACAAAGAGGTAAAATTTTATAGGAAGGAAAATTTTCATATAGAAATGATTCCGATTCGATTCTTTTTCTCTTTTTGAAAGGCCGACATATTTAATTATGACAGAACGACTTACACAAAGTAATTTGTTTCTAATTGGAAATAAGTAATAGATTACGATTTTGCTTCTTAATAATAATTTATTAAATAATTCTATACAAAAAATACAAAAATATATAAACTATACAAAAAAAAATCCTCTTCTGCGAGTCTGCGGCGGGATACAAGCGGTCCAAATATATAGCTTGATGTGTCACCGGATCTACATTATATGGTTTCTAGGAGGTATCAGTAACGGCATTATGTGATAGCCTTTTTTATGAGGCCACGTCTAGCAGTGAAGCAAGATATAAAAAATGTTTCGGAATGCCAATAATGTGCCAAAATATCAGCATACCTGCAAACTGTGGTTATATAACAATGCTAATCGTTCTGAGGAAACAGACATAATATTGTATGTTAGCAAATAAAACTACATATCAAAAAAAGAACATGTTTTGTCTAAAATCTGAATAGCTTTAGAAGATAACACAGACCTTGAAGTTAATTTATATAAGGATATAGAAATCAACAAACAAACAGTAATCAGCACATTTTTTTATATCAGTAAGGCTAAATTTATAACGAAGACGATAACGTGATCGACAAATGATAGGTTTTGTAAAAATAAGCCAGTAGGCATGCTAGCGTTATCGAGATATTCACTTCCAATACAGCCTTAAGTTTATTACGTCAATGCTTAATTTAATTATTATAATGATTGATAGGGATATTAATAATTATAATCTAATAAAGCTAGCGATTACACATATCAAGTAGGCAAAGCCGCGGGCGTAAGGTAGTTTTGTGTTCGCGGAAAACTTAGAATTTACTTTATGCGTAGAGGATTATTATTTCTTATTCTTCTGACTAATTTGACTCAAGGAAGCTATATTTTTTTATTAAAAAGTTCATTTCAAACAAGACTGCCTCATTAGTCTAGTGGTCATAAGAGCAACTGCTCCGCTAGAGGTCTTGTGTTCGATCCCTATGTCGAGAAAAGTGTTATTGGGTTTTTCTATGAAATTCTCAGTAGCAGCGGTCTGGATTTGTGCCCGGGGCTAGCCCCTATTACATGGGACCTAAACGTACCGGCGAAATGTGGGTGTACATAAGTACGCCTCTGCATAAAGAAATAAATTATTCAATAGATATAGAACAAAGCTCCTTTTCACACGCAAAACGCATGAAAAAGATCTCTTGCCAAATTTTTCAAATTTTTTGGAGAGCAGATAACTCACGTAGTGGTGGTGTTTGTCAGCCTCGTACCGACTAAAATAACACTTGTCTTCCCTTGCTCTGGCCCTCCATTATGAAACTGTGTGGGTGTTCTTCTTAAACAAAACTTATAATTATGACATTTCTTAAGCCTTTACCTTCTTTCGATACCTGTCCGACCTACCTATCCTACTCTACTATTAGCGGAGGTTGGCAGATGGCTTCGATATTTTTTCTCAAGGCTAAATAATGCTAAAAATGTAATGTCTGCTCTATTTTTTATTATTATATTTTCAACAAGCTTCTAGAAGCCTCTGAAGCCTACTTTAACTACTGCGACCTGATTGGAACGTCGCCAAGTGCGTGGTACGTATATAAAAAACAGTTTACAGTGTCTGACTGAGTAAATTCAGAAATAAACTTAAAGTAAACATATTGTCGGCCACGACTATGTTTCTTTTCAACGTTTTAAACAGTAAACTTATGTTCGTACATACATTTTTTGTAGATTCTTATCTAACTAAAATTCTTTTAAATTTTGATAGTTTACTAGACAAAAAGTAGTATACCTAATTTTTTTAATATAAACTGTCTCCATTTGTTTTAAGTATTTATATAATATATATTTATATAATAACGTTTCGTAAACGCTTGTAAAAGCTTATTTGAAATAAAAACATTTGATTTGATTTGTTTTATGTATTTTAAAAATTGTTGTGTACCTCGGGTAAAATCACCCTTTTAAAGGGTGCAGGTGACTAAATCACCAGCTTTTTTTTCTCTAGCCATTACTGTCCCACTGCTGGGCCTCCCCCAGTTCCTTCCAGGTACTCTTTTCGCGGTACGCATCCAAATCATCCCGCCACCTCTTTGTAGGCCGACCTCGACGGGGCGCCAGCTTATTCAACCATTTTCTTTTGCTTATTATATAACTGGGTTTTGCCTTTATTAAAACTTTCTATTGTGTGACATAAATAAATAAAATTAGCTCGTCTATGAGTACAAGGAAGGCTGCGGTCTATTTTTGCGTCATCACCGAATAAAGCTGTACTATCTATGACGTACGGGAAGAACAATGACAAATTTCAGAATCATCCTGCAAGCTTGAATTTACTCATTTAGAGAATTGAATCTTGACAATATATTGTTGGTAGGTTATCCTAAGAATTTGTATAGTTTAAAAAGAGATTTTCACTTATTATTTTTGGCAATCCAAGGTGTAATTTGGAATATTATTTAGCATGTTTAGTACATAATAATGAGGTATCTATAGGCGTTTGTCATTGAGTTGTTTACAAACGTTTGACTCCGGAAAACGATAAATATTATTTTCGATTTCGACACTGACATTTCCCTTATGTTGACATTCAAGATCTAACAAGGTTGAGTTTAATCACTTATTCTGCTGTTTATTTAGCAGATTTAAAACTCAGATAAGAAAGGTCAGTTAAATATGTGTTTGTTTTGATTCGCCGGTGGTACTCGCGTCGCACTATAGTTTAGGGACTGGTGTGCATGGCAGTGACATTAATTTTCCTCGGCAATCTGCCACACTCTCAAATCTCAAGCGGCCTTCATAGCGCTTGCGCCTTGAGTAACCCCACTTGTAATAAATTGCCGAATTCTGACAGTTTTTACCTGAATTCCACCGAAATAGAAATTGATCAATAAGTTTTTTTTCTTTTGTCTTATTGATAAGGTCAACATTTTTATATTTAAAACCTCGAAGTCTAAATTCTGTCTTCATCCTGTTTTTGTCTTTTATATTGATCTGCTTTTTTCTATCCTTGAGATAAGGTAGTTTTCTATAAACATGTTTATAAGCTTGGTTTTGACCATTGATTATCCAGAAGTATATTAATAGGCATTACAATATATAACTCGTGACTGTTTATTGACTCAATTGCCATGCAACAGAGTGAATCGTAGTCTAATAATAACAAATATTTAGTTCAAAGTACTAAAGGTATATACATATACATAAAGAGACGGATTTATTAAAACTTATAGTCATTTGGAATTTGTAAATATTTGCAAGTTTTATTTTATTCATTACGATTTTTAATTTTTCAGACTGTGACCTATAATTGGCCCTATCCCTCCTTTTGCAGTTCTTATTAAATTAATAATTCTCTTTTTTTTTAAGTTTATTAATTAACTAGCTTTCCGCCCTCAGCTTCGCCCGCGTGGACAACACGATTTTGACTGTTTAGTTTATTCCAATTCTGGAGGGAAATTGCAAATTGTCCTTATATATATTTCCGTCCGCTTCTTTGCTCGGGTAGATCACAAATTTGCCCAACTTTATTATTTACTGAAATATAAACGAAGCTTATATCCTTTCCCAAGGGCTAGTCTATTTTTGTACCAAATTTCGTCAAAATCCAAACGGACTTTCATCTCCTATTTCATCCCCACACGGTTTGAAATTTTAAAAACCCCATAGATATCAAATATTTATTTATTTATTTCTTATCAAGTGCCTAAACACAAAAGTTCAGCGTGTATCTTCAACAATGACAAACTCCCATACAATTTTTCATCCCTTATTACTACCCCTTTTTTACTTTTTACATAAAACGTAGCTTATATCCTTTCCCAAAGTATAATCTATTTTTGTACCAAATTTCATCAAAATCGGTTCCGAGGTTGGGCTTCAAAGCGTGACTTTGTTTGGACTTCCATATATGAACTTTCATCCCCTATTTCATCCCCACAGAGGTCGAAATTTCAAAAACGCTAGAACAAATATTTATTTATTTCTTATCAAGTGCCTAAATTCAGTTTCATTGTTATATCTTCAACAATGACAAACTCCCATACGAATTTTCATCCCTTATTTCAACCCCTTTTTACAACAAAAGTTACTTATATCCTTTCCCAAGGTCTAGTCTATTTTTGTTCCAAATTTCATCAAAATCGGTTCCGGGGTTAAACTTAAAAGCGTGACTTTGTTTGGACTTCTAAACGAACTTTCATTTAATCCCCTCACAGGTCGAAATTTCAAAAACGCTAGAACAAATATTTATTTATTTCTAATCAAGTGCCTTAATATAAATTTTCACCCCCTATTTCAACCCCTTCAAAACTATTTTTTGCAATAAAAGGTAGCCTATGTCCTTTCTCGAGCTTTAGTCTATCCCAGTACCAAATTTCATCAAAATCGGTTGGGTGGTTTAGGCGTGAAAGCGTAACAGACAGACAGACAGACAGAGTTACTTTCTTCCGCCCACGGCTTCGCCCGCGTGGTTTATTGGCTTTTCTATACTAAAATATGTATGTATTATACATATAAACCTTCCTCTTGAATCACTCTATCTATTAAAAAAAACCGCATCAAAATCCGTTGCGTAGTTTCAAAGATTTAAGCATACAAAGGGACATAGGGACAGAGAAAGCGACTTTGTTTTATACTATGTAGTGAAGTAGGGATATTCGCATGATAAGTAGGTAGTATGTAAGTGCAATCATTGTGAAAAGTTATAATAATTTCATCAACTTAAAATGATGGAATGGTCCTTACCAATTATTTCAAATAAAAAAACCGGCCAAGTGCGAGTCGGACTCGCGCACGAAGGGTTCCCATTACGTTTAAAAAAAAAACTTACTAGATCTCGTTCAAACCAATTTTCGGTGGAAGTTTCCATGATAATGTACATCATATATTTTTTTGTAGTTTTATTATTCTCTTATTTTAGAAGTTACAGGGGGGGGGGGGGGGACACATTTTACCACTTGAAGTGTCTCTCGCGCAAACTATTCAGTTAAGAAAAAAAATATATTAGAAACCTCAGTACCATTTTTGAAGACCTATTCCATAGAATACCCCACACGTAAGGGTTTCAAGAAAAAAAAAATTGAGTTTCAGTTCTAAGTATGGGGAACCCCCAAAAATTTTTTGTTTTTTTTTCTATTTTCGTGTGAAAATCGTAATGCGGTTCACAGAATACATCTACTTACAAAGTTTCAACAGCATAGTTGTAATAGTTTCGGAAAAAAGTGGCTGTGACATTCGGAAAGACAGAAAGACAGATATGACGAATCTATAAGGGTTCCGTTTTTTGCCATTTGGCTACGGAACCCTAAAAAATTAAGCGTAAGGATGATGCATTCATTAATTGAATTGCGAAATTACAATTACTGGAAAACCTCTTATCAACTGTATGCGGATTTAAAACCAGTTTTGGAGTGCTTACACAATCTTATCCGCGTTCAATTAGTTTCTAAGAAGAGGGGTTTCATCAGTCCATTATTAATTATAAATGCTATTATTTCTGTTATGATTTTGCTCCAATTGTTTTGCTCAACAGTTTTTTTTCTAAATTTTGCTCCAATAGCCCAATTAATAGGATATTTTTATAGCCTACTTGAGAAGTTGAGCTGATCAATTTGAAATGGCGTCTAAAATAAGTTTTTTTTATTTTATACTAGAGAGAGAGAGAGCGGACTATAGGATCATGTGACGTCAAATGTTTTGTGCGCCATACAAATTCAATTCTAACACTCCTTTTTCGGGAAAGAGACGGAGCATCCCCTCGTGATCTCCAACAAAAAACATAATATCTTAGAACGTTTAAATTATTTTTTCAGAATACGAATATAAGTCATTTAATTTTTAAATATAACTAAACTCATTATTTTGAATTAACTAAACACCAGTCAACTTTACTGAAAAGTTTTACTGAAAACCAATGACCAGCCCTTGTACGCAGTAAAGAAAAATAAATTTCTGATTAAGTAGCAATATTAACATCGTTAAATTCATCTTTATTGTTTTCACTCAAACTCATTATTGCAAATCGTTAATCTCTATGGGGAAGGAAGTAATAGATGAGCTAAGTACTTGAGTAGGCAGTAAGTAATGAACAATGTGCCTGCGTCAATTTGGGGAAATCTCATTTTAACAAATACGTAAGCAGAATGTCGTCAAGGCGACGTTTCCAGACGAGCTCTGGGTTGAAAACCATAGAGGAGATGTAACCTTGAAATACTAAAAATCTTGGTTCCAGGAGCAGAGTCTGGCCAGCTTTCAATCATTATTTATTTATTTATTTATTAAGGCATATCAACAATAATAACATAAACATTGGTAAGTAGCAAATAGTGGGATATGGACATTTAGGTTAAAATCAATAAAAGATATGCACAGAATTTACGATATTTAACGTTGAGTTGAAAAACTAATATTAAAATTATCAGTATCTGCAATTAATAAGCTTCGAACCTTCTTAAAGGCATCGAAGTCTTGTCGTGACACACTTGTATTTCTAAATATTTTTATTAAATAAACGTATGGAAATAATATTATTAAGTATTGATTAAGTATGCGTCATAAAGAGATGATAACTATTTGATTTTTTCACTTACCATCGGTGCAGGCCTATATCTAAGAGTCAGCATAGATTAAAGTTTTTTTTATAATACTAAGCCTATCTACGGCGTCTATATTGTAGGGTTAACCGTAGCCTGTAAATGCCTCATTAGTCTAGTCGTGGTAGTTCTAACTGCTACGCTAGAGATGCTGGATTTGATTCCTCGATCCAGTAAAGTGTAATTGGGTTTTTATTTTATATTTTTTTAGTAATATCTCCGAGTTTGGAATTGTATTAGGCTCGCCCCCTACTGACGAGGACCTGAACATATCGGCGGACTCCCCCAGTGTTCGCCGATATGTTCAGGTCCTCGAGGTGTACAAGTACACCTCTGCCTTACCCTGCGTCGAATGCAAACGTGACGTACGTTTCGCGTCGTAAGAATTACTTAGAAACGAATAACTGTGTCAAGTATGCGTTTAGCTTATTTACTTTGATTACCACATGTGTGTTCGACAGTACAAATGCATTATTATATACATATTTGTATACTATACAGTTTCTGAGTATATTGTGAAATTTATTCATTCATTTATTCTGTTACAGTTCTAAAGGAACAACGGGCCTATATTATTCACATCACAAAGCCATAAACTCGCATTCAAAAGAATTTTAAAACTAAAGGTGGCCTATATTTTTCTTTATGGTCTATTTGTCTCTATATCAAATTCATGAAAATATAAAAAAGACAGAAAATTATTACTTTTACTATTTTATTGAGTTTTATGGATCGTTCTTCGTAGCACTTCTCAGGGACTCGCACTATGGTCTGCTTCGATAAGGATAATCATAGTTAGTGTGTACGGTCAGTAACAAAAGTCGCTGAACACCGCCAAGTTTTCAAAACATAATATAAAAATAATGATGGTAAAAGTAATGGTCGTGTATGTAGAAACTCGTACTATTTACCACATCTCGAGTCAGTAAGTTATGGATAATAAATATGTTTAAGCGTTTTGAAGATTTTATCGTGTTCAGCGACTTTCATTGCTGACTGTACGGGGTGACTTCGGAAATGTATTGTGTTACGAAGGGACTTCAATTTCTTTGAATATGTTTGCAACTAGATTAGTTGTTGTTGAACGGTTTTAATTACTGTTTAAAAAAATATTTAATAATATGTTTTCAATATGCAAACAAATGGATGCAGATCATGTTTAAACGAATATGAAAATGCATTTGCCCCAAAAATTTCAATTATAATTTGCACTCCATGTCGATACATCTGTAATCCAAAGACATTCAAGTAGAGTTAAAGTTCAATTGGGAAGGCAAAAACATCTAAAATTTAAATCACAATGTTTTAAAAAATCATGCTCAACCGCTCAATTTGTTTTTGTGCCATCTTCATAAAATAAGGAAGTTATAACAAAAATTGAAGGATTTAATAAGATAAGGCAGATATGTAGGTACGGATGTAGTGTTAATTTAAAACCACATGTTTGAAGTGTTTGCCCTTGAAAATGAGGATAAAATGTAACAATACTTAGTATGTTTGGCGAAATCCCCGAGACGTTACAATGTCGTTGTATTGTTTACAATACATGATAATTATATTTTTCTACCAAGGTTCTCATCAAGATTACTACCCTAATTATGAATTTTAAATATTTTTTTTATTTCCTGACAATTTTGTCGTTAGAGCTGCAACAAATTACCTATTTTAAGTACCTACAAACTAAGTACATATTTTCTTTTAATTAGGTACATTATTATCTTTTTTTTTATGGGATAACTCGGCTCGAGCAGGCGAGTTACCTGATGGTAAGTAGTCATTGCCACTCATGGACATTTGTAAAACCAAAGGAGTTGCAAATGCGTTGCCGGGTCTATTTAAGGAAAGGGGAGGGGAAGGAAAAAAGGAGAAGGGACTAAGGGAGGAATTGGGCCTACGGCGCTCCACGTCATCGATATTCTGTGGGAGGGTAGTACTTCCCCGGTTGAGCCGACCCATTCATGCTGGCATGTAGACATCCCAGCACTACACTACTATTACGATTATTCGCGTTTTAAGGAAATTAATTTATTCGTAAAACTAATTATTTTAACTCAAACATCTAATACTTAACCACACCATCAAACGCCACTCATAATAAAAACATTATTCAAAGATTACGGGAAATGTCAAGTAAGCAAAGAAATAATAAAACACATGCGCGTGAGCAAAAAATTACACCTGAATGGGGCGCATGTGTTTTAAGGCTGTGCGGCTAGCGCGGGAGTCTGCGCAGGAGTGGAACGAACTGCGGAGCCGGCCGGCAGTGCACATAGTACAAGCGCGTCGCTCTCCGACGGCGCACGCGCATATCGCTGATATCACAGCCCACATTACACTATAAAAGGGTAAGCGCCCTTGGTGCAACCCACTTACACGCGTCTCCTTCAAGTAGAAGGATCTTTTATAAAAGCACAGTTGGTGCCAAAGATCGTGTCAAAATGTCCGCGGAAAATATAGAACAAGTGCTGTCGCAGATGCACGACGATCATGATGACGATACTGATGGTGTTGTTCTGGCCAAGGGGGTGTCCATGATTGTCCTCTTCTGTGCTTCCATGATCTGTGGTCTGGCACCCTTGTTGCTGGCTAGGAAATTCCACTGGTTGTCGGCGGAAGATGCGGGGAACCTGAAGAGCACCAATAGGATCGTGATGACCCTGCTCTCTTTCGGTGGCGGTGTCCTGCTGTCCACCACCTTTATGCATTTAATACCAGAAATTGATGAAAATGTGGGATACCTGCAAAGTGAGTACCTTTTAAGTTAAATGTTGTGATCAATTTTTTTTTTCATTATCTACATCAAGTATGTAATTAATTATGAGCTATTTAATTAATCACCTATTGTTGTTCAAATTACCTATCAATAAGTGAAAGATGATTATTTAATTAAAATTTATTAATAATATCCCGGTACACATAATGTTATAAATATGTGATTCGATGTCGAATATTTTGTTTACATATATGATATTTAAAATTAAAATGTTGAGTAGGTAGGTATTACTTTTTTGGGAGAGAGTTAAAGATAAATATTTCAAAATTCTAATTTATATAAACTTGAAAAATAATAATATTTACAAGAGTTATCGTGGCTGTAGGTATCAATTTTATTTATTATAAAATACTTCGATCATACGAGTACAAGATTCGTGCAAATCATAATTATAGTAGATACATGCAGATTTCCGGCACAGATATATAATATTACCGCGATAGAATCATTATAATCTTTCGATGTGAATAGGTTCAATGCTAAAGACTTTATTGATAGAGTTGCTGCTTCTGCAATTGATAAGGAAAGTCTGGCAAATTTTGGCAATACGAATATTATAAAAGAAAGGATGTTTACATACGTTCAGTTTATGTAGGACTGTATACACTTTTCGGTAAACGATAAACTGTATATATTTCTATCAACATCTATCGACATCATGGCTACTATCAATAGGATCCTGAATTCTGCACACTAAACCTGTAACTTTCCCTTTCTTTTATATCTACTGTTGATAAGTACTGTCGACTCTACCGCTGCAACTATATTAAAAAAATATGCAACTATATATGAGTTTAGTAGCGAAATTCAAAGGCTCTATCTCTTCGATAAAAAAAAAAAACAATAAATATTTATAGCGTAAAGACTAGTCTAAATTAAAGATTAATTTACAATGATACGAATTATATATTTTATTTCGAATAAAAAAGAAAAGCAATCATATTTTTGTATTAACTATGAACCCCGATCCATTCGACCGAAAAATATAAGATCTGAATGAAACCATTATAGATTTTTTTAGTAAACGTTTAGTCGAAACACGCTATACAGATTTAAATGAGGTCGGCAATAATTGTGGTAATCATTAAAATATAACATCGAGATTATATTTTACACATGTCAATGTCACAGATGTCAATATTGGGTCAATTTATATCTAATTACAATTTAATCGATTGTCTAATCGATTTCATCTGGTAATCCTGCAAAGTTACACCTGATTTATACCAATATTATAAGTAAAAAATGCATTCATGCAAAATTATTTGTTATCAATACGCTCTAAAACTACTGAACGGACTCAACTGTCTAGTTATAAATAAAATTAGTTAATTTCTTGGAAAGGTCAGGCGTGTTTACTTCCCCCGTTCTATTACACCCACACGACATTGCATAACTAGATGTGTTCTTGAACTATGAAGGTTCAAATTCGATTGTCACGACCAGCACGCTTATTTACTACCTCTTGACTTTTTTTACGTAGGCTTGAAGGTCCAAATGTCTGAGGTGAAGTCCAGAGGACATTATCTAATGGTTGCGCAAGCGCAGGTTATGTGTGCCGACGACGCATAAGATAACGCATCACGCATTGGGGTTTTTATGAATCGATGCCATAATTTTATATAAATAGGCCTTTACCGCAGGCACGATTTCATCCGATGATAAAATATAGCAGATCTGGGAAAACCCTGTGACCGCAAACATAACAAATATTTTAAATTTGAATTCTAAGTAACTAGGTATTAATTATACCTATATGATATAATTTATTTAATAAGATATAATATTTCGATTAATTTTAAATACTTTTTTATTAATGCTTAATATCTATGAAGATATTTTTTTTCCAGTGAAAGAAAAAATATTTCAAACGATTCGAAACTGCGTCCTTTCGGTTAAGTAGGTTCGAATTTTGTCTGAGATCGTAGGTATTTTTCCTTTTAGAAAAAATGCTCATATTGTGTAGGGTTTATAACCAAAAATATTATAATATGCTTAAGGCTGCTTATAAAAGGAGTTAATTCCAGGGTAATTAATGAGTACCTAATTTTTGAATTCCACTTTTAGTTAATATGTATTCATTCCCACACGCTAGTAAAAACGCCTTTTATCTGATCATATGTTGTCGTTTTCCTACGTTAAGTAAGTATTTAAAAATAATACAGTACCTAAGTAGTAGGTGATGTATCGGCAACGTCATAAGGTAAACCGCAGCCCTGCATAGGACGTCAGTTAAACAATTAACTTATTACCAATTCAATGAAGGGAAACAGAACCAGAACGGCGCGGCGCACGCGCATCGCATCACAACACTAACGTATTCCCCTATATCATTATATCATACATACATGCAATTAACAATTGTTTTTGGCTTATTGTCATGTCGTGGAACAAATTTAAAACTACACTCATGAATCAGGAATGTATTTGTTGTATGACATGTATGTTGCTATAATTAATTGCTTGAATTGCATCGCAACAGACACGCTATGAATTTATTAATTCATTTGCAGTAGAATATCTTTAGATGCATGACAAATCATGTGTAATGCAGGTAGGTAATTACCTACATAGGTTTTATGATTGCGCAATTTATAATTTATTTACAAGCTAAACAGTTTCCAACACATATCTAGAAAAGGTTTTGCTTAGTTTTTTTTAATTATATTTAGCTTTATAAAATATACCATCACGACTATATTACCCGAAGGGTTAGGTGGAGGTGTACTTAATGCACCCCATGTTTAGATCCCATGTAATAGGGAGTGAGTATATTCCATTCACTGAGAAGTTCATAGAAAACTCCAAAAATACTGCTTAACCTGGAAATCGAAACCAAGACCTCTAGAGTAGCAGATGATTTTTTTATTTTTATTTTTTTATTTATTTATAATGATTTATAATATAATGAAGCTTTATAATACTTAATTTCTAATAATAAACAAGAACTCTTGTTTATACTCGTAGGAGGAAACGTGCGATGATCGTGGGAAATAAATTTATCGCGCACCTTCGACTAAAACATAATGTTTCTCGGAACAGATTCCGTGCGATTGTGTACAAGAGCGGAGAAAGTATTGAACACTTGTAAACGCCGGGTTTACAAGTGTTCAATACTTGCCACCATAACATCGTTGTACAAATTGAGTGGTGTGTTGTAGTATCTCCGGATCATAAAGTGATTTTCATCAAGCATTAAGGACTGCCACACAGGAGAATCAAAGATTAAGTTTTACTTCTAGTAGGTAGATAATAAATCAGATAGAAGCGGCGGTAGCCTAATGGCGAGGAAGTCGGACTTGCGATCTTGTGGTTGCCGGTTCGAAACCCACCCATTGCACTACCGACGTGAACCCACTCCTAACACAAGCATTTAACTTACTACGAGGGGTTAACAAGATTACTAGTAATGTGCGAACCACATTGCTAGTAAGCTTTTGTAAAAAAAAAACTTTTTACACCACATTCCAGTGATGATCAATTTGTAACTTATTTATATTTATTTGATCAATGAGAAATTCAATTATAAATATGTAAGATGCGCACGACGGACTCGTAATCGTATGTCGACAATATGAGAAATCGTCTCGTATCTTCACAAGGGATAGGATATGTCATTATCACGGAGAGCCCCTCTACATAATAGTATCTCGATTAAACCTTTAATCTCTCAACAATATCTTAACATAAATGATAAATACCGGCAAAATATTATAATAGATATTATATTATACGAGCTGTGACACACAAATAGGTAACGTGGCTTTCTATTGGTAAAAGAATTTTCAAAATCGGTTCAGTAGATCCAGAGATTACCTACACTAACCTCACAAACAAACTCTGTACAGATGTCCTCTATGACAGTTTAGTGAAATGTATGTCGTGCAATAAACATCTTACTTTCCTTTTTTAAATCGATATCGATAACTATAAAATTTCATTCTACTTACTCCGGTAGCTTTGACGTAATAACGAGACAGTCTCACGTTTTTTTTATAGTGTGGTGTGACAAACTTAAATGTTTCCATAAACAGTGAAATCAAGGAATTGTTTTAACTGAGCAACTTTCGTGCGTTACATGTTGTACACGTAACTTGTCGAGTGTTTCATATATTACCGTATTCGATTTAACGGAACTCGGAAGTTGTTTCGTAATGCATGATTAACATACTTATCATCTTTTTTATTCCTAATGAGCTTGAGAACATAAAAAATACTATTTGCCACAATGTAGTGTGTTTATGTTTCATTGTTTATAAACAACACGACAATTATAAAAACAATCTACAGCATTGATCTAAAGCGCCTTCGTGCGAGTATTTTTTTAATAACAATTGTACAATATTCTTTAAATATTTTTCTTATTCATTATAACTTTAAATAGTATTCAAGGGAATACAACATTGATCGTAAGGTTAGGAAAAAGAAAGCAAAAGCAATAAATAAAATATCAACACGCACGAAAATCTCAAAGGAACACCTTAGTATTCATATAAAAACAAATTAATGAAAAAAACTTATTATTTATAACTATACTATCAATACTATTAGTATTTTTACTAGCCGTTGCCAAAAGTTTCGCTTACATTACAAACTACTTTATGATATGGTATAATTGAAATGACAATGGAAAGGACATGGGCACCACGCCCATGTCGTTTTCCAATGTCTAATCAATCTCTATAACCAAAATTAATTCGACGCTTTATGCTTGAAATCCTGACACAGTTTCGTATATCGCAAAAAAACTACTTGTGTCATCGTAATCTGATGAATGGTACACCTATATTAGTGTTTATAGGAGAAACAAAACTAATATTAATTTGTTGTATGTTGATTTTGACCAAAAAAGAATGTGTTACGACTTTGATATTTTTAAACCATATTGGATTATCCAGATCGAATTCGCACCAGAGTTGAGATAGGTCACGAGAGACACACGAGGCTAAACGTAGGTAATCGAAATATGTTTACATATACTAAGTATTTTCTTAAGATTTCCTTGAGAACACTTGTATCCTTCACTATTGCATTTTTTTTTTAATTTTATGTGCACAGCGCACATGGCCAACATAATACTCGTATGTAGGTGTGTGACGGTTAATAATTACGTTAAAAACGTAGGCTTAGGCTAGGCTTAATGCCATGATCAGAATCATTGTTAGAACAACTGATTCAAATCCCGACACAAAAGAATCGAGATACAAAGCCATAGGTGCCGACTTGAGAAACCAGGTTTTTCCTCTATCTGTATTCGATGTTGCCGAGTTAAGTTCACGAGCTGTCACGGTCAAGTATTACGTCGAATGACACAGCCGATTATGTCATTAACAAATAGCAGTTATGGCTTAATACTTCCAACAAGACTGTCATTAATTTATGTACATAGTAGATGATTAACCATAAAACTATTGAGATTTAGGCCTACATAACATAGGTACTTTAAGGTGTGAAAAAGTGGCAAATTCCAGATCAACTTTTCTATAATTTGAGAAGTTGGCAAATTTTGGAATGTCCAAGATAGGTATTTCTGAGCCAATACACTTCAACGACAGATGATAAAGAAATTAGTAAATTCCTTAATAAATTCAATACGGATTAAAGTAAATTATAATTACCGAATTATTACCCCATTTACTATACATTAACAAATGACGTAATTAATTGGGACTCTATAGAATCAACAGATCTAATCATGAACATGAACTGCTTCCAAAATATAAATCAATTAAAAACTGGTATAAAACTGACGTCATTTTAAAACCAATCACACTTGATTATATTTGCCAAGCTTTTAAATATCTGCCTCTTTAAAATCAACTCCACCCATTACACAATTGAAGACTACTAAAAACGTGGGTCAAAAGGAATCGATTAATTTTATTGTAGAAAGACAATAAATGTATTCTTACGTTTACCGCTTTTGTATCTGTTATGTATTCTGGATCCGTGTCACCACCTCGTAAAACCAACGCCAAACAAGATCACATACATTTATTCAGATAAACCTGTTAATAATTTGTAACCGTGTAGTTAACGGAATTTTATGTCGAAACACGTAGAATCACGACCCTTCTAAAAGGAAAATGTTCAAGTTGTGCATAATTTATATAAAGAAGACGTTTTTCCTGGTACCGGGTGTTTTACTATGAATTCTACGCGATACTTGCCAATCTGGATCGATGTTGAAGAGGGAAATTGCGTAAAAAGTCCTCTGCTGGGTATGAGTCTAATATCATAATGAGGGGAGTTAGAAGTTAGGTCACGCTGATTGACCTAGTGTGGGTTGGCTGACGTTGGGTTGGAAGACGTAGTACGAGTATGGCATTAAAATTACAATTTCCTACAGTAAAAATAATTTGTTTTTCAATCTGAGATCTTGACATTATATTATAAGTTAATCAAAAATGTTCAAGATCATTCTTATAAAATACTTGTTTGAAGACTCATATTTGAATGTCCGCGTCAAATTCATTCTATAGTCACGTTCGACATCTTCTTATTATATAAAAATCAATTACGGTTTATTAGCCTTGCTAAATCTCAAAAATAGCTTGATCGATTTTGATGTCATTTTTTATGCGTGTTTGAAAACAGGACAGGAAAACGTCTGTCGGGTGAACCACTTTAAATAGATTGAAAAGAAAAAAAAACAATAAATTATGTCGAAGCTATTGCAGCTGGGAGGTTGTAAACGACTTGTGTTTGAACAACATGCAAATACTCGTAGGGCTATCACTACATATTGCATTAGTATGAAATGCTAATATGGCAGTACGGTCAGCAACGAAAGTAGCTACACACGGTGCAACCTTTAAAAGGCTTTAACATCTTTATTATTTAGAAGATACTGTCCTGAGAAGGAAGTACTTCAGAGTTCTCTACATATAAGAGTCTGCATACAATAATAACATTGTATACAATAAAAAAGATTTTTGGTGCCGTCAAATCTTTCCAAAAAATCTTTGTTGCGTTCAGCAACTTTCTTTGCAAACCATACCGTGCCTTGCAGCTTCCAACTTTATGCGAGACTGCAACATGAAATATTTTGCGATTTACTTTATGAGTACCTATCTCTGTCATAAAACTGGAGACGTATGTTTTGTTTACATTCCCAGATTAAAGATACAAGAGAAAAATGTATATTTTGTTTAAAGTTCTTTTTTATTCCAAATAAGTTTTTAAAATCGAATGATTTAAGTAAGTTCAAGGTCAAGGTTAAAGTCTCATAAAAAGTTGATTCTTTGGAAAAGAATTTATGGAAACCGGCTACATATTATTATTTATGGCAACCGGCTATAGAAATCCAGTGCTTAGGCTGAGCTCGAATTGAAAAGGGTTTCCGTATTGTGCGACAATCTATATAGTCTACATTCAAGTAATAATTAAACAATACATATTTTTTTTATACAAAGTTTTGTTTTTCTTGGCCGAGCTACCATTAAATAATATTAATAATATTTAATGCGCATGACCAAACCTGCCGTGAATATCTGTCCAAACATAAAGAAAAATGTGAATTATTTAATGTTGCCCATATTCAGACTGGCCCGATTTGGTAAACGCACGACGCTAACATTTTGCTTCATGTGATGCTTCCTGGTGTTCAAGTATTCGTTCCTTATGATATGTTAACTTGGCCATTTGCTCTGTACAGGGTTTTATAAAAGGTGCTTATATAAAAGGTACCTCCTTATGTACACACGGTTACAGGTCAACCTATGCAAATCCAGTTTAAGCTGATCTCGCATTATACAAGGTTTCCCATACAATAAGAGGCCAGCGTAAACTGCTTTTGCTTAGCTTGATATTGTGTAGCCGTGCGTACATCTTTATTCAGTGATCATGGTATTTTCAGTCAGTCATCGAGTCATGGTAGTTTGAATTTCTGACATACTTATACTTCTTTACAATTTAGGTATTTCTTTGAATAATGTATTGCTGATTGAAAATTCTTCTTTCGGCTCTCTAAATACAGAAGGTACCGAAAAGGAATTACGAACAACAACCTTTTGTGGGATTTATAACCATTGTGATGGTAGTGATTATATTTCCGTTTAATAGGTCATTCAGGTCACTATGTTCAGCAGTTCACATTTACAGGTATGGTTTCCACTAAAAAGCTGAACATTTTACGAATTTATTACATTGACAGTTTGAAGCGAGTAAAAACATTGGCAATCTCGAAATGGTTGCATTGACCATTTGTGGATGCACAATTTTGGCCATTTTACCTTTAGTAGAACTGATATACCACTTAGCCAGAACTGAGTATTTCTTAAAGCGTCGTACCATAGCCAAATTTAGCTTGAGCAGCTATAAAGTATCCGTGACTGTCGTGCTAAAATATTTGCTGGCGGAATGTCGCCTACATTTACACTTGGTTCGCCTGATTCACCGCTGTAGATATTTATAATGATTATCACGTGCATTTATTTTTGCCGATATATGTCGCACGCTACCGTATTATTGGGGCGCTAACGGCACTGCACTTTCATGTCGTCAAACCGCAATGATCGTAAAACAAAACTGGTAGTAAACGCTTCTGTTCAGTTTAAGCGCCTTATTACTCATACAAAATTCATTTATTGGTGAAGGTGTAATACAATGTAATTATCTAGAGACATTAAAACATTCGCCTAAATTGTGTGTGGAAGAATGATAAACTAAATCTTCGTAAGAATTGTAACGGTATGTTCTTTTCTGTCTTCTATGTGTTCTCAAGTGGAGACTGCGACTCAGTAAACATAGTGCTGGCAGAAGTGGGAGAAAGACAAGAGGTCTGAGGAGAGGTTAAGAGACCTGTCATTTCGACAGGGTGAAATGATGCACACTATGGGGGGGGGGGGGTCCCTACGTCCCGCAGTGGACTAGTATAGGCTTATGATGATGATGTCCTTTTCTAGGCTCTTCTTGTTTAGTGGAGAGAGGAAAAAACATAACAGACTGTTATTTAGATTCGTCGACCCAAACACAGACGCAGAATTAAAGTGACAATGTAGTAATTACTTACTTACTTAGACACTGTAATGAATAGTATTAATCCAATACTTTACGAACTATTCATTATTTTCCCACAGTTTATGCATCACTGATTCTCTAAACAAAGGTGGCGTAAAAAGTATAGAACATACTTTACTAGGTACTTCCATATTATTAGTTATTATGCATTTTTCCATACAAATATCATTACACGCTAAACCCAATGCGATATTGTATCTTTATGAGTACATTGTGGTATGTCGTTAAGTAGTCTATTATACATATTTTCGATTTTGAAAAAACCCTGATTACTTCAACGTAAATTGAAGACATTTAAAAAAATGGGTTAGTGTAGGTATATAAATGTAATTGCTTAGATAATTACATAATTAAAAAAGCAATTTGCATTTTAATTATTTTAAAGATCTTGTGATTACAATATTTTTTTCTTATTTCTTTAAAATATTGTATTAATATTTAACTGTAAATAAAAAAGAGTTGTAGTTTGATGATGTCATAGATTCTATATCTCAATTGATGTGACTAGCTTTTATCAATATCTATTTATTGCAACATATTGTAGTAGGAAATTTCCCCCAGTTTGTGCAATGAACCCTTTTAATTTTCAAGTAGGTATTTCTATATGATTTAGTTCTTTGTTTAAATACAGAAAGGCACTCACTACTTCACTTATGCTTTTGATAAAAATGAAACACTCATGAAAACACTTGAAGTAATCCTAATGAATCCCTTGTTAAAAGACCGTATGTAAATGTTTTTTTTTTAAATTAAATCTATAACCATTCATTGGTTGCAAACATGGCTGCTGAGCATGAGGTTCTGGGTTCGATTCCCAAAACACAATCTTTAAACCAATTCCATAGGCGCCGGTCACGCAACACTAATGCAAATATAAGTTGTTTTTAAGCCATTTTATGGTTTTAATTACCATTATCTTAAATATGCAACGTTTTATGGACCATGTTTACATTTCCTACGAAATACAAACTATGTTGACGTTATTGAAACGATCTTCAAACTAGTTTCTCAAGTACATCTTTAAACAATCGTATTTTTAGGTATATAGAGGTGCCGCAGCCGACCAAAAAGTCCATTCTAAAAAACATTCTTATGAACTGGCTAACTTATTAACATTCAAAGTCGAATCAAGTAGTTCCCCAGTTTTTTTTTCATAGTATTACCTATACGTTACAAACAATGATTTCAATAGTTGTCTAACCAAACGTACGTTTTTTTAGCATTGTAGCATAATATGTATTACAAAATTTCACGGTTAAGAGTTTACCTAAATACCACATCGTAATTTCATACGTTGTGCAGGTATATTAATTATGCTCAAAACCGTTATGAATAAAATCAGTTGTATAAATTATTGTGTTGAATTAAAATCTTTACTAGTTGCAGTAATAAAATAATATCATCTAATCTGTTTTATTATACAATAATAACTTTGTCCTTGAGTTATATAGGTGTGTAATTATTTATTGCTCATTAAATTTAAATTTAATTCAGCATTTTGAATTAAAAGAATACAGCTCTCTTGTCTCTCTCTTGTCCTATTTTCTCATAAATGTCACAAATGTCAACTTGTATTAAATTTTCGATTTCAATGATGTGTAACTATTTGACCTCTACCTACGAATAATATTTATTCGTAGACCTTTACAGACGGCCCTACACAGGTTGTATCTGAGGCCGTACCGTGACGTTTTTACTGGTTAATTTGTTGGTAGTGAGGAAGGGATAGGGCTATCTATTGTGTATAGCGGCATCCCCCTCTTTCTATCGCAATAACATGTCATGTTACGCTCTCTGATACTAAAACGCAATTATATTGTTTTTTAATTACTACAAATGGCTTTTTTGTAGGCATATAGTATATATTGTGGAATCATCATTTGGTTAATCTTTAACCTGCGGTACAGTCCCTTATTACCTGTTTGCTTACAAACTGATTCATACTATTACTCATGTAATGAGGTAGAAAGACCTCAGCGAAACCATTAACCTGCGGAGAAACCTCACAGCCAAGGCTGGCAACATGACGACACACTTTAATTATGTCTAGCAAGATAGAAATTGAGACAAAAAGCTCTCGTGACGCAAAATCACGGTAGGGCACGACGAAATGACTCAACTATAAAGACTGGGGTTGCTAATGCAAATTGGATTTTAATTTCACTTTGAATTAGAATAAAATTCAATTATTTGAAGCTTATTTGAGATTTCTAAAATTTGTGCCGGTTAGCAATAGCGGCTAGATCACTTTGAGTCTAACTTAGATTACTTATACACATAATGGATCTATTTTTGGAAGACCATAAAGTTGTTTGTGTTCTTGTTTTTATTTTGAATACTTTGGAATTATTAGCATATTTTTAAGAATGTTAATATTATCGGGTTGCCGCAATCTGATGGTAGTTCTTCGTGTAAAATACTGAAGATCTAGAATATTGTTACAATGCACTTGCATTACATTGTTTCAAAGACAAGTGTCGCCATTAAACGTAGTATTTGTCACCTATCTAATCTCAACAATTACAATCATGCAACGATAACATAGTTACTTTCATTTCCTACACTTAACTTCTATTGTTATTGAACAATGACAAATTTATGGTTTACATAAAGAAAGGCTTTTTATAAGCGTGTTGCAAATAAATCATAACGATATAGGTACGTAGTTGAATAGTAAAATTGTGGTTTATGTTTTTTACTGATATCTTTTAACATCTCTTCACTTTCGATTTTAATAAAATCAATCATTGCTTAATATTTTTATTAGTTTGTGAAGCAATTGAATACGATAAGCTACTGGTTCTTTTGAGTTGAGTTATTTCTGTTGTTTTTGAATTAATTTGATAATCACTTATCGATTACGGAAAAATCACAATATCGAATAGGAAGAAGAGATAATTATGACAATAATTTTAAACACAGTTTTTATACTAATTCGATGTCATAAAAATATATAAATTATGTAATTAAACGATCTGATTATATGCATTCGGCTCCGTACAGCGTATGAGATTATAACAGATACGCTGTATTATATGAAAGATACATAGATATTAAGCAGCGTAAACGCTTAGGAGACGCTGCTTAATTTCCGCCCTTCGTAGTATCCCGCGTAGCCGGATTGCTCGTAGACCTCGCGTAGTGTCTGCGTAGACCCCGCGTAGTCACTTCGTAGCCCTCTCGTAGACCTCGCGTAGTGTCTGCGTAGACCCCGTGTAGTGCTTGCGTAGGCACTTCGTATTCTCCTGCGTAGTCCCTGCGTAGGGTCTGCGTAGGCGCCATGAAGACATACTGAAACGTTCAAACGTTTAGCAGCTGCTAAGACAGAGCGCATATCTTGCAACTCTGAGCCGAATTCCTTGTGCAAAGAGATTAATGGTTAAATAATTTTGCCATAAATATGACTAAATATGCAAAGCTACTATAATGTGAACCGGGACTCGAATAATACAATTACACAGCATACTAAAAGAACGTTTATCGAATCGTAGCGTAAACAAAAATATTTCCTCTTCCTACACATTTATTAAAGACCTTGACTTTCAAACCGGGTGTTATATAATACAATACAATATAATTTACAGTTATCCTTTTATAACGTGTAGATTGGTAGAACATACCAATCTAATTCAAATATGTCTCCTAAAACGAGAATGTAATAATTTAAGCAATGCGGAATCAAATTATAGAGTCCAAATTGGCGCAGTTCTTTGTGTCAATCCGCCGAAAATGACGTAATTATGCATGAGTGCACATAAATAAGCATGTAGATTTATACGTTAAGGTATGTATGAAACATACGTAATACCGCGCGTCGTATATCCGTCAACGGTGACAAGAATTTTGTCGAATCTTCAGTCGACATATTTTGTTCATACAGCATATCATTTTTGTCCGAAGTGAGAGCCAATAGACCTGTTTTTACCTTAATGTTGTCATGCTTGTCGTAATTCGGTTGAACTTGAGCTCGAACTGCTTTTAGCAGTCAATTGATCGTTACAATTGTAGTAAATGATAGTGAATTTGACTATTTCAGTTTCATTATTGGATAGTTTTATTGTTATGTAGTAAGATAGATATTATCAAATAATAACACAACTTGAATATTGGACTATGCGTAGTGCGTATTGATATCAAATGGTCTATTATTGATAGGATTCATTTTAGATTTAAACATTGTTGATATTTTTCCATTTAGAATATAATCAACCTTGAAATAGACTGTGTCATTGTCCTAGTTTTTGTCGGGCGCTACCATTAACGTGCTGACGCCGTACGATAACGTGTAGGCGATTATTTTTATTTTGTGAGAGAGATGGCGTTATTTAACCTGTAGAGCTGCATCTCTTTCTCACAACCCAAAAATTATCGCGTCAAAACATTGTGAAATTGAAAGGGAAAACCGATTCCAAAACAGTCCTCCTACATAAAGTGTCATATCCCTCTATAAATTATTATATTTCTATAACATAACGCTAATTCATTAGTTCAATAAAAACTCAACGAAATCTTTCCATTATCTTTCTATGTGTGACTAGATTAATATATTAGCCCCACCAAGTTAAAAGATAACTCTTTTTCGTTAATAATTTTCGTTACATTCGTTTTACATATTTATAAATTCAATCAAGGTTCAAGGTCCATTTGAGACATTTATTACGTCACAAGTCATAAGTCTATGAATGAAGACAATGTAACGAGTTAACCAAAAGAAAAGCTGCTTACGTCAGAGTTACCCTTTAGAAACCACAATTCTATTGAATAAGAAATTTGTATTGGATTGATTTAGCAACCTTAATTGTCCCTCAGATGGTTGAATGGCATTTGCACATAATGAATTATGAACTCTGTGTTCATACACGAGAAATACATAAAACATATAGGTACAGTTTGTGTCGTAGTTGTACTCAACAACTTTTCCTATGAAACCTCCGCGCTCAAACCTTAATAATTCAAACAAAAAAGTAATTAACATGACCTGACGATTTTGGTTGATCATAGAACAATCAATAACACAATGAATCAGGATTACCACACTATTGATAAAGTGTTTTTATAGTTAAATGACAACGATAGCTGATAAAGTGATAACATTGACAATGATTTTAGTTCAGCTACCTGTTATAAATTTTCAGACATAGTTGTTGGTTTATACCTAATGTTATTACGCCATCGTTATTTCGATATATTCGTCTAATAAGCTCAGTTATATTTTGACAAATAGAACGTAATGTAGGTATTAATCCATAAAATGCAGTGGTTTCGCCAATATAACGCAATAACTATCGTATACAAAAATACTTGTATAAAAATAGGGGAAAATTAAAAATGAATTTCCCGAAGGGTTAGACAGGGGTGTACTTAATATAGAAAAACTATTGGAACTTACTCGAAATGTATAGCTTGATGTATAGTTGAGCGTACGATTAGGCAGACAACAAAAAAGCTAAATTGCTACATTTAACTTAAAAAAAGAAATGAATGAAATTCACGAAATTATTTAAAGCTTTACAACTCAATCCCTTCAAAAAGCTCTCCAGCCATTGCGCCTGACTACAGCCGTCTGGAGTCTTTCCGGACCAAAGGACAAGGGAATGGAAATGTAGATGTTAGTCGGTACGAGTCCTACGCTACCAACTTCCTCGATCTCAGTAGATCCACTAGAAAGTACTGCACTTAAAAAAAATAGGCTCTAACTCGAATCTAGATCAAGGCGAGACAGTGCAAGTTATTGGTGCATTACATAAATTAACAACGTAATATTCATTAAATGTTTTGTTAGGCTATTCATAAACATATCCGCAAATATTCAACGTAACTAATTGTATTAAAAGTTAAGAACAACATCGTTTGTACCGTGTAAAGTTAACACGTGCCTGTTACTCACTATCACTGTTTTATTTTAAGGTTGTGTGACTATGATATTACGTGATACTGAAATGCTTCACCGAATAAATTGTTTAGTTATAAACACAATATCGTGACGAATGTGTTCACGTCTGTACAATCATAGAAACGATTTCCTGCAGAGGGGTTTGACTTCCGCGCTATGTTAAAAATAAATTTAACCCTTTCAATGTTCAAAGCATATATATAAAAACCGGGTTTGTATGTTTCCTGTGGACGTTCGACCAAAACGGCTGGAATGTTTTTTAAGGCAATCTTCAGATTAGCAAAGTGAGTGATCCTGTCAAGATTTGTAGCGATTGGATAAATGAAAAAAAAAAACAGAAACCGCAGGGTACAGCTAGTACATAAAACGAAAAAAACAAGAAATAAATACAAAGAAACAATAATTCTGGTTAAAAAACTACGGGAATCATCATCAGCTTCATTAATAATCACGGCTCTGGGAAGGTAAAGGATTATGATTGAACTCTTTTCACGATAATTACGAGGTGACATCCCTAACAAGGAAATACTTCGTTTACGAGTATATCCTGATAAAACGAAATGTTTGTATAAGTTCCGATCAATATTTGTTTATTTCATTTCCGATTAGATAACTGACCCAGTTCCGCTCGCCTCTCACACTGGAGAACCAGTTATTATAAATGCTTTGAGTATTACGCGACGCAGTCGTAAGACTAAATAGAATAAAAATAAACAATGGGAACAAAAAAGTTGTGTTAATAGGTATAAGTGAGTTGTAGCGTGTAAGTAGGTACTTAGGTATGTTAAGTACTAAAATAAATCAGACTGCATGATGCATTCAAGTTTTTATGTTTAAACTTTATTCAGAATTAATACGTCGTGTTTCCAAGTATTTACATAATATAACAGGTAATAAAACACACATAAAGACTTCTTAGAACAACTTGTTAAACAGCAATATTGACGTAAATAACTTGTGATTTTTGCCAAGGGCACAACCCTATAAAATTTGTGTATCCAGAGTGAAATGCGAGATATTTTTTTAAGAATACATTTTAATTCGTAAATTATGTAGACCGCGTCAAATCGGTTCAATTCGATCGATTTGTCACTTGTTCACGTAATTATTTTCGAACTCTGTTTCCGGGTAACATCTGTGTTAATGGCATACTAGAAAAAAGATGTAACCAAAGCTAATGGGTAAAAGAGGCGGCAACGTGATCAGAACGCTAAGGTGACTATGATTAGCATTATTACGTGTTCTGTGGGCACGTAGAGATTCTAAGTAACATAAAAGCTTGAATTTTTTATTCTCTTAGAAACCATAAGAACATCTGTTCAGCTACTTATTTACTTTATCGAATATCCTTCTACAACCTTTTTTTGCAGTAACATGATGCATAAGCTTGATGGTAAGGCAGCCGCTAGAAATGCCAGTAATATTCACTAGCGCATTTTTATCCTGAGACTTCAGTTGTTTATATTTTATGTGTGCTGGGCATTTCACTGGCAACACATAAAATGTTAGCACATCACTGCTTAGCAGAATATTTGGAAATGCAGAGTCATAAAAAGCTTAGGGAATCTGTAGCGTCAAAATCTGTGAAGTTGAGTGAACAATAGACGTTTCGTTTTTCGTATTTTTATGTAACCCTCTCTCACCTGAGGATATATACTCGATATATCATTTAATAAATTAATGGTCTATCAATATAATTTTACTTCGAGGATTAATCTATAATAAAATTATTCTAGAGTACTTTTTATTTATGAATTAATTAATTTAATTTATGTTGGTTATATATATGATAGCCCAGTCAGCACCGATGAATGACCAATGCTACCCCGATGTAGGATGAACAGAACTTTGCGACACGAAAAATTAAATTTTTATTGAAATGAAAATTGAATTTATATATTTGTTAGTTTTTGCGCTGCCTTTTATAAGTCGGTCTCAATGTATCGTAAATATGGCTCAGAAATTTTTATAATTAGGTAGGCATTCATTTATTTTTACAGTATTTTCCAAAAACAAAACATGACAGCAAAAAAAGGCAAGACGAAATGTCACTGTCATCCGCGCATTGCCAAAATCTACTTGTGTTTATATTAAAGTGTGTAAACACATCACAATAAAATTAGGCATAGTTAATTAACTTGACGTCTTCAAGCATTTTAACCTGTCAAGCGGCAGATTGTAGACACAATGCAAAATCTATTGTTATGTGCTCAAAAGAGGAACTGTACCGCTTGCCAGGTTAAAGATTTGAATAATTATAAGAAGTAGGTACTTATGTCCGTGTGAAGGTCAATAAAGCCACGGGCAAAAAAGACGATTTCGGCAATCGTTGAGAACTTATGGCATTCGGCGACGCCAAAGAAAATTTAGAAATTTAATAAAAATCTCGTTTTTGTTAAATTCGTTTATTGTTTCGTCCCAGTAATTGTTTCCTAACTACGGTTTCAGTTTCAGCAGATATTTTATTTTTTTAGTGGCCCAAAGCACTTATAATATTATTATTATATTTTACAGTCGGCTTAAGTGGTAATTCACCTATTATTTTTTATTGCATTCTTGTTTGTCAATGGCAATAAAACCTCTGCCAGTCAATTGTTAGGTCAATATTGTTCTCGAATGAATGTATAAGTATCTTATGTAATACGTAATCTAAATTCAAGTGCCCAATTTATGTAGTTATTGATGGTGAGTATTCTTCGAGTTCGTGGCCGGTTACTCTCCGGATAACATATTATTCTTCAGATAACATTGAATACCTACTTCAAAAATAAACTAGTCTAATAAATACAACATCAATGGATGGAGTAAGCAATTAACTACTGGTGTCGTCTATGAACTTTAGTCGCACAATACAATTTCCTGAGCTTACCGTAGTACCGCCCTTTGTTTAGAACCAGCCATTAGACCCTAACAAGTTTCAAGGGTGAGTAAGTACATATATATAAACCTTACGGAATAGTGGAGTACGCAAAAATCCAATTTAAGTTGACCTCTCATTGTACCGAACGCCTGTTAAATTCGAGATTAGCTTACTCTGGAAATGAAATGTATAGCTTGACATGTAGCCGTGTGTACATTCTGGTATTTCAAGGTTGCCGCCTCACCAGCCGGCCGGAGGTGGCGTAATTCGTGCACGAATGTGACTGTTGTCGGCGCACGCGCAACTCTAACGATTTATGTTCCACGAATGTGCGACCAGGAAGGGAAATGAAATAATTCCACATATCCACCGATCTAAATATTTTCTTTTGTCTATTAATATTTTTACACAGATAGATTCATAGGTACTTCAGGTTCAGAGAGGGAGGGACACAGAGTTATAGCTATTTTCATGAATAGGTACAATAAATTTTATGGAATATTGGTTTAACAAAGATTTGATTCACAGCTGAGTGTGAGATTTTGTATTTTCACCACCACTGAATTACCTTTATGTAAGCTTTTATATAATATAGCGACAGAAATCAAAGTAATCCTTAACCGTCCCTTTATTTTTCGCATTTCATGACGATTCTACCAACTGGCGGTAAAAATAAAACAAAGTCAATAACCAATCTTTTTGGTTGGACTTGTTTGATGCGTTTCTTCAAAGTATCTGTCTGGCTCCGGATTGCTGGATCGATGGAAAGCGGAGTCGACCGGGACTGCGCAAAACGCATGCGAGGTCAACCACTATTACGTCTTTCTTATTTTAAGGCCAAGCTTCGCAGCAATGCTGTTGGTTTTTTGAACCAGTTTTGTTGCAAATTAAGGTTTGGTATTCGGAGTTTTTATGTTCTCTTTTGTTTCCGTCGCCTGAATAACTTAAGAATTTGCAATCAACAAAATAAAAAATAACGTACTTTTAACCTTCGTCTGCAAACAACAAACAATGAGACACGTTTTATTCATCCACCATTTTTTATTGTCACGGATGCACACTGTAACACGTGAAATCATCTTGGCCTTAACTTATTGAAATATAAAACGAAAACATACAGACAGGACACTCCGGTGCCGATGAGTCAGACCAATGTAATGGTTACAAAAAAACATGTTTTAAGCCAACATCGACTTTCATCTCAGAACTTGAAAATTTTAAGGAAAAAGCTTACTTTCGTGTGCGAGAGCAATCATCTTATCCATGCTGTGCAATTAATCGCCACAACAAGAGAAAAAATGTTGATCTACAGGATATGAAAATCATGATCAAACTAACAATAGAAAAACTCCTTAACGAAACTGATGAACACTTGACTAAAATAATAATCTAAATAGAAACTACTGCAGACGACCAATATGTAAATTCAACAGTACTTTGTGAAGTTAGTGGTGGCAATGACATTGAAATTTCGAACGGTTACAGTATTGTTAGAAATTAGAATGCACTTTTAATCTACCAAGCATGATCTATCAAACTGACATTAGAATGAATAGACGATGATGTTGCGTTGTTAGCAAAAAGTGCTATCTCGATTAACTTTGGTATTCTATCGATGAGATATTATTATGCAAGTCATATTGATACTGTAATTTAATCAGTGCATCACACTATGGATTCTTGGACTCTTCTTCTTCTCATATACTCTTGGATTTGAATTAATTATCACGATCATCATTTTTCTACCCTAATATTCTTCTTTTAGTCGATACCCGATCAGTTACTTCGTGACCATAAATTATCTTTCACACATTAAATTCAACACCTAACGAAACATAACATACCATCACGCCGGTTCCCTGAATGCATTCCCCGAATGGTTAGGCAGAGTAGTGCTAATGAACACCCACATTTCGCCGGTATGTTTAGGTCCTATGTAATAGGGGGCGAGCCAATTGTCATTAACCGGGCACAAATCCAGACTCCGAGCAGCTACTGGGAATTTCATAGAAAAACCCAATAACACTGCTCGGCTAGACTAATGAAGCAGTCAATTGAAAAAAATTTAATACCTATTAAAAATTACTTAAAGTTACCATCAAATTCAGTCCAAATCAACTCAATACTGACCATTTATGTATATGAGGCTCCTATTTTTTTTTCGCCATCATCCTTTCTTTGTGTAGATTAGGTACATACGTTTTGGATTTTAGAGCAATAATTTGTCATTAGTCTGCCAATAAATCGATTCGCGCTGTTCCACATCAAGTTCAAGTTCAAATGTTTTTATTTCATATAAGCTTCTCTCGCTACTAACTCTAGTTGCACGATGAGGTGCACGGTCATCCACATCCTCTGTCCCATTATCTATAAAGATCTAGGAAGCCAAAAGAGCAGCATCGAAAAATGCTTTTGGAATTGATAGGTGACGAGAACTCATAACAGATCTTTGAATCATATTATGATTCAACGACCGGCCTTTTAACCATGTTGATCTATGGAATTTAAATTACTTTACAAAATAATACAATTACATTTTAGCTACTTGTTCTAATTGCCACTACGAGGTTTATAACTAGAAAAAGTAACTTCTCACTTTACATTCTTATATGAAACATGATCACGACAGAATATAACACCTTCTTTAATCGATATTGTGTAAGTTATGTATAATCAAGAATCAAGATTATAGGCGTGACGATAATATTGCATAAAATAATTACGTGAAGCTTTTGAAATACATATATGAACGATCACACAAGTAGGTAGATATGTATGTATAACGCTACTATTTTAAAGGGCCATAACAAGAGAGACTGAGAAAACATAAAGGCTTGTAAAGCAGGCAGAAATCAAGCAGCTTTGTATTTGTCGTAATTATTTATATACTCGGAAAGGAAAAGATCGTGAGGAAACCTGCTGTCTATCAGATTTTGTCGACGGCGCGGCGTGTGAAGTCTACCGTGAGTTGGGAGAATTTCGTGGTGGACTATAGCAGAACCCCGCATTTGTTGAGGAGACCCGTGTCCATCAGTGAGACGCTAAATGTATGGATGATGATGGCCGTAGAATTTTGCAGACAGTAAAAACAATTTTGACATTTGGCCTGCGACCCACATGGAGTATTGCAGAGATATTAGCCGTATGCATACAAGTATCATAATTGTTCGGTTTCGTCAGGGAGGTCTTAACGGCGAGGCGTGAATTTGCAACATCTGCTTATAATGGACCTTCGAGTCGGGCAAGGTTTTCATAGGTTGGATTGCATTGCATCACTGTTTTAGACAATACGTTTAATTCAATTTGCGCGTTGGTTAAAAACATTTCAAAGCGTGAGTAAGTGATACTTATACAAAAAAGTAATACCTAATTAGCTTACAAGAGAGGGAGACGGCATATGTATAAAATAATTAATTAAACCTAATTTATAGCATATCAGTATTATTGTAGATTGAACAGCCTACACACAAGATTGTCCGAATTTTCATCTATTTACATCGGAAAAGTTTATTCAATGTAGTAGTAGGTAATATATATATATATATACTATAATGAAATATTAGCAACATTTTATATGCGTGTCTCTTCCGTGCATGAAAGTATTAAATATAAGTCAAGACTATGAATAAAATATTTTCACTATCCTGAAAGTAAACTTAGCATATTTTCCTCTAGGAAAATGCAGCGGAGAAATATTCTACAGAGTAATAAATACGGCAAGTTAGCTATTCAGATAAATTTTTACGGTATTTTAAGAGAAACTGTATCGATAAGGTTCAATATTGCACAGCGGGTATCTAACACGACACATAGCTGAATGGGCTTATGTAAATACTGCTATGTAATGTATCTCCGTACATGATTTCTTTGTTATACAAGTTCTTACAAAACTGCGCTCATCGTCTGTACAGCATTAGTATGAAGATGTGTAAGCATGCTGCAACTCTTTAATGTATACTTTAAACATTTTGAGAAACATTTGCAAATCACTCTGTTGTAATTCATAGGTAGGTATTGAAGGCACTTACAGTTCCATGTGAAGGAAAACTGCATTAATAGGTACACTCACGACAAAAAATATGTTAATTTTTCACAACATTCAAAAGTGATTTACTTTGGTATTAATTGAAATTTTTTGTTTAACTGGAATATAGTATTCTCGAACTAATACCTACCAGAATAATATCTTGGTGTTAACTAAAATCGTCATTTCATTGAAAAATCCAAAAATCATGTAGTTACACAAATTTAAAACGAACCATGTTATTAATTCTTTAATAACTTTTAGTGCTGTTCATACATGCACATACCTCTTACTCGTGCCTTCTAACTCATGCCTTTATCCCATAGAGGTCATTAGAAAACGCAATTTTCTACGATTCTTGTATACGTATTTATTACTTCGTCCACATTCATACATTTTGCAGTTCAATATAAATATATCATGTGTTTACAGCAAAAAAAAGTAGTATCATGTATAAAGGTTGTATTTTCGTTTTGTATGAAGGTTGGAAACTAGGCCGTGCACTGAAAAATATTTCAAGCTAGATGGAACAGTGAAGGCTATTGTTTTCACACATTTTAATATTTCTGTAAGCAAAGAAAAGCGTTTTTTAGGTTTTATAACGTGTATCACAACTAAAGAATTCTCTAAAAATAGGCATTCGAAACATTGATATTTAAAAAAAAACGAGTCTATTAAAAAAACATGAAGTAGGTTTTCCTTCCCGTTTTTTTTTAGTTATTGTTAGACAATATTTACTCTTTTTGTGCGAAACAATAAATTTACAATGCTAGTTATGCTAGCTTAAGAGCATCAATAAGTAGTATTAAAATCTGTAAGTCATCAATGTAAAAGTTACTAATTCGAAACTCGATCACATAATGTGTTGTTGTCTACGAGACAGATACCTACCTAGATAACTTTCTACTAGATATACTACTACACTTTAAAACTTGTAAGTTTTATAAATTCGACTATCGCGACGACGACTTGGCGCGTTCGGGTAGCAGATGTGATTACTATAAAACACCTTTTGTTTATGAGCACATATAATATTATCTCCTACAAATTAACGAATACATTTACAAAATTTACCTCGTTATAATATTAATGTTGATGTATTTCAATTAAAATTAATATTCCAAAATATTTATAACCATTCTAGAGCTTTCCAATAATTATAGCGTTTGTATTTATAGCACTAATGTATTATGTAGTAAGTATGAGTCATTGTATGGTAATACTGTAGGGAGAAAGTTATTGGAAATCAAATTATGTGATTCGTATTCCATTCTAACAGTCGTCTAGCCTTAGGATTACTATAGTCGCTAATTGAATTCACTTATGTACTTACATTAAAATTGTCATTATCAACCCGTTTACAGGCCCACTGATAAGCAAGGGTCTTGTCTCAAAATGAGAAAGGTTGCCAATGAAAATATTTAGTTATAAAGGTAAAAATCTTTATGCTTACCTTTATGCGGGTTAGCAGACTTTACACGACGACGTAAAAAAATCTCTCTGGCATATAGGTACCTAAATAAAATTCTTCAAGATGTTCACAAAGAAATGAATTTTCTAATTAAAGAAAATTTCTAGTAAAAGAAAAAATCGATCTCAGGCAGGGTTCGAACCTGCGTCTCTCTGGTTAAGTACACCGGACGCTTTGCCAACTAAGCTACCGAGACCACTGCCTGTGATGTCGACTTAACCAGAGAGACGCAGGTTCAAACCCTGCCTGAGATCGATTTTTTCTTTTACTAGAAATTTTCTTTAATTAGAAAATTCATTTCTTTGTGAACATTTCGCAATATTTAATGCTAAAAAATAAGCATTATTCAAGATGTTTTGAAGTAATGATATAGGTAGTATTAAAACACACGATTTCTAAAAGTCAGAGGTGCATGAATTGGATTCACAGTCGAGACTTACAATATGGCACTGTACGGTATTTCATCAATTTGACGTTAATTTATAGTTCTATTACATTTTCCCGAGTGATGATTCAAAGGTAATAAACAAAATTGATTTTACATACATATTGTCATGTTTGTCTTCCATTGGGGTAGGCAGAGACTATAGATTTCTACTTGCTACAATCATGGCACAATAATTTCGCTTCGTGTACAAAAAAATGGGATGAATATTTATCCCTGTAGTTAGATTAATTTAAGATTACCATTTGGTATGTTAATAATAACATAGCAATGAATCTAGACTCTAGCAAAATGAATGATTTGCAACACATTGGTTTGTTTTTACATTGTTAATACTCCAATTACATAATTATATATGTAGGTAGCTAAGCACAATAGCGAAACCTTTGTTTGCACATATATATCTACCTTTTGTACATATCTACTAGGGCAGGCATTAAACATGTAAGACCGAGTCACGAAAACGACATCAAGTTAGTAGATTATTTAGTTACAATAGCTGACTGATGAAGATCATCAGTTAATGGGATTTACACAACATCCTTAAGTTGTAACTAGCTATAAATATTAATGAAGCAGCTTTGCTCATCGTGCTAAGTAACCAATTCATTAAATTAATTTACCTAATCGCGCGTGTTTAACAGAATTAAATGCACATATTTATTTATTAATGACTAAATTTGTAAAATGTTTTACTTTGACGTCGTTCCGTCTTACCTGCAACGTCTTACAGACACTCACGCCTTTATCTTACAGGGGTAGGCAGAAAGTAAAGTCCGCCGATTGTTACGACTCTTGCATATATCTCTTTCGGTTCTTCCACATTCATACATCTTTTCATACACAACTACATAAATAAAATGTCCTAGTAGGTACACCACTTTAAATTTTTCGGAGTATGTCGGACAACTTTGACGAAAAGTTGTTTACTTATAATAACATCACTTGCATGGAACAACTCAACTCCATGACCTACTAAGCTCCAAAACCATTAGACCTCACTCAGTTCATATGACGCTCGCTAATCATATTAATTATTACCTTCCAGGCATAGGCAGTTTGAATGAATTTGACTTCTCTCTTACGCCGCTTCTGACATGCTGTGGCTTCTTCATTATGTACCTGGTGGAAGAGCTGGTGCACATGTACATCCACTTCAGAGAGAGGAAGAATGGCCATGTCGCGCCTCTCGTGAGAAACCTCAGTGTGCGTCAGAGTCGCAGCGGTGTTACCAACGGCGAGAAAAGCGCCACCAATTCGACCGCCGACCTTGTCGAAACCAAAAAGGCAAGTACCTATTGTTTAGAAAAAGGTTGCTCCACAGTAGGTAGTATTATATCATGTATTGTGGGTGCGTTTAAAAACCTGATATTTACATACAGAAACCCAGACTCCTGACACAAGACTTAGGGTACCTGTAGGTAATACCTACCTATTCTTTCACTACGCAAAACGTAATACCGTTAGTTTTTCACCTGTTATACTTTTATAATAGTAGGTACCTTAGATTTGTAAAGATTCCTAGGTACCTACTCTATTCGTCATCTCATCCCGAATCAGTGCTTATCACTTGAGCTCTGTAAACAAAGCCCGCCGCTCTATTCATTTTGGTGCAGTATTTACTGTCCCTAAATCGTTTTATTATTTCTAATACCTATCAATATTTGTTTTTCAGGATCCCGAGAATCATCACGGTCACTCCCACCACCACAGCCACATGCCAATGAACGTTGGTGATGACGTCACTTCTGCGCTAAGAGGACTGCTCATTGTGCTCGCTCTTTCTATTCACGAGCTGTTTGAGGGTTTGGCCGTTGGTCTCGAATCCAGCACATCTCATGTTTGGTAAGTGTACTTGAATTTTATTTTATATTTTATGATGTTTTGTTCAGCTTGTCTAAAATAAAAAGTATCTTAAAAACTAGCGCCACCTATTGGTGAGTAGCAAGATTGGTAAACTGAAAGACAAAACAATGATTCAATTTATGTAATACTATTCGGATAGAGATGGCGCTGCTCATAACTTATTTACTTATAATCACAGACTGGTTTTATAAAATTTCTAAAACTTCCTTTTGTTTTCAGGTACATGTTAGGCGCAGTTTCAGCCCACAAGCTAGTTATTGCCTTCTGTATTGGTGTTGAACTTATCGCTACCCGTACTAAGACTTGGTTGATGATTGTTTACATCACTACATTCGCCACAGTATCGCCCTTGGGTATTGGTATCGGTCTTATACTGGTGGGAGGTGAAGGTGCTGCCGCTGCAGGAGTCTCATCCGTGGTACTACAGGGTCTGGCTTCAGGAACTCTTCTCTACGTCATCTTCTTTGAAATTTGGAAAGGCGACAGAACGGGTATCTTACAATACTTCGCATCAGTAGTTGGATTCTTCATCATGTTCGGTCTGCAAATGTTGAGTAAGTATCTACCAACAATTATCACCTATTTATTTCAATAAATACCTGCCAATTATGATGGTTGTACGTTTTGACGTAGCTTTACGTTTCACGTATTCAGACTTATTCAGTTATTTATGCGTCCAAGAACCACCCACTTAAAAATGCTATAAATAAACGTATTAATTTTTTCCCCTTTTCTATTTTCAGCTGGTCACTCACACAGCCACTCACACGGCGGCGGAGATCACGGTCACTCCCATGATAAGTAAATGAGTAGACTTTTTTTATGAATAACGATATTATACTTCTGTGGAAAAAAATATTAAAATATTGTTGTGTGGACCAAAATATGACAACCATATTGTATGTGATAAATTAATACTAAATTAAGTGTAAAGTTTAGTTAAGCCACTACTTATATAAGTAACTACTTACCATTATAAAGACGCAGGTAAAGGAGCTCAGTAAAATAAATAATTTGTTAAATTAATTTCGGATACTCGCGCCTTAAATAATATAAAGGAAATTAGTATTGCCAGTTAACGGCAGTTTAAAATACATAAAAAATAAAACTTAAAGAAACAAAACATTGTTACTCTAATAATTATCATATTTAGCACAAGCGAGAATCCGAATCAATATAACTTTCTAGTCATCAGCTACATAATAATTATTTTATTTAGTTTCCACCACCTACGAGAAATCCTTGCATCCTCACATCAGGATATACAAAGCTGTCAAATTTCTCCAAATAATTTTAAACCTTAAGAGGTGGTGATTAAGTTCAATATCGAGTGAAAAAATTTGTCAGTTTGTGGTAACCTGATGTGCTGGCGACCGTACGACTACCATGCAGCTATTATGCCTTTAGTGTTGCTATGTAAATAAATTCTAATAATTATGTACGTACGACTAAGTAAGGTACCGAATGCATTGCATTTCAAAAATTAGTATTCCTTTTAGCAATAGCAATCGGTACATTTTAAATATTTATATTATAAGTGTTACGTCACAAATCGCTTCATTATGAATATATTATAAGTATTATATTAAGTACAAGTTTGATACCGTACAATTCGTTATTGAAGAAGATGTATGTATTGTTACAGTTATTTTATCAGTAGTCTGTCTGTGATATTGGGAAGCAAGCACTTGGATCAGATAGGCCATAATATTTATAGCTTAGTTATTACAACTAGGTATATAATAAGTAAATCTATAGGTCTTTGCAGTACAAATAAATGAGGCAACTAATAACATGCCATAAATGCTTTATGGTTTCGTCATACTACGTGTTTCCGTCATATTTGTGAAACATGACCAAAGCTTTTAAGATTTAGAGAGATAATAATTTACAAGTTATAATTTCACGAAAGGTTGGAAAACAAAAAGCTCTTACTTTCACACTTCGCAAATTTGAGGGCACTGCAGTGCCCCGTCAAGTCGAGTAACAAAGCACGACCGTACCATCCTTTTCTCGAGGGCATTCGGACCATTTTCGACCTGTCCCTTCGTTGTGGAAAAAACTAGAAGCTTATTTTTTTATTATTATTGTCAGAAAGTGTGTAGTGTAGTGTAGGTAATTTTTTTTGGGTACCAATATTGTTTGCTTGCCTGAAACATAAGCCTGGGTATGGAAAAGGACCTCGGTTACAATCATTAAGAGGGGATGTTTATGTGTACTTTAATAAATTATTTTTAAATAGGTACTGTACTGTAATTTGTGCAGGAATTTTATAAATGTTTTGTACAATAAAAACAATTAAATTTATATACATTGTTTTATTACGTTTATTTAACTTGTTGTCATAGTGCCCCTGCATTTTTACGTATCCATTTTATTTTAAATTTTTACGCATCTATTATTCTTCCCTAGCTATTATAGCTCTCTCTCTCTCTCTCCAATAATTGGAGAGGCACTTCGAAGAAGAAGAAGAAGCTATTATAGCAGGCTGCACTGTAGAACCAGATTATTTTACTCTTTCTTACGTGACTTTAAACTTACTACTGATAAAAAAGTAGGTTGTGCATTGCATACTGTTGATTTCCTAAGTACCTATCCTGTGTTATTGTTATCGTTTCTGTTTCAAATCACATCAAAATTTTTGGATAAATGTGGAAACAATAAAACTTTTTAGACACTTTATAATATTACAATAGCAAAATGGTATCAGCGCTCGTCTGCCGAGTAGGTAGCTACAGGGGCTGGGCTTAAATTCCAGACAATAAATAAAAAATCATATTCATAATTTATTTATTTATTAATAGAATGCCAGTATATAATACTTACTCCGAATTTGCAAGTTCAGTAAGTACAGGTTCATGCATAGACTATTACGAAACCATCCACATTATAAAGTTTGCTCGAATAACTATGCGCGTCTGAAGTTAGCCGTTCCGAACTGTGGCGCTGGTAAAACATAAATATCGAAATTAGTACAGAAAATAATCACAAATGCATAAAATAAATGACTGAAATTATCTTTGGTGTAAATACAATAATAATTGGGTTGGGGCTAACTCTTTTTATTAAAATTCACGAATGCGGGCTTGCGGACAACTTCAGACAGATATTTCGGACAAAGCGTACACTATATTCGCGTTATAATACTGTATTCAGTTTACGCGGCCTCTAATTGTATAGAAAGCCTATAAAATGCGAGATCAACTTAAACTGGAACTTGAGCCATCTGGTCATAGGTGTGTACGTACCTACTACGGGTTTCAATTAATTAAGAATTGTTACAAAGGAATAAATTGCTGTATGGAGCAATTTTAGCCAGACCAAATACGTACACACGGCTACAGGTCAACCTATACAAATCCAGTTTAACCTGATCTCCCATTTCATATGCTTCCCAAACAATAAGAGGCCAGCTTAAACTGGTTGTGTATAGCTTGATGTGTAGCCGTGTGTACCAAATTTATTGGGTTCTAGTGTTTCCTATTTTCACAGTTTTTTTTATGGCAATTATGCCGCTGTCGACAATTCTACCAACAAAGACATTTAATACATTACTACTACTATTAAATCTCTTTGTCTACCAATGACAAAGTGAAATGAAAAAACGTGTGATTATAAAGATTTAAACAGAAAGTAATTAAACATTAAAATTAAGAAAATAAAATAAACACAAACTGAAAGATAAAATTCCGAAATAATATTGTAGCTCAATGAAAGTATTGTGACGGAAGGAAAGATACATTAGGAAAACAGAGTATTCTGAGGAATATTCACACTGAGATTCACACCCACCTGCTTTAACCCTGTTGTCAAATGTCAAACTGACGCTGTCAATGTCAAGAATCTCGTTGCTCGTTCCCACTTATCCACTCCGTCACTCGGTCACTCCTACTCTCCCACTCAAGGTCAAGTAAATTGAAGTTTTTAACAGGAAGAGGAACGAACATATTTGTTTGACAGTTCATCAACTTGCGTAGTTGGACGCAGATAGAAATCTATTTCTGTTTCTAAATAATTCTTCCAAGGTACGTTTCATTTACGTGAAAGTTTACTTCAAACCATTACCAATAAGGCTAACTTATTATATATCAACGATACGATTACTTGGGTTGTAAAACAGAAAGGTAAATCAAGTTTGCATTCTGAGCGTTTACGTAAACACGATTAAAATATAGTGTTTATCGACACTATATCGTAAACTTTATGTAAATTATATAAAATTTTAATTAATAGTTTAGAAAGTGAATTTTTACGTATGATATAACAAGTTGAGAGGTGAAATTGTCATTTGGCCTTGCGTTGCGTGCTGTTACGGTTGAGTTGTGTAGAACGTGTCTTAAACTTTTCGTTCCCACTGTTTACTTTAGTTTTTTACAATCCATATTGTTATCGTTTCGTCTCTGAGTCACAATGGCTTTATTATTTGGTTCAACTGTTTGTTTATCTGTCCCAGACTGTAAGTCCTAAATTTACATACAAAATTAGAGTTTGTGTACGGAGTTCGTTCTTATCAGCTGTTTCCTGAGTTCAGTGACTGTTTGCGTATGAGGAAAATGTTTTCTGTATTTATACTAGATTTATACATTTTTTTTAAAATTAAAATTGTCTGACTGTAATTTTTTAGTAGGTGAGCAACGTCAGCCAGTCTACAGGATGTCCGCTCCCGGATTAACCTCAGAAGCACAGATGCGGTACATGCTGCAGTGGTTTGGAGAGTTCAGTGAGCTACAGCGTGAAGACTTCCTGCCGGTGCTGGCTGCTGCCCGTGGAGACAAGCCTGATCAACTTGCAGCTTCTCTAGCAACTATATCCTGCAATGATAAACCTGTCAGCCTATTCCAGTGTCGGGTAAGTTTAATGTTATACACATATTTTTTCTATAAACTACTTGATTAGTGAAGTCTAGTCTTGCAATAATAAATCACTGAGATTGTTACTTGTATGATTCATATAGTTCAAAATGTTGACTAAACAGATTATCTTTCAACTTTCAAATGACTCATTTTTTAATGGTAATTAGTTACCTATTAAGTAGGTACTTAGATAATGTCAATTGCAAATATGAATAGAAAAAATAGATGTTACTTACTGTTTGAGAAAATCAATCAGTATTTTAATTATTGATATGATTTGATCAAAACCTAAGGAAGTCTATGGGGGAGGCCTTTTTTCAGCAGTGGACTTAATTTGGCTGATATGATGATGATGATCAAAACCTAAATAGATTTTGTTTATAGTAGCAGCTGTTATAAATGTTAGTGTTATTATTCTAATAGGTATAATGTATTTTTGGTACAGTCAGATTACCATTATGCTATACAGACTATTCTTCAAAAATAACCTGTCAAGTCACATATTATAGTCACAAACCTAAATCTATTGTTTCCTAGTACAGATGCTTGTGAATTAAATTCAATTAAGGTCAGATGTGTCTCATTCTCTCTTATGTTTTTTATCCTATTTGATTTTATTGAACTGCTACAGCAGTTCATCCAACTAATAGGAGAAAGGAAAACTAAATAGTTTTACATAACTTTACTTCACAATCACCTAATATGTGGACAGACTTCATGAATATGGAAAGTAAAACAAGTTATGTAATTTTAAAATAATATGCTAATTTTCATAGATAATTGAAGCTTTTGAAGAAAATATATTTTTTAAGAAGATTTTGATGAAGAATAATAGAGGAGCAATCCTATCTCAATAAATGGCCCTCACAACATCTAGCGTTATTACATAGAAGTTAGTTTTTATCATAAGAATCTTGATCTATTCTTATTTCGATTAAACAAGATTAAAACAGGTTTTCAATACTTAATTTTCAAAACAACAATAAAATACAAAATATATAATTTTTACCTATTATAACCTAGGCAAATTAATCTTTTCAGATAAAGTTATTCAATGAGTGGTTTCCCACCTGGACTGAGGAAGATCAAGATAGACTGATTAAGAGTGTCTCTGAAGTGGACAGCGAGTTCGGCATAAAACTGCAGGACCTGATGGCCAATGGACCACAGGTGAATGGTGAACTGAATGGCACTGGTGAAATACATTCACCAGTCCCAGAGGAAGAGAGTAAGACTGAGAGTGAGACTTGGGTTAATGGCGAAAATGGAGATGAAGTAGCTGAGGAAAATGCTGAGCAAGCTGTCCCCGAAAATATTCCCGTTGAAATAGCAGCTGCATCCTAAGTATTTTTATTGATGTTGTTATTAGTATTATTCTTCTCAATTTGCCCCACGTACATACATTATGTCTAGAGTTCTAGATATTATTAGGTTAGGTTATTGCACTATTTGCAAATTAATATATAAAAGTATAATCTCAAGGTATCCTTTCTAAAATCAATTTCGAGCTGAATAGGAAACACTAGAAAGATAACTATTAGAATATATTGTAAGATATTTGGATCCTTTTAAAGTATAATTATAATGTCATTGACTGTATTAAGTATCAATGTTATAAACATTCCATTTAATTCATTCCATATGCAAGAATAAATTAATTCTCGAATTCCAATGAGAATTCTATGCTGTTTTACAAAGGCTTCTAACTGAGAATCTTTAAGATATAAGAATCTCAATATATTTTTGTATTTTTTTCACTGCTCTGATGTTTTGACATCTCTTTTTTACATATATTCCTTATGTGTCACAAACAAACGGCTGATATTATTATGCAATTTACGTTTCGTATATTACTTATGAGTCACATGAAATTTTAATAATGTATTGCTAAATTTCATGAAGAAGCCCATCGAAGTCTGTTATGGTTCAAAACAGAACGGATTCTAACATCATTATTGCCGAAAGTTATGGCCGCTCTGATGTTAGCCCTACTCTGTCGTAATTATTATTGATACCTAATAAAAATAAATAACGGGGCGCTAAAATACGAAGAAAGGTTTTCTTTGCGGCCTTCATGTTAGAAATCTGAATATTAGCTACATTATAATCTGTGCAACTACTAAGTGTGCTGCTTGTATTCTAATTTTTTTATTATATATTTATTTATTTTATGTATAATTTTATTAGTGTTAATGCACGCATTCAGGTTACGGGGTGTATATTGGACGAGAATGGTTTTAATTTCGTGACCGCCCTGTTATACCTTAGCAAAATTGTATAAAAGCCAAATATGAAAGATCTTTAGATTACCCCAGAACTATATCCTAAGGTAAAGGACGAAGTACAAACAATATAATACGTGCCAATATTTTATGAGTAGGTTGTATATTTCATTATTTAAGAAGTATATTTTTCCTATGTTCACAAAAAGTAATATATTTCTGTAGTTGTATTCATTCCGAATGTGAAGTGCGTCTGAAATGTGAGTGATAGAGCGGTGCTGGTGGAGGCCGGGAGTGACTATAAGGAGGCCATTTATACATGTAAAATAAATTATTTACTTATTACAAATTTTATTAAATTGTAACATTGTTTTATTTATTCCATGGAGAAGGAAAGTGGTCTCATTCTTAGGACACAACACAAACTTATATACTTACAGAATACAGTGGCAAGTATGTATTGTCATAGATGGCACACATTGTGACTAAACTCTTACAATGCAAAACGATGTAATTCTAACGTCAAATTACAATTTATAAGTGAAGGCATTAATACTTATAAATTAAGTTAATCTCAAGTTACACTGCACTATAGTGCAACAAGTGCGCATTATTTATTTAAATTATGTTTTAATCTTGCAAATCTCAGTCAAACAAGTTATATTTTATGTTGGCTAAGGCTGTAGCTTGGAGATTATCCAATCGACGTAGGCTCCGACGCGGGTGTAGACCCCTGGCCAGCCCTGGGTGCCGCAGGGCGAGGGTCCATAAGATACCACGCCGAGTACCATCCAATTATTGGCGGTGGGTGCTTGTCCCATGAGCGGCCCGCCCGAGTCCCCGCGGCACGAGTCTTGTCCCGCGACGCCGCCTGCGCAGATCTGAGTGTCGACTACCCGCCGGCTCACCCTCTCATAGACGCTAGCGCAACGGTTTATGCTCACAACGGGCACGCGCACCTTTAGTTTTACGTCGGATTCAGTGCCTGAAATGATTTATTTAAGTATAAGTTATATAATTTTTATTGTACCTACAATCCTCCAATTATGAGCAGATCCAAGCAGGCTTTTTATTTAATAAGTGGCATAATTTTAGCAAATCATTTATTTTTCGTTCTTATTTCTAACACTTAGGTAATGAAGCATTATTATTAGTAAAGTGAACGCGCGTTACGCGTACGCGTTATTTCGTTCTTCAAAGTGAGTAACTCTACAAGTACTACCCTACATAATGATTATATATATATATATATATATATATATATTTATTTAAACCCACGTTATTTTCTACTTAAATCCATACTAATGCATGCATCCGTGCGAACATTTTTCTTTTTAAATTTAAAACTCGTTCTATCACTAAGAATAATAGTAGCATGTATTATTTTCAGATAGTGATAGAGATTCCAAATCTCAAGCAACTTTATTGTCTAATTTATTTTATACATTTAGATATAGAATATACCTATATTTAGGAACCTATTTATTAATTTGCCACTTATAAATGCAATATACCTATTTTCTTATAGAATGCAGGCTAAAGCGCATTATCGTAATCAACGACTAAACAATCTGTTAGAGGTTTTTAATTTATTTCTATTTGGTGATAACAAAATTTGTTTAGTTTGAAATGTTGAATTAAAGGATAAGGAAAGTAAGGAATAGTACGCAAAGCTAGTCGTCGAGCTATACACATCCAGTTTACGCTGGCCTCTTATTGTATCGAATGCTTATACAAACACAAATTCAGCTTAAACTGGAACTGTATAGGTTGATCTGTAGCCGTGTGTACATAGATAGATGCTGTACTGTAACGACAAATACGATATGAACTGAAAATGGATTGTTTAATCAGTTATGCTGAAGCTTGACGGTGCGTTTAGACCAAATGAACATAGAGTTAAACCGAAAATACCTTGCTTGGAGCAACGAGCATTTGAATATATCTGTCCCTACTTATGTTTGTAGGTAGTGAGAAGTATGTTGTACTTGTCCCCACAACCCAGAAAAATGTATCGCCATGCGAGAGTAGATAAGATAATTAAAAAGTCTCTAGTCTCATCTTGAGCGCCGAATTCAGTTTTCGAAGCCCTAGCCATAAGGTTAACGCCGCTTCACTTAAATTTGGCGTCCAAGGCGAGACCAGACTAGAGCTATTCTCTCAGAAGTCGTATCCGCGTACCTACCACAATGTGATCACTCTATTTGTGTGTTTATGAAATGTGGTAACTCAATTGTGGGAGAGTGGTACAAGTAGGTGCACTCACAATAACTTACACGTTGTTTTTTCCCTTTGCTCATTTGATGGAACGCACTACTAGGTAAGCATTGTGCAATGTAAGCTATGTATTTCCTTGGATACTAAGGCCCACCTGACAAGTAAGATCCGGAATTTATCAGCTTGGGGTCGCTACCGGCGCCCTCTGCTGAAAGCAACGATTGTTAACCGAACTACTGGATGATTATGTGCTGAATATGCTATAATATGAACACTGTGCAAGGTTAGTCAATGGATACTTGACTACTGAGTTCAATCATGACTACTTACGTGATTCAGTCTTTCCCCACCCTGCTACTTCCATGTCGTAGCCATCAAACAAACTTTTTTTAAGTTCGTTATTCAGTGGCAAACATATGGGCTTGACAAAGTCTGAAATAAAAATTCTTATATTTTCACAGCACAGAAAATGTATATTTATTATTATTTTATTAGAGCTGAAGAGTTTGTTTGAACGCGCTCATCTCTAGAACGACCAGTCGGATTTGAAAAAATGCATCACGCTACGATGTTTTGGAACGGGGCGATCTATTTTATACAGATATCTCAAACGAACGATGGCCTCATTAGTCTTAGTGATCCTAAGCGCGACTGCTGCGCTAGAGGTCCTGGGTTCGATTCCCAGGTCGAACAGTGTTATTGAGTTTTTCTATAAAATTCTCGGTAGCAGCTCGGAGTCTAGATTTATCTCGGTTAGTGGCAATAGGCTCGCCCCCTATTACACGGGACCTTAACATACTGGCGAAGTGTGGGTGTACACCCCTGCCTAACCCTTCGGGGAATACAGGCGTGGTGGTATGTATCTCAAACGAACTGTGTGTGTCCCCAGTTTCAGTGTTTATATCGCCCTTTAAACGCACTGAACCTATACCTGGCATTGGCTGCGGTGATTGATACCTTTTTCTTGCGTGAGGAAATCCATTTCATATACTGCCGCCGCCTGGAGAAAGCGATGGGGCGTGAAGGACTCCAGTCGAGTGGGTAACCTACCGACTGTGGACCACACGAGTGTTTCATTCCTCCGCGAGTGGTGATTGATACCCAATCAAATTTCCAGCAGTGTCTTACCGTTGAACTGAGCGTTGTGCGCAAGTCGGAGCAGCGCGATGTCGTTGTGCTGGTCGGTGTCATCCGCATTATAGCCCTCGTGTGCGAGGACCTGCTCCACGGGAATGTCCTGCACTGGGCCGCTGCAGTCGTCGTGGAAACAGTCCACCTCACTTGACGTGTTCCACTCGCCGAGACGCACTTGTGATCTGAAATTAGTTAATTACTAACTTAATAACTGATTCATTACCGGGCATAGGTCTCCTCTCAGAGGCAAAGGGGGTTAGGCTGTAGTCCTCCTCTAAGAATGGTAAAATTAATGTACCTATAGTAATTTTACCAGGCTTAGGGTATCCTAAGCATCCTGGTTAGCGTTTAGGTACCTAGCTAATCTGAAATTAGATACTGTAATGCTTTGATATATAAATATATAAGTACCTAGATAAAAATTTCTAAATACAAAAGAAACTAACTATATACTTTCCCAACAGCTCTCGGGACTCTCGTGACAGGAAGATGAGTTTATTTTTATTACCCGACTGCGCCAGAAGGAGGGTTATGTTTTTCGAGAGTATGTATGTATGTATAATTGTTTGGCACGCTCTGCAGCCTGAACGGCTCGATGGATTTTAGCTTGAGAGGTATCGTTAGATTCGTAATTACCGTGAGAGTGACACTGGGTACTTATATCAAAATAAAAAAAAACGAAATGGCGGATTTTAGGCGCCAAGTACATACAAATGTTTGGCACGCTCTGTAGCCTGAACGGCTCGATGGAGTTTAGCTTGAGAGATGTCGTTAGATTCGTAATTAGCGTGAGAGTGACACTGGGTAGGTATATATATATACCTATATATATATATAAATGGTGGATATTTAAGGCCAAATTCAAATGTTTGGCACGCTCTGCAGTCTGAACGGCTCGATAAATTTTAGCTTCAAAGATGTCGTTAGATTCATTCATATTCATTGTGAAAGTGACACCGGGTAAAAATTTTGAATCAGAACGCAACATAAGCTGGGAGTACCTCCACGTGGTGAAGGCGGTAACAATTTAACTGGCATATGCATATTATTCTATCAACTGATAATAAAACTAAAAATGATAAAATAAAAACGGTAATTTGAAAAACTAAAAAACCCGACTGCGTTTCTGGGTAATTTGAAAATGCAAAAACGATAAAACAAGCAAGTCGTCATACCCGATTGCAATTAACCCGAAGTTGCTAATAAAATAAATTGTAGCAGTCGGGACCCATTCTAGAAAGTCAGCCTTCTAGTCAGTAGATTGGAGTAACCCGCAATGTAATATAGGTATCTATGTGTTCTCAATTCACTTAGCTTCCATTTCTAGAATGGGTCCCGACTGCTACAAATTATTTTATTAGCAACTTCGGGTTAATTGCAATCGACTTGCTTGTTTTATCGTTTTTGCATTTTCAAATTACCCAGAAACGCAGTCGGGTTTTTTAGTTTTTCAAATTACCATTTTTTATTAGAAGTCGAATACGTTTTGAATAACTAATTAATTTCTTACACGAGATTTAAAATGTTAGATATGTTACTTATTATTACTTTGGTTAATAGACACTACCTGAAAAAATATTTAAATACTTACTTAAATTTATAAAAATACGTGTATTAAAACGATAGGTGAAATCGGTTTCATATTTACTTAGTTTACTTAGTTAGTTAAGTCTTATTTTTGTTTCATTTTATAAAATAATGTTACGGTTCCTATCGCCTCAATAATTTATTTGATTTGCCTAGGTATAGCAGTAAAATTAATGGTTTGATAGAGTTATTTACGGTTATTATTATTCTTGATCATTAGAAATTAATCATTTTACCACGGTTATTATTATTCTTGATCATTAGAAATTAACCATTTTACATACGCCGATTTTGTTTTGTCGGGAATCTTGATTTTTACTGAAACTCCTTACATATAATTATTTCCTATTTTTAAATGATTCATTGGAATAGTATTGATATTTTGTCAGGGATATGGGACTCATGATCCTTTGACAGAAAAACCAAATAACAACAATATATATGTACAAAGGTATAAATGGCTACATCATGCTATATGAACACTTCGAGTATGCATACGCTGATCTTGCGTTGCATTGTACCTACATACAATAAGACAATGAGACGTTGCGCGGATTGGATGACGATACGCGGCATGAAAGTTTCCATAGAAAAACCAAATAACACTGCCTGACCTGGGAATCTAGCCACTAGCCAGATTAAAAACAGACAAGAATATACAAAAACATTAATACCTACATATTTACAGTTCGTTTGAAATAACTGCGTGTGTGTCCGCAAGTGGTTTTGCTGTGTTAGATTTTATTTAAAGCAAAATAATAAATACAATTGGGTTCTTAAATGTTTAGATTTCGTGGTCGTTTCCTTACGATTTTCGATATTTTCGTATAATAAAGCGCAACGGCTAACTTCTGACGCGCACAGTTATTTCGAACGAATTGTATTGTACACGAAACACTCCACCCATGGTTGACATGCAAAGGTTGGGTACACGAGTCTAACTCCGCGTTCCCACTGACGACAAAACATGTTGCAAATATCCATCTTACTTTATCTAACTCCCAAAGAGTGAGAGGGATAGGTAGCTGTTTGCAACATGTTTTGTCGTCAGTGGGAATGCGGGGTAATAAGATAAGGTTAACATTCTTGTCGAACAAAAATTGAATATGTTTTTATATTGCAAAACCTAAAACTCCGCGTTCGTTTATACGTTTTTCCTGATAAGGTAGGTACCATAATTAAGTACAACGTAGAAAATTGTTTAATTTGTTATTTATTACTATGTAACGTTAGGTACCTGTACCTAGATTTTCATCAAAAGGAAAAAGGGCTTTTTCGAACTATACGAACTAATTGCAGAATATCTATATTTGATGATGATTTCACTACGAAAACATTTACTTTAATCTGGGTCGACTGTCAAGTTTTCCATAAAATGTCAATAATGTTTCTCAATTCAATAATAATTCTCCAATAGGTATAGCTTACATCCGAATATAGTTTGATAAGGGTCGAGCTGCGCTAATACGGTTGCTTTTGATTCCAGAGGAAATGCTAAATGCGTTCAATTTAACCCCCCAGTTAAGAGGAAGTAGTTAAGATAAGGGAGGTACAGTTAGCATCAATAGAAATTGATCTTTGTCTCAATGGAATAAAATAAAGGTCAGGATGACCACTTCCGTCTACGGTGTCCATTCTAAAACATAACTTGTGGCCTACTTTCATATCTATATTGTTGTTAAGATCATTTTGAATAGTGTGTAAGTCCAGATATATCTGATCCTGTCAGTACTTAGATCTATGTTTAGCTTACGTTCAGCTAGTGTGAGCTCAAACTAATAAACACTTACAATCTCCAGTTCGCCGGTAGATCAGCACCCTTGACGCAGTGACCCGCAGTGAGGACATATCTGTTGGCTATGAGGACTCCCCCGCAGTAGAAGCCCCAGCCGACGGCTGAAATTGAACGACCGAACCATAAATGTAGGTATGTAATGCTACGTAACACTATAGTTACAATAAATAATGCATAGGAGGAAGGAATAGAGGAATACCTACTTGGACAGGACCTAGATTCTGCATTAAGATTACCACGGAATGGTGAATTGACGATTGATTGCATTAGGATACCGATGTATAGATCACGATAAGAAATGGTATGTATTTTTTTTATTTTATATTTATTGGTTTACCAGTAGTTAATACACTAATACACTCGTTAAATAACAGAACATGGTATTTTGCTTAATCTAAGTGCACAACTAAACACCACATGCAAGGCATGTATTGCAGTTAAATTTGAAACACCTATCTATGTTTTTAAATACGACAAATCCCGATGTCTGTTCTAGTTATGAAGTTGGTGTGTTTTGTTATCGATACAAAACTTTTACTCTTTCCTAATAATTGTGCGATCTAGCTCAGTCTTCTTTACTTCGGCAACTGAAAAAATCGGGAATAGCTCTGTTGAGGTACAGCACGGGGGTTATGTAGATGTCTATGTATTGGATTAAACTACCTTGGGTGGTTAAACTGCTGCTGATTTCATCGCAGTAACGTCTAACATTAGTGTTCCAGTTTGAACGAGAGAACACAAGATGAAACCGCTCGACTAATTGACGCTAAGGTACCATGAGGTGGCTTATAGGTATTCTTGTTTGTCATCACAGTAAAAAAGAATAAGTAAGTACTTACGTTTATCGTATCTAAGGAGAGCCATCCAGGGATGCTCGTCAATGTCGGCTTGTGTGCCTCCCACTATCCTGTCGTTATTCTGTATACCGCAAATCCGGTAGTTAGGCAGGAGACTGAGAGGGTTCGCAACGCGTGATTGAACAGTAGCTTGTGGACCTAGAAACTCAGGTGGGCAGCATATCTACAAAATAATAATACTTTTTTAATAAAGCTTACCAGCAAAGTGGGTCACACATTACTATTACCTATTCTTGTTAACCCCACGTGCTAAGTTAAATGCTTGTGTTACGAGTGGGTCCACTTCTGTAGTGCAATGGTTGGGTTTTGAACCCGATGTCAAGTCCGACGCCCTAGCCATTTTTTTACGGGATAACTCGGCAAAGGTGCAAAGCAGGTGAGCTATCTGATGATAAGTAGTCATCGCCGCCCATGGACATCTGCAATACCAAAGGAGTTGTAGATGCGTTGCCGAGTCTATTTAGGAAAAAGGGAGGGGAGGGAGAAAAGGAGAAGGAAGGGGACTGAGGGAGGAATTCCCTCATTCCACTACCCTTAGCCCTAACTATTCATTTATATCAGTGTTGTCTGTAACAATATACATTAATTGAGACGATTGATAGTCTCTAAGGTAGGAAGTAGGTGCTTTTGTTTTGGGGACCTGAGTTGTGATAACATTTATATATAAGTATATTTTTACCGTTGGGGTACACACGGCTACAGGTCAAGCTATACATTTCCCGATGATCACGTATTGTATAGGCTTTCCATACAATGACGATGTCATTTGAATGTTATTGGAACTATACTATATAATATATATTTCCCTTGAACTCGGCAAGGGATTATAATCGCTTACTGAAGCTTACCGTCGCTGCATTTCTTGGACAACCTTATAACAGATATAGCAGGTTTGCATCAAGCGGAATAATATCATTCATTTTCCTCACCATAGGCATGTCACCTTGCTCGAAGCCGCAGTGCAAGCTGCGCAGGAGCAGTGTCAGTTGCGGCGTGGTGCCCCGCTGCAACTGCAAGTGCAGGCCCGTGCACTGCCTGAGAGAGATGCAGTTCGCGCCGCCATTACACCGTTCTGAAATACAATGATGATTAATGTATCAATTATTATGTACAACCGGCATGACACTGCAGGCTTGATCCAATCTGCAGTTCGTCCATATATATATAACCCACACAACTATTCATGCGGCAGCGACATTCAGTTGAAGCTATGGCGTCACCAGTGACAGACGACAATGTTTAAGCCGTTTTGGGCATTTTACTCGTTATAAAGAAACAAAAAAAAATATCGAGCCCAGTGGTGCAAACCCTGGTTAATGAAAACTCAACACTTTTTGAGTTTACTCCGTTTACTCATACAAAATTAAAAGAATTGAGGATGATGATTGATGAGGTCGATCGCCGACCGCGATACACGCTCCACTTGCCACTTTTTGCTGGGTTTATTCCTCCACGGAAGGAAAAATATGAGCGAGGTTTTTTTTTTTACACATTGTCCAATCTCTCACTCCTTAGACTGCCCAGCGGGCTTAGACCTGCTAATTCTTATGAGCAATGCATTAGCAATTTTGTAATACGAGTAACTATATGCATCAAATTATGATTCCTTAGGGGCTATATTGGGCCTCCAGAGGTGATAGCGTCATTTCTCTCTTATATAAGAATGTATGCATTAACATGTAGGTACCTAGTACCTACGTAGGTACTGGCGGAAAAAGGCATAAGCTAAGCTGTAGCTTTTTACAATTATCTATAATGAAACTGATAATTCCTAGGGTTGTAGATAAAGTTGACATTTCTATGACATAGATGCATCTTTCTCGGAATTCCCCTAGTTTTGTGATAATAAGTAAGTTGATTACTGGAATTACTCGCTCCAGTGAGTTCATTATGTATGTGACAAACGTCTTATATAACCAAAGTGAAGTGCCTGTATTCCCCGAAGGGCAGAGGTAGGTTATACCTACTATGTTTAAGTCACATGTAATAGGGAGCGAGCCTATTGCCATTAACCGGGCACAATTCCAAACTCCGAGCTGCTACTGAGAATTTCATAAAAAAAACAATAACACTGGTCGACCTGGGAATCGAATTGACCAAGACCTCTAGCGTAGCAGTCGCACTAAGAACCACTAAAGTAATGAAGCAGTTTGTGAATTTGGTTCAGGAATTTATCACGCATAAGTTCACGCGACCTTTAAAGTGTACAAGGCGGTGTCAATGAATTATACAGAAAATAACAAAATCTTCGCCCCGATTTGTGATTGGGATACATGCCGTAATAATGGTAGGTATAAAATAACCTATGGAACAAAGCCGTGTTTGTACGTCTTTTAGATTCAAATCCTCAAGGCCTAATCGCTAGTTCTGGAGCTGACTTTAAACAAAATCCTATAATACACGCGAATTAAGAACCTCCTTCCTTTTTTGAAGTTCTTGGGTCTTCGCAAGCCCAACATCAAATTTTTTAAACCTTATATTCTTATAATAATCAATCATAAAATTTATATGATTGTCATAAAAACATCTTTAGATTCAATACTTTTTGAGTGGACTGTTGACAATACTTATGGGTTTTTTGTTTTTTTTATTTATTTATATGTTTTTGCCCGTACAATAACAACACCAAATGGTATTTACCTTTAGTAAGCTTTTGATAAATCACGTGTTTTATTACTTAATTAAAACGTTTTACTGGCCTCAATCACGAATGCAGATGTTTTTTTAATACTTTTTAATAATGGGCAAAAGATACGCGACCATAATGTATTTCAGGTATAGTTTCCAAACTGAATGTTTTTTAAAATTTAACAATAACTCAAATATTTCGATTGCCCTGCCATTTAAAAGGGTGCCTTTATACTTAGTTAGGTACAGCTTTACATATGACGATAATTCATACAATAAACATTCTTACAAAAAATACAAAGAACCTTCTTAGAGTATTCATTAGTTCAATAATATACGTTGCTACCTACTTATGTAGTACCTACCTACCTAATCTCGCATATATTTTTTTCTTGGTTTTTTGTTACTTACTATACTTATCTAATAGTTAGAGTTGAATGGGAGAAAGCAACAATGTTTAGTGCAAAGTAATTACCGTAATAAATTAATCGGTCTTTGAATGCGCTGAATAGAAGAATGTATTAAAAAAAATACCACGACAATAATATTAGGTATTTGTACTTATATGTATATCTGTTAAATTCAGACAGCATTTTCGTCGAATTTTCTGAACGGATGACTCTGAATAAAGACTATATACCTATAATACCTACTTACAATGATTTTATTAGATGATACAGAAAAAAGTACTGGAATGGAAATGTTACATGTTATAATAAGTAGGTACTATGTTCTTTCCGCTTAGCCGTGTTCCCATTGCGTTGCATCGAGCGTTAGACAAGCTCGGAATCTATACTATGCGTCCTCTATACCTACATCTGCTACGCAACGCCTACGCAGCGCCTACGCGAACTCCAAATAATTATGATGGCAATGCCTATAATGGGAAACAAAATCCAAAACTAAAAGTAAAAAATATTTTATTTTTTTACACCCACTTCCTTTGCAATGTGTTTCATGTGAATAATAAGCGTTCCAGAAACAGCACTTATTCACCACGCATTATTATTTCTAATTATTGATAGTTCATGGAGCGTTTTCCTTTTGTATTTTTATTACAGGACACTCTTGCCAAAGTACCCCCAAATCATACCTTCAAATGAATTGACTACCTACTATCGTACCGTCTCAAGCTTCTGAAGAGACAGCTTCGTAGTTGCTCCGGTCGAAACACCCAAAATACAGAAGAAAATACCTATGTGGACCAATATAACATAACTTATTATCACGGCTGTATTCCCCGAAGGATTATGCAGAGGTGTACTTAATGTAACCCACAGTTCGCCGGTGCCATTCACATAATTCCGGGCACATAATAGGTATGTAAACTCTGAGCTGATTCTGAGAAATTTATAAAACAACCCAATAACACACAATAAGCCTCGCATAAGACCACTAGACTTTTACTAGAGGCAGTGTGAAGCTACATTTTAAAATAATAAAATTAATTGAAACGAAATGAATGAGCAAAAAATTATGTTTTGCATAACATAAACCAACTATGGTGCTGTTTTGAGTTTTGCTATATGGGTATGTTTCGTAAAATTAATAAGAAGTAAGTACATACCTATCCAAGAAATATTAATGTTAACGGGAATTAGTTTGTAAACGTTTGGCTTTCCTTGTGATTACATAAGAATACTATACGCATACCAATATACACTCTAACACTAAATTATTCATTATAAACATACCATCACGCCTGTATTCCCCGAAGGGTTAGGCAGAGGTGTACTTAATGTACACCCACAGTTCGCCGGTATGTTTGGGTCCCATGTAATAGGGGGCGAGCCTATTGCCATTCACCGGGCACAAATCCAGACTCCTAGCTGCTACTGAGAATTTCATAGAAAAACTCAATAACACTTTGCTCGACCTGGGGATCGAACCCAAGACCTCTAGAGTAGCAGTCGCGATTGGGACCATTAGACCAACGAGGCAGTCAAATTATTCATTATAAATGGAAAAATAACTACGTCACTGTCCACGTTTAGGTTATGTACGTACAGTCACGAGCACCAATGTGTACCTACACATTCAGTGAAATTCAACGACGATTTTCTCCGAAAGTATAGATTTAATTAATGAGATGGTGTTGTGTCCGAATCTTTAAATATAATCTTTTATGATATGTATTATATTTCGACATTTGAATAGATACTCTAAAAGAAATTTGCTTTTGCGATCCGAAAAAATCAAACAGAAAGAAGCATGAATTCAGAATAACATTTACTAAGTGGGGCTAGTATCTGTGTGACTTTCGTACGTTTCGAATATATTTTTTATAATAATTGATTTAATTACAACTGAATGTATATGCCAAAAAACTCCTTTTATTAGGTATAATAATACCATCCTCAGCATTAGCATTTAAATAGGTGGTCTTGTTGTAATAATTCTCACTAAATTGCATTACAATAAACCGGATTTCTGTTTGGCATCAACATTTTACTTAATAAACACAACAAGACGTGTTTCAATGTGCTTATGCTATAAATGATGTCACCGTTTCTCCCTGGGAGATAGACAGACACTTCAGACTGCCACGTGAATAAATCTTATTTGTATGCCATAATAATATTGTATTGGTACGATCACACCTGTATTCCCCGAAGGGTTAGGCAGAGACGTACTGAGGTAGATCCTGGGTTCGATTCATAGGTCAAGTAAGTTGTTATTGAGTGATAGCAGCAGTTTGCCATGACGTTTTCTGAACCTTATGGATAAAATATTTATCATTATTGGATCTTTCGAAAGAGGTAATTACAAGGAAAGGAAAATTTGTTTTTTAATAGTTCAATGCTGCAGGCGAATTTTTAACTGTTCGTATTACCGCATCGCCCAGTATTCTTAACCTGAACAATAATTTACTAACATAATTGTGTTCTGATTTTAATGATAATGCAGCTAGTAAAATGAGGTCTTACACGTGAAGCTACAGTTATTGGTGTTGTCTATGCTTGCACAGTTTGCTTTACAACTTTTTTATTAGATTGACAAATCCTAATAAAAAAGTTGTAAGTAGTCAAACGAGACGTGGAAATACAAGGCTTAATTACTCTAATCACCTTAATGGTCATTATTAGAAAATAATACTTAACTGAATTCCAGATCAGGCCTCCTTTACGGAAATTGGTACTTCAGTAATTATTTTCAAAATGTATGCAGGAAAAGTCATGGAAACCACAAGATGCACTATTTACTATCAAAACTTCTTAGTATAAGCGCTTTTTACCAAAATGTACTTAAAAATTGCACAATACCTATAAGATGATAATACAATGATTGTTTCGTTTCCTCAATTTCGGTGTTTTAATCATATAAGTAAGTAGTAAGTATGTAAGTACACAAATAGAACTTAGACTTTGATATAAGTAGGTCCCTATTTCAGTAAACTAATAGTCAAAAGTTACTTGTTTAAGGTCTTATAAATAGCTCCAACGTTATTATTAAAAAAATCCTAAAAAAACCTTGTCACCTTTGTAACAACACAACATACGTACCTATGCATTAAGATCACGTTCTCTGTCAATTAGTGAATGGGTAATTAAAGAAACACAATAACGTTGCTAGTAAGTAAATAAATACATAAATGATTTTGTGTGTATAATTTTGTGTGTGATAGGTACTAGATACGCAATCACGGATGGGTAAACGCTGCGTAAACCACAGATTACGGAGGTTAACTCAATGCACTAAGGTCACTTGAGTTTAAAAACACATGTTTTTTCGGTTTTAATTATAGAGAAAACAATACTCACGGCCCCCAGCGCTCGACAATGCTATGACGAGGATGCCGACGATGATAACCGCTCTGTCGCACAGTTTCTTCATCATTTGGCACTTATAATATTAAAACAAAATAAACATTAATATAAAACAAGTCTGACAACAATATAGTTGTCCAGAGGACGGCCGGTGCGCGACTGATAGTTCAGTTAACCGGCCCTGACTAGCCGCCACCACATACTTAAGGTTATCAACAATAAAATATTATTTTTTGAAAATGCGAATAGCTGTGAGCATGTTACGATGACGCGTGAATTAATTATAATCGACGACACTCATCTCAAGTTAGGATTTTCCTTATAATGTAAGCGAGACGTAGTGATTTGGTACGATCAGCTTCAAAAATAATATTCACAATGCAAAAACTTTATGAGATTTTTGTAGGAGTAAGCGGAGTTCGAAATGATTGTTATGGAAGAAAATACTTCTTGCTTCTCTTTGAAATTATAATAGTGTAAATATATTTTTTTGGTGGGCTCCCCAATTATTGAGTGAACAAAATTGATTACACACTTTTCAGTTAGCTTATGTCTCTGCAAAGTGGATTTGTATCACTTTCATAGGGCTTTCAAACTTTTTAAAGTCCACAAGTCATCAATAATTCATCATAGATATATCTGTCATTGAGGATGACGAAAATATCATTTTCTTACCTACAGAACCCTCATTGTGTTTTTGACCGTTACATTTATGGGACCACGGGTTCACATTTTTCTACCATGAGCCCCAGGTGGCCAGTCAGTCTCCTGTCGATCCTCCCAAAGTAGAGGCCAGACATTGACCCTTACCTAGGTTATTAATGATCAAATACTTTTAAGGACGTTCTAACAATAATCACAACTTGTAAATGATTTTCGTTTTGTTTTATTATTTTTATTTTGTTCACCGTACAAATTTTTGACGCTGAATGTACCTATAATCGTTAAACATTTATTAATCAGATTTTAAAACATTCCTAAATTTATGGAGTAAAGATCCAAAAAATAATTGATTTATAAGCTGAGGCTTTTCCCACATTAACGAAGCTGGGAAATTTACGAATTCTAACATATAGTTGACGGCAAGTATATTTTTACATCATAAAAGTCACTTTTTTTTACATCATAATTAAGTAACGTACATAAATACATATATTATATACGTGTAAGTACTTACCCCGTCTATGTTCCTAAAGCCACTTATGTGTGACTAAAAATGTTTTGCCTTATACTTCATTATATTCAATTAGTCGCTAACGTGTTTAATGTTTTATAGCCAGATGTAATTTTTATCGACAATGGCTTCGTGGATTGCTGAGTCACTGGTCCAAGCTTTGATTCTCAGGCCTTGTCCGAGCTAATCGGACCGGATTAGCTTCTGCTTTGTCACAAAAAGTCCGGTTACGGATCGTTATGTAGCTTATGTAGCTATGTAGCTTAAGAAATGTCCATCACAGTCCATATTAATTGGCAGTTGAATCAGTATAAAAGCAAACAGATTCAAACGTTAATTCACTACAAATGTATGTACTATACTTACAACTCGCATTGCCATTGGAGCTGTAATAGACACTGTTGCCAAAGCAAAAGCATATTTAACCTAAGGCACCTGTGAACCTGATGAAGTTGTGAGGAGGTTGATGAAATACTTTACCTTCTGGGGAAGCGCAGTGATCATCTCGGGACACAATTTTAAGCCTAGAGTTAAATAAGTTCTTTTTGTTTTGCGAAAAATCCTCATTAATAGTTTGTTACTTGCTTTACTTTGCCATGGAATTTGTGATATTAATACGACCTTGAAAGACTGGTCTATTTGAATCACCTGACTCCATCCAGGGGCAGGGCCTTCCCTTGTTTCAAAGTAAATTAGTAATCGTTTATGTACTAATGAACTTTGACTGATCGAGTGGCGAACAGTCAATAAAATATTTTTATTATTAGGTATTATTTTACTGCGGTTGCAGAGATAGCATAGCCGCAAAAAAAGCAATTGATACTAATTTATGATGTCGAAAACATTCGTAATGTGCAACTTGTTTGCTTTGGCAGTCTAAATTTGTTATCATGTCTGTGGCGCCGTGATTTTGCTGTAGGTACCTAATGTTCTTGTGATAGTGCATGTGAGCAAAACATTTTTTTCCTTTCTTTCTTTGATATGTTTGGCTCATGCTAGAAGCCTACTCGCAAGACTTTAGTAAAGCTGGATGAGAGCTTCATGCTTAATGAGGAGCTATTTCAAGCTTTTGTTTATCCTAATACCTACTGGAATTGAAACAATGAACCTATTGATAATACAACTTCCGAAGGGATTCCCCTTGCTGTTTAAAACAAGTTTTCCTTTATTATAACCATTTTTAATCATGAGCAAGGATTTAGTCAGTATTCTGTTATTTTTCCTGGTTATAAATTTACACTACGGTGGCGTTATTCATGGTAAGAATAGTACCTATTTAAGCACATACCTGTATCACTCCTGTATCTCCGCGAAGGTCTGTAGGTACTCCAATTAGTTCAATCGTATTTTAGGTCCCACGTAATACATTTAATATGAATACGACACCGACGATGATGTAAAAGGTCATGAATTACCATTATCCAGCACAAATCCAAAATTCAAATATTATATAAAATAGTACTTTGCTCGAGCTGGAAATCGAATTCAAAACTTCAGTCTCACGAGACATGCATACGACTGACTTACAGACCAATAATTTTACTGTAACTGAAACTTCGGAAGTAATGAAAAGTGACTGAAAGCTAAACTAGCCGTTTATAGACGAGCGAGGATAATCCTTGCCTTAATAACAAATCGCTTTCACCTTATTAGTACAACAGAATTGTTGCTTGTTGTTCGTGTTTATATTCGTTTAAAATTATAAGGATTTCCATTTGCACCTCACTTTTCTAGTAAAACCTGATAATGATTTAGAAGAATTGCCTTATGTGGCCATTTTATCCCCTAGGCCACACTTGGCAATTGCGTTGAATCAGTTTATATTTAGAGCCTGGTTTACATTTTCATCCACTAGACCAATGAGGTAGATCAAATATGAACAATTCTTTAGCCAGAGTTTTGATGTGATGATTGTAGTCAGTGCATTCTTAACCGATTGTGTAGATAATATTTGAGCCTTATAGGAATATTATAACACTGACAACTCTAAGCTGATAAATGTAAAAAGAACAACAGGCGTTAGATTTGTTAAGTATTTATTCTCATTATCCAAACACGATCTTGAGCGCTGTATAAATAATACTTAGTAAATTTTATTGGTTAACAGTTTTTCGGGCGTTTTTTCCGGTTGAACGGATATTTTTCAGACCCATCCAGGTATCCGTTCGATCGGGACTTGTTTAGGTGACGAGATATGTCATTGAATAGTTTGAGTCCAATTGTAAACCAGAGAACACTCTAGAAAAGCTCCCATCTGAAGCGGTCGCTGCGGAGTTTCTTCCAAAACGTGAACATGTCATTCACTGATCTCATTAGCTTGCCTTGCAACACCGTCATACGGTCAGAGAACTGGAAAGGAGGATAAAAATTAATAAGTACTAATCATATTAATATCATTGGATTACTCCCATCATCATCATCATGATTATCAGACTAAACTTGTCCACTACTGCACGTTGGTCAATTACGGTAGAGTCGAACTGTTGCCCGTGGTGGGATGGATAGGAATATGACCTACCCCGAAAGCTGACACGAAACGCGTGTTGTGCTCATATGAGTTAATACAACCCACCACACGTGGTGGTAGGATTTAATAATCTGATAGGCTAGTCATCATCCTGAATATCCTCACGTTTAAGACCGGCTAATAGGAGTTTTGTTACAGTCTAATGGGTTTACATAAATTGCGTGCATCATATTAGAATCTGCATGTCCTTACGATCAGGTAAGACTTATATCATAAGATATAAAAAGTATTTGAAAATAAATAACATAGACCAGGCATACCTGCGTAAACGCATATGTGCGTGATCATATTAACATTATCGTTAAATTTCACTGAATACGTGTTGGTTAATCAAGTTTAAGCATGCGAGTTATTGAACGTACTTATACAAATCTTGTTCAAATTACTTGTAATTATGAGCTAATCGAAAAGCTTGTACTATGTAAATGTTGACACTGTTACCATCAATGGCTTTGATGACAAGGGTCGTTCAGTGATTCGCCCGAGGGTGTCGACGCCCATAACGGGCGAAACACTTAAATATTTGGGCAAAATGTTTTGTCCCTGACAGTTCCTTACTTCATTCAGAGACAAAGAACAACACGTTCTGCAGCAGGGGTATTCAGTTTTGACTCGTGTAATAAGTATCCTTTTCCAGTTTATAGACTTTGAAGATGTGACCAATCAGTTGTTTTTCGCTTTTATACAGAAATACAGATTTGCAGATAAGGGCGTGTATTTATGCAAATCTAAAGGATTCAAAAGTTCTAGAAGTATTACTTGGCTTGGACCTCGTGAGTTATAGAAATCATGTGCGGTATGTATAATAAATTATCGTCCGATGAAACGGTGAATGAAAACATCGTTTTCTTGACAGTATGTCAAATCTCCCAGCTCGTATTAAAAGGCTAGCGTGATGGACCTATAGCATAGCCCTCTCGCTCTGAGAGAAGCGGGACAGTAAGTGGGTTGATAATGTTGAAGTATCAAACAGATAGATACATGGTAATACTAACAGTCGGTGGGGGGTTGAAGACGCTAGGGGTATGACAGCGTCCGCCCGGTCCGTATACACACTCGCCCGTGGACCTCCTACGTTGAGCCCAAAGAGATTTAATAGTAGTAGTAATAGAGCGGACATTGGGAGCATTGTCAAACAAAAACTTTGAGCCCATGTGGCACTAACGCTATCTTTGAATAGCAAAAATTATACAACTGACGCAATCTGACAACATATTTCAGCTATCATACAATAGGTGTAGTGTTTTAAAAGGATTTGTAATTCTTTGGTAGAGGTGCTACCATTAAGATAACAAGATATCGATAAAATAACAGGACAGAGCAAAACGTTCAATTGTAAGTAGGTTATAAAGTTCTCAGTAATATGTATAAGAATGACCGCCTGGGTATAATCCCTGACCTTTATCCTGATGTAACTGACTAACTGGTAGTGAAGTGGTATTAAACCAATTCACTTTCCACCATATCAAATTTGAGTAGTACTCCTTTCTATAAAGTTGTTGATCTATCGATTGATGCAAGGTTAAGCTCCGCATGCCGTTGTCAGTCTATGGATGGGCTACCGTTCTTACCACATGGCGAACCCGTGCCTCAAGAGCATGTTAACTTGCAGGTCCTGGTTGTCATAGTAACAACAGCTATGTTGACAGATCAGATCGATAGAAGTCCGGAAAGACTGACAAACAGTTTATCCTTAGGATATAAGTAGGTATTGAGCAGATGTTGGGTTCTGATAGAAGTCGCTTCGTGAAAAATACTGATATTCAATCACATCTGGTTAGACTTGAAACTGACTCCAATTTATTTGGAAAACCCCTCCAATTAAGTGGAAGAATCTAGGAAGACAATGAGTCTAGGTCTATTTCGGCAGAGGACCGCAAAAGGCATTATGATAGCGCAACGGCGGCGGCGGATTCAACATTCTACGCAAAAAAATAACTGTTTATGTCCAACTTACTTTTTATATATTTCTTCCATGTCTAATTCCATGTTTAGTCTTCCTATTATTTATCACGTTAATAGTTTCTCTTTGTATATTATCGAATAAATTAATATAATTACCAAATTATGCAAAAGTTTAAAGAAAATTAAGAAATACAATAATAAGTATAAAATCTAAGATATCAAGTACCTATGGCAGGTATGTAAAACGTAACCATCTGGATTTGTCGGGAATCATATGTTTAAAAAAATATTATTTATTTATTCAAATAATACTACTTTTTACGGATTTTATCGCGTTACTTATATTGTTTTTTTTTATTCCCGACGTTTCGGATCTTTTACAGCATCGATGGTCACGGGTGGACTATTTTTATTACTAGATGTATAAAGTATAAATATATTTAATCCCTACTAATATATTATATATTTTATATATCACTACATAGTATAAAACAAAGTCGCTTTCTCTGTCCCTATGTCCCTTTGTATGCTTAAATCTTTGAAACTACGCAACGGATTTTGATGCGGTTTTTTTTAATAGATAGAGTGATTCAAGAGGAAGGTTTATATGTATAATACATACATATTTTAGTATAGAAAAGCCGACAAACTACGCGGGCGAAGCCGTGGGCGGGAAGCTAGTAATATTATAAATGCGAAAGTAACTCTGTCTGTCTGTCTGTTACGCTTTCACGCCTAAACCACTCAACCGATTTTAATGAAATTTGGTACTGGGATAGATTAAAGCTTGAGAAAGGACATAGGCTACTTTTTATTGCAAAAAATAGTTTTTAAGGGGTTGAAAAAGGGGTGATAGTTTGTATGGGAGTTCGTCATTTTTCAAGATAAAGCCATGAAACTTTATATTAAGGCACTTGATAAGAAAGAAATAAATATTTGTTCTAGCGTTTTTGAAATTTCGACCTGTGTGGGGATGAAATAGGGGATGAAAGTTCGTTTATAAGTCCAAACAAAGTCACGCTTTCAAATTTAACCCCGGAACCGAATTTGATGAAATTTGGAACAAAGATAGAGTAGACCTTGGGAAAGGATATAAGCTACGTTTTTTTTTGTAAAAAAGGGGTTGAAATAAGGGATGAAAATTTGTATGGGAGTTTGTCATTGTTAAAGATAAAACGATGAAACCTTGAATTTAGGCATTTGAAATAAATAAATATTTGTTCTAGCGTTTTTGAAATTTCGTCCTGTGTGGGGATGAAATAGGGGATGAAAGTTCATATGGAAGTCTAAACAAAGTCACGCTTTGAAGCCGAACCTCGGAACCGATTTTGATGAAATTTGGTAAAAAAATAGATTAGATCTTGGGAAATGATATAAGCTACGTTTTGTTGTAAAAAAGGGGTTGTAATAAGGGATGAAAAATTATATGGGAGTTTGTCATTGTTGAAGATAAACGCTGAACTTTTGTGTTTAGGCACTTGATAAGAAATAAATAAATATTTTATATGGGGTTTTTGAAATTTCATGTGTGGGGATGAAATAGGGGATGAAAGTCCGTTTGGATTTAGACAAAATTTTGTACACAAATAGACTAGACCTTGGGAAAGGATATAAGCTGAAAAAAATAAACAGTCAAAATCGTGTTGGCCACGCGGGCGAAGCTGCGGGCGGAAAGCTAGTTATCTATATTTTAAATGTTATAGAGAATATTTCATAATAATTTGCACTCCTTCAGCGTGTAAAGGGTTCATACATAGATACCTATATATATATATATATATATATATACAACCATCTTACTTTATTTATCGACATAAAAAAGGGATAGACTATGGGTTATAACATGAGACACGAGTAGTTATTGGAAAAGGTTTCACCGTTTTAGAGAGATTAAACAAAAGACAAGATTATAGAGCCATTTATAATTTAGATTTTAAAATTATAGATGTCGTCACATCATTTATTTTTGTATCTTAAAATAAAAAATATTATTGAAATAATTAATCATTACTACTTATTATAATACCTAATTACATGTTGTATTACAAACAGTAGAATTAAAAGTAGATAAGCACTAGACAAGTTCGTGAATACAATAATACCTACATATTCGAACGGGATGAGAGAGATAAAAATAAGCACTAACATTAATATACTGATAATTTACAAACACATCCATGTGACTAGAGCAACGTAATTTCGGTCACAACAACAGAAATGAAAAACGCTCAATAACCTAAAGCTTAACCGCATTATTCCAAAAATTATAATATTTCAAGATCGTCTCACTTTATTAGCATTAAAATGACAGAGATAGGTAAGTAGGTATAATATTTCAAAGTACCTAAGTATTATTTTACTAAACGTTTATAACTTACTTAGTTTTATTTGTTGAATGTTATCTTGAATGCATTTGACTAGTTTAAATTGATGAAAAAAAAAATACACTGTCTAAGATAGAGTAAGCTATGCGAGTTAAACTGGGGTGGTCACGACACATGTGGCTGTGCGGTTATCTATTCGGGATCACTAGATATCTTTATTTTAAGAGGACTTTAAGAAAATAGCAGTCTTCTAACGGCCGGCATTTTGAAATAATGCTACACAAATCATTTAGGTGCAACTTTCCAGAGACCCCGAACAGGAAGCTCAAATTTAAGCAGACCAACAGCCAGGTGGTGAGACATACATCCAACAGTGGACGCAAGAAGAAAGAGAAGGCACCGTGTAGCTGCGGGAGCACCGAAAGCTTAAAAGCTTATTTATGAACGACCCCTATTTTAACCGGTAACAATGTAACGAAAATCTACGTGTATATATTTAGAGCATAATATTTTGCAGATACGATAACGATGACATTAGAGCTAAGTCGACCGACTTCTTTAGGCGCGATCTGCTGGAGGTGGAGAAACTAACCTAATTTTACAAAAAAAACTGGTCAAAACCTCATTAAGTAGGTAATATGCATTAAGTCATTTCTTTTAGGTACACCATTCCTTAAATTTTTATTCTTATCTGTTCTTGATGGATGTGGCTGCATCAGTAACCGTCTGCGTCGAACCACAACTTCTTTCACATTATAACACATGTTACAAGGTGGTCCCTAATCTCTGAGAATTTACAATATCAGGTTGTTTCAGTCACTACATATCAGCTGTGCATATTTTCCAAAATCCAGTTCATGTAATATGCGACGTTGGTGTAGACTCCTGGAAAGCCTCCGATGCCGCATCTCTTGGGGCCGAAGGAGACAAGCCCCCTCTGGACGTACCGTACGCCGGAGGTGCCCAATTTGCCAGGGAACATAAGTGGACCCCCAGAATCCCCTCCGCAAGAGTCCTTGTCTTTGACCCCACCGGCGCATAATTGAGATTCTAGGATTTTCGGGGATCTGAAAAATTATATTGTAATATTGAGCGAAACATATAAAAGTAATAAACGTGTGAACGAAACGTAATATTATATACAAAATTCAGAATCTATTATTCCAGTTCCTTGAAGGTAAGTACAAGCGTTAGTGAATGGCACAGTGGTGATAATGCAATTAAATAAATCGTAAAGAGATCTTTAATTAGAATAATGAATGTCGCTCAGACACTCATGAGTATTCCACTAACCCTTTATATGCATCTTCACAATCCTTGCGGCTGATGACGGGAAGGTCGACGCTGAGCAACACAGGAGATTGCAGTTCATCCTCCGTCACGCCCCAACCTGCCACCACTACGTTATGTCCTACCAGGGACTCGCGTTGAAGCTCACGGGTGATTGGTAAGCATACGGGCTTCATACTATCTGTAATCAAAATTATACATAGTAGGTCAATTATTTTGACCTCACTACTGGGTAACTTGACAATGCTCTCGCATGCTTAGTCTCTGGTATTTCACAATAACAAAATAAAGGATTTTACAAAATAAGGAGCTAAAGCAAATAGAGGGTTTGTCTGAGTTTCTATGAGAATCTGAACACAATCCTATATATTAAAAGTCAAAGTGTTTCATCAAACATTCAGAGGTCTTAAAGTAATGGCTTTATTTGAACTCCCTTGATATACTCACGTACCTAGTTGAAAGTTGGCTGGTTCAGCTAGTCGTATTAACGCAATATCATCGATCAGAGACTGAGGTGTGTATCCTGGGTGTGCCACCACTGATGCTATCGACACGTTCTGTTTTAAAAATAAATTATTTTAGGGTTGTTAAAGAAACAGGAGGCTAGACGGAAACTACGGCCATATAGTTCCAGTATAAGAAGACCTTGCATTGTATAGTCAGCTTATAGTGGAAATGTATTTCTACTACTAAACGTTATGTAGCCGTATATCCGTGAATCATATTGTGATTAACCAAAACTTTTCATATGCCCATTTAAGCCTCTTGGTGATCCAGCCAAAAAGTATGCTTGTAGTAAAGTTTTAAGTCCACGCATTTTGACAACATTTTCTAGACCCAATTTCTCCCTCAGACCCCTCAATTCTCCTTTTCTCCTTCCCCTCCCTTTTTGCGACATCTGCAACCCTTTGGTTTTGCAGATGTCCATTTGCGGCGATGACCATCAGGTAGCTCTCATGCTCGTTTGCCGAGTTATCCCGTAAAAAGAATCTATTACATTTAGGTATTTGTTATTTTGCAAAAAATATAAGTATGTTTATCTATAAAGTTACAATGCATTCATAATGGTTTATAGGCACCTCTGGATCTACAGAAAGCCGATCTCAACATAACAAGAAGGAGGTGAAACAAAGGAAGATCCTCACCCTAACTTTTGGTGCACAGTACTCTTTGCCGTCAGACATTTCGCAGTCGGGGTCCTGCCTGACGTCATACTCCCCAAGAATGACTCCATCTAACCGGAGTCTGTTGCCCAAAAACGCAACGCAGTGTGCAGCCGTCAAGACGTACCATTCACTGATAAGAGAGCCACCGCAGCTCAATTTAATTCCACGAGCTGAAAATTATATTATAAACGTTACTTTTGCTACCAATAAACCTGATATCGTGGCATACTTTCTTGAAGAAAGTAGTTTCTAGAGTTATTAATACTACTCATTAAGGAAATCATGGCATATAAGAAACTTTAACAGTGTAGAAGTGGCTTAAAATTTAGGAAATATTTTTATTAGTGGCAATAATCTACCTGAATCATATGACAACAGCACCATCCAAGGCATTTCGTACAGTCGTGTCCTATTACCACCCCATATTATCCTGTCGCTTTCAATGTTACCACATTGCGGGGGCAAGAGCCCTAGTTTTGGATGAGTTTCCACAGTTATAGGTCCGTCCTTATTCTCTAACGTAGCTCGTGTATAAGTTTCTACGTTATCGCCAGATCCAACCGAATTAATGGAATTGTCAGTTTGTACTGGCTTTCCGTCGCGATCCGAGGTTTCTGTTACTCCCCAGTTGTGTGAATTTGGAAAATGAGCCAAAGACACGCAACATACCTGTAAAGGAAAACAAATATGTAGTTAATTGGTTTTATTTATAATAATCATACTTTCCTTCCGAAAAAATGGATTGCAAGTTTTCGAAAAATGCGTCAAGGAAGACTTAGAATGGAAATAAAATGACATGCTGATTCATTGAACCATGAATATAAATATATGAAAACGAAAATATTCGTCTGTACATTCCTAAGGTTGACAAAATAAATATACAAAATGAGGACAGAAGGAAAACCACATCATTAAAACTACCAACACACTGTTGATACGGTAGTTACTTAGTAAGTAATTGAATTTGAGTTCCCATACGCACACGATGCCCATGCCTATTAATGTGCGTGTGAAACTTATCTAGTAAGATCAGCGACAATTTTGTTATGGCCTATTTCCTGTTTTGTTTTGACAATACACTAAAACTAAATGCATGAAAACTGCACAATTTTATAATATGTATAATAATTTAGCATACAATTAGGCACAGCATAAATGTAAATAAGCAAGCTGCTCGTGGCTTAGTTAAAACAACGCTGATCAACAGATCTACAAGGTTAAGCTACGCCTGTCGCGATCAGTCTGTATTTGGGAGACCATTCTTAACACATCGAGATCCGGAGAGCACGTATAGGCATCGGTCTTGGCTGTCATATGTAACTTTTCCTATGCCAATCATTAAGTAGTCAGAAGCCGAACCTGACAACCAGTCTACCCTTCGAATATCAGTGTTGCTCAGAAATTAGGTTGGGGAGGTTTCGTGTGAATTACTGATATTGAGCTGCATCTAGTTAAACTGACAGCCGGCCCCAACATTATTGGGAGAAGGGCTAGGAGGATGAAAATAATAAACATAATAAACGATTTTCTGTCCAATATTTACCATGGGCTCATGAGATTGAAAACCACACGTGAGTTTCTGAAGTTTCTTTCGCATATGCAGCGGCATAGGGCTGCCCGCTCTTTTCACCTCCTCGAAGATATGCTTGCATGCTGGTAAAGAAATACACTGGCCAAGCTTGTCGTCAACGTGGCAACTTTCTCCTGAAAATACTGAAAACAGATAAAATGAATTTATAATTTTCTTCAGTATCTTGTCAGGGTATGAGAGGACAGACATTGGTTAATTGTTAAAAGGCGATGGACCGGTACCGTTTGAATATTTATTAATAAATCTGATAGTTGCACTAGTACTAGGATGACATTGAGTTCTTAGTTGCGGGCACATTTTAATTTTATTCACGACTTCAAAGTAATTCTGACTTAAAACTCCAATATCCACACATCCTGTTATCGCCGTAATGTACCAATGAATAATGTCACACCTTTTATTTTAAAAGAGTATCATGGAGTTTCTTGCCGGATACTTCTCCATAGGATCAACTTTTTAAAACCGTGCAACTATCGTTTCATAAACGCTTATTTGAAATAAAAACATTTAAACTTGAACTCGAACTAATGATGGTTTTTGAAGACTGATTATTCCAGTGAAGCAGTCTATATCTAAAATAAAATAGGTACCTACTTAAGTTAATACTTACCTATTTTAATTAATTAACTTACATAACTTTATTTTATTATTATGTAAATAATCGCGCATGTTTACATTGCATCTAACGTTGTTATTTGCATATAAGTGGAACAGAAACCACCAGTGATCATGTCTGGATAGGTACCTCTGCGACATCAATATATAACGATCTACGACTACGAGTCGTTCAGTGTATCGCCCGAAGGATCTATATGACCCAAAAGAACGAAGCACTGAAATCCTTTCATCACTGAAATCATTTGTACGGAATAAAAATTGTTGTGCTACATTTCACCCGAGACCAGAAATATTAGAAAGATTATGTAGAAGAGTGTTTTGTAGATTTTAATATATTTAGGTACTTTTTATCGGAGGTATACGATACAGATGTCCAGAATTTTGAGTAAGTAATATTCATTACTATGTTTCGCATTTTATTGGAGTGTTTCGCTCGTTTGGAAAATGGTGATTCGGGCAAAACGCTGAACCACGCTATAATATTTACACTTAAGTACAGTGGGTTATAGCTGTTAGACGCCGCTGGCCCACTTAGGGGGTCCGGTAACAGCTATAACCCACTCTACATTTAATTTCTAAAGTAATAACATTGTCCCTGGTCTTGTTATTAACACAGATATAATGTCGTACAGAAATTGAAATTCAATCCTACTTACTCTGAAATTGTATGTTGTGTTCAATTTAATTCCTCTAAAATTGCATTGTATACCTATAAATGTTTGTTTGTTTATAACATGTACTAATGCAATAAAATAATATATCGTTGATCTAAATATTTTTTGTTCTCGTTTCTGTTAATAGGTACCTTTGCACATTAACTCCTAAGTGGGTATGTTTTGAATATTGTGTTTTTATACAGAATCGTTAGTTTCGTTAATTAATACAATAATTGGTTCCATGTCTCACACATTATCCTCAAAATATATTTGTGTGTTTATTAAATGCGGCATTATTATTACCTATGCAAACTCTGAATGAGTTGTTTTTCCAACTTGCGAGTGTTTATTGTAAATTTATGTAAACACTTCTTTAAATAATGGTCAAGAGACCTCGTACTACCTTAGTGTTATTGTAAATTAAACATCTACGCTAATCACTTAAGCATACCACAGCTGTAGTGTACACCGAAGTCGTCTAATTATTTTTTGGAATCTAATTTAATTCAAATTAAGTGCGTTTTGTCATGGAAATAACAGGCATTAATTAAGAGGATAGTATCCGCTTCGCGCTCCATACAAACGTAGTTTGGCCCTTGCTTGAATTTTAAACAATGAAAGTCATTGAAATTTTGCAGTAACAATCTTATCATTAAAATACGTGTTCCTGTAGTACACAATTTCATTTCAATATACGGTTACACGAGCTCAAAGATTGGCAATTTTCGTTGAAAAACGGCCCAACTTTATGCTAGTATTTCTCGACAATGTATCAATACAGAAACATTCTGATTCGAAAGAAACCCAGACAGTTTTTTTTTACGTATTAACAATATTATAGGAATAATCTCCAAATTCGGAACATAAGAAATACGCGTGGAAATGTTGCAAATGTATTGTTGTTTCTCCTCTCGGGCACGCGTTCGCATCGCGAGGGATAGAGACAGCGACAACTGTGCAACATTGTTGCGTTCGCGAGGGACACTCCTCTTAAGAGGATAGTATCCGCTCCGCGCTCCATACAAACGTAGTTTGGTCTTATCTTGAATATTAACAAATGAAAGTCTTTGGAATTTTGCAGTAACCATCTTATCATTAAAATACGTGTTCCTGTAGTATACAATTTCATTTCAATATACGGTTAAAAAGTTACACGAGCTCAAAGATTGGCAATTTTCGTTGAAAAACGGCCCAACTTTATGCTAGTATTTCTCGACAATGTATCAATACAGAAACATTCTGATTCGAAAGAAACCCAGATAATATAGTGAATATATTTTTACAAGATTTTTTTTTACGTATTAACAATATTATAGTAGTAATCTCCAAATTCCGAACATAAGAAATACGCGTGAAAATGTTGCAAATGTATTGTTGTTTCTCCTCTCGGGCACGCGTTCGCATCGCGAGGGATAGAGACAGCGACAACTGTGCAACATTGTTGCGTTCGCGAGGGACACTCCTCTTAAGTGCGTTCCGATCCATCGCCGTCTCAAATTGAATGTCAGGTGTAAAATCAAATTGCACTTACAGCATTCCGTTTGCAGCAGTAATTGCAGGAACAAAGTCACGGTTATCATTAACTTAAACATTATTATTAGTTTTCAACTTTTCATCACTACTAATAACCAATAAATGAAAACACTGATCACGTTGAACACAAACTTGTTTACTAATATCACGCACATAAACGACTAATAAATGTAGTAATGTAGATTGAGAATCACTTCTGATGTATTTACGTGAAACTATCGCGAATATTAAATTAATTAGTATTGTCTGTGTGGATCGGTTCTCCGTTGATAATGGCTGGGTCAGCAAACGCGTCGGTTCGTTTTATATGAGCTTACAAACTTCGATTCACGCATATGTTATTTTCCTTGTTGTTCGGTACGCGACCTAATTGCTGATTGCTGCTAAGATGACTATTAAAACGATTTATTCACTTGCTAAAAACACTTTATTACGATACTGAAAGCTACGCTAAAATATTATGGTAAATGTAAATGAAAGGCGAATGCACCCGGTTGCTGTCCGAATATGCACTGATGACGGCGCGCGCGCAACGCGGCCTTATTGATTAGCTAGATCAGCAAACGGGTGTTCGAGTAAATCGAACATGCTCCCGAGGGGGCGAGCTAAAAGGATGAAGAGATATACAAAACAGAGTTACGTGAAGCTGTGAATTAAACGCTAATGAGTGTTAGTACAATATTCGATGTGAGATGATTTACAAGGTGATAAAACAAAATTGCTTAAAAGCTAAGGTACATCACACGGCCGAGTCGTCGATGGTAAACACCGATTGCTTTTTCGCGATGGGAGACGTCGAGTTCTCTCGTTTTTTTTAAACGTAGGCTAGTCCATCGTTTGGCTACACTGGGTTCGCTCACATTTTCACAACACTCACTAGCTCCCTGCTCGGGCAGAGGCTGGTCACGCGCACTCACTTTAGGTCTTTGCTCCGGTGCCAATTGGCTTATAGAAACGCTCATGGTGCTGAGTGGGTTGTCGTTCCGCTGTTGGTTGGGCGACCCTGTCGCTCGTCGTCCTCGCTTCCACAGGAACCACACGAACACGGCGATTGCTACTGCTACTATCCCATACGACACGGAATAATGGTGTACATCATGGGACGTAAGGACATCATTTTGTTGAGCTGATTCCTTCATGGATTTAATTTGCTCATCTAGTCTTTTGAGTGAATTATTAATATGTACGCTTTCATGATAAAATTCCTCGAGATTTTGAAAAGGTGGAGTTATATTATTGACTAAATGGTAAATAGGATTTAATTTAGTTTCCATAATGTTAGGTTTTAAATTTAGCGCGTTCAGCGATCTGCGTTTCCCTGTATCCAGCTTAGTGTAACTTTTGAGTCACTCCAACCAAAAGTTTTATAATCGAAGCTATTGCTATCTATGCTGGTTATGATTTTAGTCATAAGTCGCTATAATAATTCTGCTGCACATAATTCCAGTCTAGGTAGCGATACAGTCTTGCTGTTAGGCACTAACCTAGTTTTTGCTGCGACCAATACGACTGTCGATTTATTTTTCGATATAATTCTGGCATACACCACGCACGCATATGCTTTGATAGATGCGTCACAGAACCCGTGTAGTTGTATGACGTCATCCTGCTTGCTTTGTAACCACCGGGGAATTGAACATTGACCGATGCAGCTTAAATCTTCTTTTAAATTTAGCCCATTCGTGTTTGATCCTATCTGACACTTCATCACTCCATTGTAATTTCGAATCTAGCCATACTTTTTGGAATAATATTTTCATTTTTGTCGTTAGTGGGGATAGCCAACCTAAGGGGTCAAATATTTTTGAGATCTCTGATAGTAACACTCTCTTCGTAAGTTTTGTTGTAGGTAAAGGCAAGCTATATTGAAAAGTAAAGTCATCCTTGATTGGGTCCCACCGCAGACCTAAAGTTTTGGCTGTATTTTCTGTTTTGAAGGTAAATGCTGACGCTTGTGTGTTTTGCTTAGACTGACTAATATTTTGTAATAGGGCTTTTTCATTCGCGGACCATTTTCTCAACAATAATCCCGCACTACTGAGACACAAGTTCAATTCCGCTATTCTTTTCTTGCCTTCTTCAATTGTATGTACCCCGGAAACCAAATGAAGCGGCGGTAGCCTAATGGCTAGGGCGTCGGACTTGTGATCATGTGGTTGCCGGTTCGAAACTCACCCATTGCACTACCGACGTAAACCCACTCGTAACACAAGCATTTGGCTTAGCACGAGGGGTTAACAAGATTACTAGTAATGTGTGACCCAAATTGCTAGTAACCTTTTTTTTTTCTAAATAAAAGAAAAAAAAAAAAAAAAAAAAACATCCATATAAAAATCTTCTCTTAGGCTCTTTGCTGCATTCGGGTAATTATCTTGCTCATCTGCTGCCAGTTGACGAAGCGTCATCATCGCTAAATAAGGCGCAGCTTTCGTCCCATACGTAACTGTAGATAACTGATAAGCTTTGATCGGCTGTCGGTAATCTCTGCTCTCTCGCCACACAATTTTTTGCAGGCTCTGATCTTCTTTATTGACTAAGATCTGGCGAAACATTTTCTCTATGTCTGCCGTGTATACGTAACGATACTGTCGCCACTTTAACAACAGTGTTTGCAGATCCTGTTGTAGGTTAGGTCCTTTATGCATAAGGTCATTAAGACTATACCCCGTTGAAGTCTTGGCCGATGCATTAAAGACGACCCTTAGCTTAGTGGTTGTAGATTCCGCTCGCTGTACCCCATGATGAGGTAAGAAACACTCTAGTTTAGTATTGCTGTTAGAATTGTCTAAGGACATATGTCCTAGCTGCTCATATTCGCTAATAAATTGCTTGTATTGCTGTTCTAAATCCTTGTGCTTGCTAAATTTCCTTTCCAGGTTCCTAAATTGTGCTAACGCCATTTCCTTTGATGATCCTAATTTTTCCCACGCATCTTGCTTCATAGGTAATCTAACCTCATATCGGCCGCTTTCAAGACGTTTTGTAGTGGCGCGGAAATATTCAACACATTCTTGATCTTCTGCTGACATTTCATTTTGCTCATTAATATCCTCAATTTTCCAGAACTGATGGATATCTTGCGTGTTGTTTATGACTACGTTGCAGTGAAACGTCTTGACACTGCCGCATAGTAGCCAGCCTAAGTGGGTGTTCTGAGCTAAAGGTGATGATAAGTTAGGACCTCTGATTATGCCCTCAAGCATAATAATCGCATAGACATCTGCTCCTAATAATAAATCTATAGGCCGACTAGTATTGAAGTCGGGGTCTGCTAAGCTAATGTGCTCTAGATGTGGCCAACTAGGCTTCTCAAAAGATCTATTAGGTAAGTCCTTGATAAGGTTATTCATTATCATAACATCCGACGTAAATGTAAAGTCAGTGTACATAGATTGACATGTAATGCTGAGCATGCCCTTCAAGCTGCTTTCTTTCTCCCCAATACCAAAAACTACTCCTTTGCATTGTTGGCGTTTTAATCCTAGCAGTTGAGCAGCCTTTTCGGTTATTAATGATATTTGTGACCCTTGGTCGATGAGTGCTCTTAAATATGCTGCGTGCTGTCTGCTGACGTCACTTTTACTAATGCTGTAGCTAATAAAATTCCAGAAAAATCTAGCTGCGATGTATGAACTCCATTGCTGTCATTTGATAATGCATTTTCATCTTGTTTATTAAAACGTGATTTTTGCATAGTAGGCCCGGACGTGTAATTAGGTTTTTGCTTTATAAAACATTCATGCAATAATGTATGATGATTTCCAGAACACTTACGACATCGTTTTGTCGAATAACAATTATTTCCATTATGATCGAAAATGCAATTCCTACAATAATTTAATTGGTTCACGGTTTTTAATTTCAATTCATTCGACGAATCTAAAAACTTATTACAATTTAATAAATTATGTTCTGCAAAACAAAGAGGACATTGAACTGCAGACACATGCATTGACTTTGTTACATGCTGAGTTGAATTCCAATTATAATTATCTTTTGATTTATAATAATTAGGTTTACGATTATTTGGAAATGATGTTGAAGGGTTGCTATGCTGCTGATATGAATGCGTTTTAGGTATGCTATCTTGGCGTCTACGCGATGCTTTTAGGCTAGTAAATTTATTTTCTAGGAAGTTCAAAAAATCTTGAAGTACCGGAAGTTCTCGAGAGTTCTTTAATGAGTCTATGTATTCAGAATATGATTCCTTATCCAGCTTCTGCGATAACAAATGGACCAATAGTGGGTCCCAAGTTGATGTGTCGACACCTAAGTTTTTAATAGCGTGAAGACTCTACTGTGGCGTCATGTAACTTTTTGATAGCTTGAAATGATTGTATTTGTATGTTAGGAAGATTAAGAAATACGTTTACGTGGGATGAAAAAATAAGCTTCTTATTATCGTATCGATGATTTAAAATCTCCCAACAATCATTGTAATTGTCCGCACTGACAGGAAGATGCTGAATCAAACGCTCGGCTTCACCTTTTATTTTTCCTTTTAAGAACTGCATTTTTTGAGCGTTTGATAATGCGGAATTCTTATGGATAGCTTCATTGAACAGATCTTTAAACGACACCCACTGATGATAATTTCCTGTAAACACGGGAATTTCTACTTTCGGGGTCGATTTTTCACGATATGATGTTGACCACATTTTTGTGTTTAGAGCTTTTTTCATGTCGTTGAATATCTTTTCGTACTTGTTAAAGTGGGATTCATACGCTGGGTGTTCTTCGGCCTCACTGATGATTTCCCAATGAAGAGTATCAACTGCTGTCCAACGGTGTTGTAGAGTTCGAAGCGTGTCTTCGAACTCCCACCTGTCGACAATTGAATCTATCTCAATATTATCGACTGCTCTCATAAAAGCTTTAAAATTGACAGATTGCTTGTGTAGCATGTCATCGAGCTTGCTGTTGGAACCTGTTGTATCGAACTTGGGAGCTGCTGAAGTCCGAGCTGGGGGTTCCGGCTGGCTGACAGAAGTACCTGCTTCTTCTTGCTGTGCTTGTGGAGAGATATCCATCTGCTTAGGATATCTGCTCATACTACGCTGCACTAAATCGTCATAAAATTGCTTAATTAACTTTTTTGCTGCTAAATAAACCTCCCGCGTACGCTCAAAATCTGAATTGACGAAGTACTGATGGTTCGTCGTTTCATACGGCAAAAGTTTTTCATTGTTAACCTTATAATCACACCAATACGCTTCCAGTATATCAAGCTTTCGCTTACAATAATCTATGGTCTTACGCTTGTAACGTGGTGGACACGTTTTAGGAACGTGGCCGACCGGGAACTAAGTAGTGGAGATAAATACGCTATCTTTTTTAAAATTGACGAGAAGTTTTCTCAAACTCTCTGCTATCTCCGTTTGGTTAATGTATAAGCCTTCCATATTGCTGCTGATTAATAAAATGGAAAGATCTTACTTGATCGATTCCGCTGCTGCTTAATGTTACGTGCTGTGACAGATCTGCTGATGATACTGCCTGCTTGCTGAGTGCGACGTCCTGCTGCTGACGTCTTGCTGTGCTATGCTCCGATGAGAACTGCTGTACTCACAGCGCTATATAGTTCACTGAACGAGTTCCTCACAAATTTTTAAGTCTACAATCACACTAGTCTTCCTTCCGGACGGAGGACTATTTTTTTTTTTTTTTTTTTTAAACTCGCACGGTTGCTCGAAGGACCAAAATGTTCGGTACGCGACCTAATTGCTGATTGCTGCTAAGATGACTATTAAAACGATTTATTCACTTGCTAAAAACACTTTATTACGATACTGAAAGCTACGCTAAAATATGATGGTAAATGTAAATGAAAGGCGAATGCACCCGGTTGCTGTCCGAATATGCACTGATGACGGCGCGCGCGCAACGCGGCCTTATTGATTAGCTAGATCAGCAAACGGGTGTTCGAGTAAATCGAACACTTGTGTTGTTGTTTTTATCTCTTTTCAAACTTGTAATTCACTAAAGAGGTATAAGCGATACCGCTCGGATGAGGAGATGGACAAAGTGACGTAGTGGGTCAGATCATCGGCGACTAGATTAGCGAGACGATCATTACCATACTAGTTCCGCGGGGAAACACTGATACTTATACACATACCTACTTTTTGTTAAAGATGCCCACCTATTAGTTACGTGCGCTTACGCCAGCAAGATGGCGCTTACCTCGTCAATGTCTTAAACCTGTATTTCATAAGGAATGGAAATAAAACTGCAGGTTACTTGCCTGGCTGTTGTTCACGACTAGGTTAATAGCTTTACACTTAATAAAAAAGAATAAGAAAAAATAGATATGGAAGTTTATAGTAAATAAATGTCGTTATCCGTCTGCTGCATCTCCTGTTAAGTATGTCTCTTTACTGTTATTTTCTTCACATAATATCATTTAAGTACTTATTCAATCTAAGGGGACATAAATGTACCAATACTTGTAAAGCTGCAACAGAAAATGCGCCTAATAGATTGCTGGCTAATAGATTTAATTTCTTCTCTTCCCGTTTTGTTTATCGTCAACACGAGAAGAAGAAGGGCAAAGGATTCTTCTCTGGTTTCTTTTAGACCAGTTGCGGAATTTTTAAATTGGAAATTGCATTGCAATTGGCATTACAGTCCAAATACTCTCTCCTAGTCTATATATTATTATCTAATCTATAGCCTGTAAGTATCTGACCCAGGGGCATCTTTTTGTGCAATTCTATTGACTATTAAATTCTGTACGCCTTCAGTAGTAGGTCAAGCGTGTGAATAAACACCGCAAACGAAAATGCAAATAATAGAAAAGTTCTTATCAAAGGAAGCGAATCTAAATTGCACGAAAGATGGACGAGGTCTGTGTCAGTGCTCAGATTAAATAAAAAGTTAAGATGGAACTTTACGAACAAAGAAGTGAGGCCGGCTAAGACTACGCCTGGCGCGTGTACTTAATTGTGTTTTTACACGGCAAGGCGTTGTTTTAACCGTCCTCACTTCTTTGTTCACAAAGTTCCATCTTAACTTTTTATTTGTTTTGAGTGTCAGTGTAATAAATCGTGTTCATTGATTTCAATCACAGCATTCATCTAGCCGTAAATTTATATTATTGAATATATTCAGACGATTAAATATATTACTGAAATAAGTTAGGTGTGTGTTGGTTTAGTGAACTTGTAATCAATTTTCAAGCTACAACTTTAACTAATTCAATTAGATACAGGCTTCGCGATAAACAGATATAAACAAATATGGCTACAGGTAGACGGTATTTTATATTTTATTTCTTTTGTGAAGGTATAAAATTACCTTTTATATTTATTTGCCAATATATTAAGGTTTTTTCGATTTTCCTCAATTTTGTCTTGCAATCTACCATTGTTTTTAATCCTACTTTAGAAGAGAAATGAGGGCTTATTGTCCTAATACAGGATTTTTTTTATAAACCTCGTTAGGCATCAGATCTCAATATTTATTAAATACTCATTTAAATGTTAATTCCTAACTTGTTATAATAATTTGGTAACAGGTTGTACCACTCTTTTGTATAAAAAAATATATTTCCTAGCATTAACGCACAATATATGTTATATTTATATGTGGAAAGAAAATCTTAACCACAGGCAAGGTTTGTTTCCGTGGTTCTGGTTCTGATAAATTTAGACTTCGTAAAATAATATAAAAAATGTGTCTATTAATTATCCATAATATATATACCTAATATCGTAGAACCAGTAGTTTTTCTATCAATTCCATTATTAATTGTTTCTTGTCATGTTGAATTATATATTTGTTTGTTGGCTTTCTATAAAAACGATTGAGTTGTATGTCTATAGGTTGGTACATAATACAAATCATGATTGTACTTGCTGAATCTTCATTAATTTATAACAGAACCCCATGGCCTGAGGGTAATAAACGATCTGGATGCGTTTATGGCTGACTGGCATAGGCAGGAGCACGTGGAATGGTACGGGGGAGACCTTTGGCCAGCAGCTTAAATAGTTTTATCACTTGCAAGGAAATCACGGGGATATAGGAGACATTTACATTAAATAAAGTACTAGATTGTACCTAGGTCAATACCCTTTATTCTTCTAGCTATGCCATCAGATCGCATCAGTGACGGATAGTAAAGAAAAGCTGGTGCTTACACGCTACTGCTAAAGCCAATTGAATGCCTTCTTGCTTTTTTTTCCCAATTTTCATATTGAACAAAAAAAAAAGGCTCTTTAATAGTATTATGCATAAGATGCTAGGTGTTCTAAGAAATGGTTTTATTAAAGTAAGTCTCAAAATCTTTAAATCGATCCCGGTGTTGTTGCAGTGGAATCCTAAGTGGGTTCACCTGGCACGAAACTTTGAAAGCATAACTAAACCAAACCATAGATGAATCAGATCAACAAAAACTAAAATTGCATATCACTGTAACAATTAACACTTAAAATAATGTTACGTTGTAAGATGCGGTTACAGTTCTTACAAACCAATTCAGAATCACAAACCGGAACTAGTCGAGTCCTTGACCCATGCTCCTTATTAGAAACTATAATTCTAAAAAGAATTTGCCCGCTTTATCTTCTTTCTGAACCAATAGAAGAACTTCCGGCGGGCTCTTTCGCCCGTAGTTTCTAAAATCACTTCATGCTTTAGCATCTCTATTCCTATCTACTCTGGGATACTGATCAGTCTAAAGCATATAATATAACCTCTTAAAATAGCTGCCTACACGGCTATAGAAGCCATAGCTTCCTAAATGATAGTAGGTACGTTAGAATTTTTTTTTATTAGGAGCTTTAAATAAAATATTTACTTTCATTTCGAAAGTAAAACAAGTATTTACGGTCGACCATGATTGATTCTCATTAATAACGAAACAACGTCTTGACGAAAGCAGGGACCTCCTTTTGTCTGTCTATCCATCTTTTTTTATGTTGTACTTTCGTGCTTCACCTTTTTGTCTATGAAACGATTTTTATTTTAATTTCCGGATAAGAGGGCAATGGCGTTATAAGTATTATTTATAAAGAGGTACAGTACAAAATACCACAAAACGTCGATTTCTTTATAAAAAGAATTCCTACGATATAAGTCAGTATTTATTTCATTAGTCACTATTGCGTGGCTAGAAGGGTATAAAATATAGCCTTGAAGTAGGTAACAGTGAAAACATTTAGTTTGGGTCAATTATTATCTGTGCATAGCACTGTTAGCCTTATATTATGAAAATTGGACTGCCAAATCGTAGGAGGTCGTAGGTCTCGAGTTTGTTCTCACCTGTGACTTTTCGTAATCATGTGCATTATCACTCTTTCAAAACGGTGAAAGAAAACATCGTGAGGAAACCTGCATACCTGAGCGGTTTACTCGACGGCGTGTTAACTCTGCCAATCTTCAGTAGGCTAGCGTGGTCTTACTCTGAGAGAGGACCCGTGCCCAGCAGTGGGACAAAATGATAATTAATAGGTTGATAATGAAGTTGAGGAACTTGTGTATCCTTAAGTAAATAATTGAACACGTGTGTATTCCAGACGACTTAAAATTATCCGCAGACGAGATAGCAAAGCACCCGATGTGGATGAAGCTGGATGCTGTGGACTGCGGAGACAGCGCTGCTGACCGCATCATCGGCGGGGTCAACGCTGGGCTGGGCCAGTTCCCCTGGATCGCACGTCTCGGATACGTTGGTCAGTCACCAACTACTTAAAAAAATATACATACAGTCACGCCTGTACACCCACTCGTCGCTGGTATTTATTGGTCCCTTGTAATAGTGGGCGAGTCGATTGCCATTATAGGGGCACAAATCTAGACTCCGAGCGGCTATTGAGAACTTCATAGAAAAATTGCTCGACCTGGGGATCGAACCCAAGATTCCTAGCGTAGCATCGCTATTGGGACCACTAGACTAACGAGGCAATCATTTGTTTTGAGTTTTTGGCATTTTAGTGACCATAAAGCCCTCGAAAACTCATTAGAGGAAGGAAGAAAGGCCAAATGTATGTCAATTCTTGGGACTTATTTAGGCAGGTGTTAAGCAATGAATAGCTAATGACTTATCTAATAGACACTTTGTTATCCTCCTTGGATGTACGCACGGCCACACGTCAAGCTATATAAATCCAGTTTACGCAGGCCTCTTGTTTGTTAGGAAAGCGTATACAATGCTTTGTAGCCGTGTGTACATAATTGATTCATCATGTCCATACGTCGCTTTTGTATTGGTGTTCCAGAGGACGACGAGATTGACTGGATGTGTGGAGGAGCTCTGGTGACCGATCGCCACGTGGTCACCGCTGCGCATTGCGTCCAAAAGTCGGACTATGGATACGTATTGTGAGTATCACAGCTTAAAGGATTTCTAAGTAGAGCTTTTTGATCACAAATGAGATTTACCGCGTGGCGTGGTTAGATAACAGTCCCTCAGTGCGATGTAGATAGGCGTCTTGTACGAGTCAAGAAAATATCTAACTTGGTCTAAGACAGGTCGTTTGGGTCTGACTGGTTGGCAACCACTATTATAGTCGGAGTCTTTAGTCATAAAGCATCTTGGTGTTGTTTCGATGTTTTGAATCTTACGCGTGGGATCAACTAGAGATAGTTCCTCCTCGATTGCTGCTTCTGCAGTCCGTAGCGGTTCTAAAGGCTCGCCAACGCATCAGCAACTCTTTTGATGTTGCAGGTCTCCATGCGCGGCGATGACTATTTATTTACGACTAGGTGGACGTCAGCACCACCAGTAGTATCACTAGCGCGCTCAGTTTAGTAATTTAAAGGCTTCATTGCCCTTTGACTGCCTCGTTAGTCTAGTGTTCCTGAGCGCGACTGCTACGTGAACGTGTTATTGGGGTTTTCTGTGAAATTCTCAGTAGCAGCTCGGAGTCTGGATTTGTGCCTGGTTTATGGCAATAGGCTTGCCCCCTATTACATAGAACCTAAAACATACCGGTGAAATGTAGGTTTACATTAGTAAACTTATGCCTAAGCCTTCGGGGAATACAGGCGTGATGGTATGTTAGGAAAACACCTATAAGCACATTATTGCTTAGCCGCAAAATACGTTGCAATTTGGTGGCACCAGCTCAAAATAACTCCAGCAGCGAAGTTCTACCATCTAAATATTTGTCTTATTTTCACTAGAAACCAATAGGAAACCAAGAAGGATAGCGCTCTACTTTCCCCTTTAAATTGTTCACAGCAACACAAACATGTTGTGATGTCATCATTGCAACAGCCTCTGTAATATTTCAAAAGATTGCACAATCGCACTTTGCATGAAAATCGCTTCTCTTCTCAATCTTTTTTGTCTTTTGGTTCACAAAAAAATATGATGTAATTGTATGAGTACCTACTTCACCTTGTATTTCTCAAAGGAATACACCAACTTGGACCACACATGGACCCAAACGCCACAGGCTTTGGTGATATAATCGATCATAAAGACAGACCAAAAAGATATACTTACTGGACCCATGATGAGATCATCCTCATCGCCTTCATTAGGGTCGAGGTAGTACCTAAGTCTTTTCTTTCAAACATCTCTAGTTATCAGCCGTTAATAATGACAATTATAAGTACCAGTACCTATTTATGACAAAATATCAACAGACAGAAATCAATACGAAACCAATAAGGATAGTCTCTACTTTCCCCTTTACTGTTCATAGCAACACAAACATGTTGTGTTGTGATTGCAACAGCCTATGTTATATTTCAAAAGCTTGCACATACTTTACATGGTACTGAAACCAAACACAAAAAAAAAGTAAAAAAAGTGCTCCAACTTTTTCCTCTATTGATTCACGATTAGTAAAGCAACAAAAAAAAAATATGATGTCATTGTATGAGTACTTCACCTTGTATTTCTCAAAGGAATGAATACCCCGACTTTATTATACACATGCATGAACTGAAAGCCTCAGACTTGTTGTTTAATCGATGATTACTAAAGACAGTTCAAAAAGATATACTGCCTCGACTCATGATGAGGGTATCCTCGTCGCCCTCGGGACGAGGCAGTATGTGTTTTGTTTCCACAGTCTCTAGTGATTAGCCCGTCTATTATGAAAATTATACTTACAACTGACATAAAATATCTTTTGTTTCGCGTTCCAGGACCACAATTCGCGTTGGTGAGCATGACACTCGGACCGAACCCGACTGCGAGCTGAAAGTGTGCGCCCCAGCTGTGCAAGACCGCGCCGTGAAGAATATCACCAGCCACCCCTTTTTCAACAAGCCAGCTTTCCACAACGATGTCGCAGTCATCGAGCTAGATAAACCGGTTAATTTAAATGGTAAAGATCTTTATAACTAACATTATTTAATAAGACCCATAGAAACGGGCCTCATAAGAAAGCTCAAGGGCACAGCTCAGCTATCTAGAAAGAGTTATGCTCAGTATTTCACTGCGTGCGTCAGAAATGCAGGCATCCTTAGGAGCGGTGAAGTTTGCTGACATAGCTGATACGCAAGCTAAGGTTGTAGTGGTCAGGTCACATCGGAACTCGTAGAAATGAGCATAAAAGCAAAGCGCAGCGTAGAACAACCCTCTCTTCGCGACAGAAAACCGTAACGGTCGCTGGAAGTCGTTGCAAGTGGAAAATACCCGATTCTGGCGGATGTCTTTGGAAGAGGCCTTTGTTCAGCCAGTAACCTGGTCCTCCTTTGGCTGAAATGATGACATCATTTAGAACGCGCTATGTAACAAGCGTATTTTTATGCAGTTGTCTGAATTATTTTGGTGACTCGGTGGCAGCAAGTGGCTTATGTTACCTACATAAATATTAATTATTTAAGTAGTACACCCCTGCCTAACCGTTCGGGGAATACAGGCTGCCCGGGTGGGGGCAGCTTTTATACAGTAGCTTAGTATACAATATGTTTTTCGTAGCTTTCCCTTAACCACGTCCTCCATATAGTCTAATTTCCATTAATTAACTTAAACTTACTTACCTATGGTACTTACTAAATTAAGTTATAAGTATTATTTACCTTATGTTTATTAGTATTATTTACCACAACTACCTACATGTAACCAGGACCTGTTAATGTCAGTACATTATAAGTAAAAACGTTATTTTATGTATATTATATTATTTTGATGATCTGTATTTTTTCACACTCCACATGGTTATTATTTAGGATGACGTTGAGTTCTCGGATGTTGGGAACTTTTTAATAAGTAAACCTGACTTTGGTCCAACTTGGACCTAGTCAACTTGGTCCTTCAATGTCGCATCCTCTTACTAACAGAGTGTCTATGGAACCTATTGTCTGATTCTTCACCATACGATCTACTTCTTAGCCTAGGACTTTGGACTTAAAGAGTTTTTAAAAGCTTATGTATATGAAATAAAATCTTTACTTAAATATGTTTCAAGATTATGTGGCGCCGATCTGCTTGCCTCGTACGACTGAGCAGCTGGCTATTCCTCGTATTGGTGATCAGATGACGGTTGCTGGCTGGGGGAAGATGAACATGACTACGGAGGATCGCGCGAAAGTGTTGCAAGTTGTAGGCGTAAGTAATTCATAATCCGTTTTTATGCCCAAACTTAAATTGAATCTTTGTAGTAGCTACCTACTTAATTATAATCCTTATAAAAGTCCACTATAATTTCTGTATAATTATGTCACCGTAAAATTTAAAATACCGTTAGATTATAATCTATCCAGCTAGATTGTCAAGCGTCGATAGATTGTGAACTCAACTTACTGCTTACAATTTAACGCATTATTTTTCGGTAGATTATAATCTATCGAAGTGAAACCGTCGAATTGTGAAATAGCATGCGACGGAACGCTCCTCGCGCGCTAAAGTGTATTCCTCAAAACGACTGCCATTATTCTGGTTTCCATTTCTATACCTATAAATTATTAAATAAAATGAAACGAAACGAATGAGCAAAAAATTATGTTTTGCATAACATAAACCAACTATGTAGGGTTCATAATTTCTCGAGCTTTTCAATTTCTCGGGTCTCGAGAATTCTCGAGGCTAATTTCTCGGGGCTTCTCGGGTTGTCGAGAAATTTACATTTACGTACATTACCTACGTATTTACGAGTTTTCTCATATTATTTGGTTCCAATAATGTCAACAAATTCAGTGGTTTTCCTCTCAAATAAAAGTATCAAATTAATTATAAAAAAAAATATTGATTATATTCAAAAACATTGTTCTTATGGAGAAGCTAATTAACTTTTTTTTTAAATAAAGAAATAATATTATTCCTGAATAATATTATTTCTTTAATAATATTATTCAGGAATGAGTCTGAAGACTCATAATTATAATGACAGCACATTTTTTGGCTGGTTATTTAGAACTTATAAACAAAAGTAGCTTCTATTATATAAACTAAACAAAAAATCAACATGAAAGAAAACGTAAATATCTTATAATTGAATTACAATCACAGCACCATTTTTGGCTGATTATTTAGAAAATAATCTACTTAAAGTTTATTCGTACTTGGTAAAATTTAAGATCATGATTTCTCGAGTTCCGACTTTTCTCGAGCTTGAATTCCCGGAATAAACCCTACAACTATGGTGCTGTTTTCAATTTTGTATGTTTCGTAAAATTATATAATAAGAAGTAAGTACATACGTATCCAAGAAATAATAAATATTAACGGAAATTAGTTTGTAAACGTTTGACTTTCCTTGTGATTACATAACAATACTATACGCATACCAATATACACTCTAACACTAAATTATTCATTATAAATGGCAAAATAACTACGTCATTGTCCACGCTTAGGTTATGTACCAATGTGTACCTACACATTCAGTGAAATTAAACGACGATTTTCTCCAAAAGTATAGATTTAATTAATGAGAAGGTGTTGTGTCCGAATCTTTAAGTATAATCTTTGATGATATGTATTATATTTCGACATTTGAATAGGTACTCTAATAGAAATTTGCTTTTTCGATCTGAAAAAAATCAAACAGAAATAAGCATGAATTCAGAATACCATTTACTAAGTGGGAAGGAATCTGTGTGACTTTCGTACGTTTCGAATATATTTTTATAATAATTGATGATAATTACAACTGAATACAACCAAAAATATCGTTTTATTAGGTATAATAATACCATCCTCAGCATTAGCATTTAAATCTGTGGTCTTGTAATAATTCTCAGTAAATTGCATTACAATAAACCGGATTTCTGTTTGGCATCAACATTTTACTTAATAAACACAACAAGACGTGTTTCAATGTGCTTATAAATGCTATAAATGATGTCACCGTTTCTCCCTGGGAGACAGACAGACACTTCAGACTGCCACGTAAATAAATCTTATTTGTATGCCATAATAATATTGTATTGGTACGACCACACCTGTATTCCCCGAAGGGTTAGGCAGAGACGTACTGAGGAAGATCATGGGTTCGATTAATAGGTCGAGTAACTTGTTATTGAGTTTTAGCAGCAGTTTTAATTTTGATTTGTAGCAGTTGTATAGAGATGCCCACGTTCACTCTGCTAGTAAAATAAAATTTCTTTTCTTAACAGGTCAATGTATATCCTTCTGATAAATAAATTTCAACAAAACAATAATAAAGCATGCAGGTAGGTACATAACCAATCATCGGCAATTAAAAGGAAATTGTATCTGCAATGATTTTATTTAACTATTTAGTACCGTTACGAAGTTTGTGCATGTCTGGTTGGAATCTGTGGTTTAATGATAGATACCTCTTCAATTTAATAACAGAGCCTGTTGTATCTTCTATCGTTCCTCTATCATCTTAAAGTCATTATATATTAGGTACAAGTTAAAGGTAAGCAAGCAGTCAATCTGGGGGCACGGTAATGCTCCCGCCAAGTCGAGCAAAAGACCAAAAAAGGCACGGCTGTACTATTTAAAGTAGTTAGTTAATTCAAGTTTTTTTTAATACTTCTGTGGTACAAAGAGCGGATGTATTGCCATGACGTTTTCTGAACCTTATGGATAAAATATTTATCATTATTGGATCTTTCGAAAGAGGTAATTACAAGGATAGGAAAATTTGTTTTTTAATAGTTCAATGCTGCAGGCGAATTTTTAACTGTTCGTATTACCGCATCGCCCAGTATTCTTAACCTGAACAATAATTTACTAACAAAATTGTGTTCTGATTTTAATGATAATGCAGCTAGTAAAATGAGGTCTTACACGTGAAGATACAGTTATTGGTGTTGTCTATGCTTGCACAGTTTGCTTTACAACTTTTTTATTAGATTGACAAATCCTAATAAAAAAGTTGTAAGTAGTCAAACGAGACGTGGAAATACAAGGCTTAATTACTCTAATCACCTTAATGGTCATTATTAGAAAATAATACTTAACTGAATTCCAGATCAGGCCTCCTTTACGGCAATTGGTACTTCAGTAATTATTTTCAAAATGTATGCAGGAAAAGTCATGGAAACCACAAGATGCACTATTTACTATCAAAACTTCTTAGTATAAGCGCTTTTTACCAAAATGTACTTAAAAATTGCACAATACCTATAAGATGATAATACAATGATTGTTTCGTTTCCTCAATTTCGGTGTTTTAATCATATAAGTATAACAAGTAAGTAGGTAAGTACACAAATAGAACTTAGACTTTGATATAAGTAGGTACCTATTTCAGTAAACTAATAGTCAAAAGTTACTTGTTTAAGGTCTTATAAATAGCTCCAACGATATTATTGTTAAAAAAATCCTAAAAAAACCTTGTCACCTTTGTATCAACACAACATACGTACCTATGCATTAAGATCACGTTCTCTGTCAATTAGTGAATGGGTAATTAAAGAAACACAATAACGTTGCTAAGTAAATAAATACATAAATGATTTTGTGTGTATAGTTTTGTGTGTGATAGGTACTAGATACGCAATCACGGATGGGTAAACGCTGCGTAAACCACAGATTACGGAGGTTAACTCAATGCACTAAGGTCACTTGAGTTTAAAAACACATGTTTTTTCGGTTTTAATTATATAGAAAACAATACTCACGGCCCCCAGCGCTCGACAATGCTATGACGAGGATGCCGACGATGATAACCGCTCTGTCGCACAGTATCTTCATCATTTGGCACTTATAATATTAAAACAAAATAAACATTAACATAAAACAAGTCTGACAACAATATAGTTGTCCAGAGGACGGCCGGTGCGCGACTGATAGTTCAGTTAACCGGCCCTGACTAGCCGCCACCACATACTTAAGGTTATCAACAATAAAATAATATTTTTTGAAAATGCGAATAGCTGTGAGCATGTTACGATGACGCGTGAATTAATTATAATCGACGACACTCATCTCAAGTTAGGATTTTCCTTATAATGTAAGCGAGACGTAGTGATTTGGTACGATCAGCTTCAAAAGTAATATTCACAATGCAAAACTTTATGAGATTTTTGTAGGAGTAAGCGGAGTTCGAAATGATTGTTATGGAAGAAAATACTTCTTGCTTCTCTTTGAAATTATAATAGTGTAAATATATTTTTTTGGTGGGCTCCCCAATTAGCAAGAGAACAAAATTGATTACACACTTTTTAGTTAGCTTATGTCCCTGCAAAGTGGATTTGTATCACTTTCATAGGGCTTTCAAACTTTTTAAAGTCCACAAGTCATCAATAATTCATCATAGATATATCTGTCATTGAGGATGACGAAAATATCATTTTCTTACCTACAGAACCCTCATTGTGTTTTTGACCGTTACATTTATGGGACCACGGGTTCACATTTTTCTACCATGAGCCCCAGGTGGCCAGTCAGTCTCCTGTCGATCCTCCCAAAGTAGAGGCCAGACATTGACCCTTACCTAGGTTATTAATGGTCAAATACTTTTAAGGACGTTCTAACAATAATCACAACTTGTAAATGATTTTCGTTTTGTTTTATTATTTTTATTTTGTTCACCGTACAATTTTTTGACGCTGACTGTACCTATAATCGTTTATAATATCTGATTAATAAATATAAACATATAATAATCAGATTTTAAAACATTCCTAAATTTATGGAGTAAAGATCCAAAAAATAATTTATTTATAAGCTGACGCTTTTCCCACATTAACGAAGCTGGGAAATTTACGAATTCTAACATATAGTTCACGGCAAGTATATTTTTACATTAAGTTACGTACATAAATACATATATTATATACGTGTAAGTACTTACCCCGTCTATGTTCCTAAAGCCACTTATGTGTGACTAAAAATGTTTTGCCTTATACTTCATTATATTCAATTAGTCGCTAACGTGTTTAATGTTTTATAGCCAGATGTAATTTTTATCGACAATGGCTTCGTGGATTGCTTCGAGTCACTGGTCCAAGCTTTGATTCTCAGGCCTTGTCCGAGCTAATCGGACCGGATTAGCTTCTGCTTTGTCACAAAAAGTCCGGTTACGGATCGTAACGTACCTATGTAGCTTAAGAAATGTCAATCACAGTCTATATTAATTGGTAGTTGAATCAGTATAAAAGCAAACAGATTCAAACGTTAATTCACTACAAATGTATGTACTATACTTACAACTCGCATTGCCACCATTGGAGCTGTAATAGACACTGTTGTCAAAGCAAAAGCATATTTAACGTAAGGCAGTGAACCTGATGAAGTTGTGAGGAGGTTGATGAAATACTTAACCTTCTGAGGGAAGCGCAGTGTTCATCTCGGGACACAATTTTAAGCCTAGAGATAAATAAGTTCTTTTTGTTTTGCGAAAAATACTCATTAATAGTTTGTTAATTGCTTTTCTTTCCCATGGAATTTGTGATATTAATACGACCTTGAAAGACTGGTCTATTTGAATCACCTGACTCCATCCAGGGGCAGGGCCTTCCCTTGTTTCAAAGTAAATTAGTAATCGTTTATGTACTAATGAACTTTGACTGATCGAGTGGCGAACAGTCAATAAAATATTTTTATTATTAGGTATTATTTTACTGCGGTTGCAGAGATAGCATAGCCGCAAAAAAAGCAATTGATACTAATTTATGATGTCGAAAACATTAGTAATGTGCAACTTGTTTGCTTTGGCAGTCTAAATTTGTTATCATGTCTGTGGCGCCGTGATTTTGCTGTAGGTACCTAATGTTCTTGTGATAGTGCATGTGAGCAAAACATTTTTTTCCTTTCTTTCTTTCTTTGATATGTTTGGCTCATGCTAGAAGCCTACTCGCAAGACTTTAGTAAAGCTGGATGAGAGCTTCATGCTTAATGAGGAGCTATTTCAAGCTTTTGTTTATCCTAATACCTACTGGAATTGAAACAATGAACCTATTGATAATACAACTTCCGAAGGGATTCCCCTTGCTGTTTAAAACAAGTTTTCCTTTATTATAACCATTTTTAATCATGAGCAAGGATTTAGTCAGTATTCTGTTATTTTTCCTGGTTATAAATTTACACTACGGTGGCGTTATTCATGGTAAGAATAGAACCTATTTAAGCACATACCAGTATCACTCCTGTATCTCCGCGAAGGTCTGTAGGTACTCCAATTAGTTCAATCGTATTTTAGGTCCCACGTAATACATTTAATATGAATACGACACCGACGATGATGTAAAAGGTCATGAATTACCATTATCCAGCACAAATCCAAAATTCAAATATTATATAAAATAGTACTTTGCTCGAGCTGGAAATCGAATACAAAACTTCAGTCTCACCAGACATGCATACGACTGACTTACAGACCAATAATTTTACTGTAACTGAAACTTCGGAAGTAATGAAAAGTGACTGAAAGCTAAACTAGCCGTTTATAGACGAGCGAGGATAATCCTTGCCTTAATAACAAATCGCTTTCACCTTATTAGTACAACAGAATTGTTGCTTGTTGTTCGTGTTTATATTCGTTTAAAATTATAAGGATTTCCATTTGCACCTCACTTTTCTAGTAAAACCTGATAATGATTTAGAAGAATTGCCTTATGTGGCCATTTTATCCCCTAGGCCACACTTGGCAATTGCGTTGAATCAGTTTATATTTAGAGCCTGGTTTACATTTTCATCCACTAGACCAATGAGGTAGATCAAATATGAAGTAATATGAACAATTCTTTAGCCAGAGTTTTGATGTGATGATTGTAGTCAGTGCATTCTTAACCGATTGTGTAGATAATATTTGAGCCTTATAGGAATATTATAACACTGACAACTCTAAGCTGATAAATGTAAAAAGAACAACAGGCGTTAGATTTGTTAAGTATTTATTCTCATTATCCAAACACGATCTTGAGCGCTGTATAAATAATACTTAGTAAATTTTATTGGTTAACAGTTTTTCGGGCGTTTTTTCCGGTTGAACGGATATTTTTCAGACCCATCCAGGTATCCGTTCGATCGGGACTTGTTTAGGTGACGAGATATGTCATTGAATAGTTTGAGTCCAATTGTAAACCAGAGAACACTCTTGAAAAGCTCCCATCTGAAGCGGTCGCTGCGGAGTTTCTTCCAAAACGTGAACATGTCATTCACTGATCTCATTAGCTTGCCTTGCAACACCGTCATACGGTCAGAGAACTGTAAAGGAGGATAAAAATTAATAAGTACTAATCATATTGATATCATTAGATTACTCCCATCATCATCATCATGATCATCAGACTAAACTTGTCCACTACTGCACGTTGGTCAATTACGGTAGAGTCGAACTGTTGCCCGTGGTGGGATGGATAGGAATATGACCTACCCCGAAAGCTGACACGAAACGCGTGTTGTGCTCATATGAGTTAATACAACCCACCACACGTGGTGGTAGGATTTAATAATCTGATAGGCTAGTCATCATCCTGAATATCCTCACGTTTAAGACCGGCTAATAGGAGTTTTGTTACAGTCTAATGGGTTTACATAAATTGCGTGCATCATATTAGAATCTGCATGTCCTTACGATCAGGTAAGACTTATATCATAAGATATAAAAAGTATTTGAAAATAAATAACATAGACCAGGCATACCTGCGTAAACGCATATGTGCTTGATCATATTAACATTATCGTTAAATTTTACTGAATACGTGTTGGTTAATCAAGTTTAAGCATGCGAGTTATTGAACGTACATATACAAATCTTGTTCAAATTATTTGTAATTATGAGCTAATCGAAAAGCTTGTACTATGTAAATGTTGACACTGTTACCATCAATGGCTTTGATGACAAGGGTCGTTCAAATATTTGGGCAAAATGTTTTGTCCCTGACAGTTCCTTACTTCATTCAGAGACAAAGAACAACACGTTCTGCAGCAGGGGTATTCAGTTTTGACTCGTGTAATAAGTATCCTTTTCCAGTTTATAGACTTTGAAGATGTGACCAATCAGTTGTTTTTCGCTTTTATACAGAAATACAGATTTGCAGATAAGGGCGTGTATTTATGCAAATCTAAAGGATTCAAAAGTTCTAGAAGTATTACTTGGCTTGGACCTCGTGAGTTATAGAAATCATGTGCGGTATGTATAATAAATTATCGTCCGATGAAACGGTGAATGAAAACATCGTTTTCTTGACAGTATGTCAAATCTCCCAGCTCGTATTAAAAGGCTAGCGTGATGGACCTATAGCATAGCCCTCTCGCTCTGAGAGAAGCGGGACAGTAAGTGGGTTGATAATGTTGAAGTATCAAACAGATAGATACATGGTAATACTAACAGTCGGTGGGGGGTTGAAGACGCTAGGGGTATGACAGCGTCCGCCCGGTCCGTATACACACTCGCCCGTGGACCTCCTACGTTGAGCCCAAAGAGATTTAATAGTAGTAGTGATTTAATAGTAGTAGTAATAGAGCGGACATTGGGAGCATTGTCAAACAAAAACTTTGAGCCCATGTGGCAGTAACGCTATCTATCTTTGAATAGCAATAATTATACAACTGACGCAATCTGACAACATATTTCAGCTATCATACAATAGGTGTAGTGTTTTAAAAGGATTTGTAATTCTTTGGTAGAGGTGATAACAAGATATCGATAAAATTTATGAAGATCACTACGATAGGCTTTTTATAAGATACTAGCTTTCCACCCGCAGCCTTGCCCGCGTAAACTATTATGTTTGCTTTCCACCTGCAGCTTTGCCCGCGTGAACTATATGTTTCTTGTCATTTTACGGGATAATATATGGTCTATGTCAGGAATAATGTAGCTTTCTATTGGTGAAAGAATTCCTCAAATCAGTCCAGTAGTTTCAGAGCCTATTCAATGCAAACAAACAATCAAATCTTTCCTCTTTCAATCTTTTCTTTTCTTAATATTAGTTCAGATAAACAACAGTTACCGAGCGATTACAAACATGATAATCAATAAATATGTACGAATTTTCGCGTCTTCGTGAATTTGCAGCCTTCCACTTTGCTCTATTACTTTTTAACAAAAAATTAAACCGTCGAAAAAAGTATTTGGATAAAGTTACTTTTTTCGTCGGTTTAATTTTTCGTTTTTTTTTTGTCTAATATCTAAGTAGTTCCTTAGTTACCTTACTTTAACGAAGTCATGTCTAAAGATATCATAAAGTTAAATGACGACCTAAACACGAGATAGGAGCTGTAAGAGTTGAGAGTTTCCTTCGACTGTCTTCCGTCTCCAACATCAGGTCAACTCTAGGTGTCCACTATGTTGTAGTGTCATTAGAACTACACACACAAGTGTGACAAGTTTCACAACAATCGGTTCACAAGTGAAATATTTGAACCCCGGGATTTCGTCAGTTATAAATTGATAATTATAACATTGTTTATATATAATTCTATGGCATACTTATAGTTTAAATTCACACTTAACCTTGATACTGATGTTTTATTTTCCGTTACCAATATTGACCCTTTCAATCGCGTTCACTTGAAAATATATTTTTGGTGAGAAACCGCCTCGTTAAAGACGGGATTTCAACATTACGCGCTCTTTGTTTTTTCAAAATACTTCTATAGTTTGAAAGAAAGAAAGAAACATTTAATTGCCATAAAAACAGCGACAAGTAGGTACATACAAATGGAAAAACATAGGAAAAAATAATAATAATAAAAAGTTAAAAAAATAATAATAAAAAAAAAGAAAATAATAATAATAGTACCTAATACAATAACCTATTATTATTTTGGTAACTGTACGTCGCCGTTGTTTATTGCAATTAGGTCCCCACTCAGCATGATGCGGCAGCGCTTTAACTCGCTGCAGCGCTGATTTTCAGTGGGGGCCTAGATGACGTGTGACGTCAGTCAGCGGTGGCATCAACCATAATTAATTAACAAAGCAAAGTAGTCGTCGGGCCACACATACCTAGCTATTAATCCGCTGCGCGGCCGCGATCCAACATTCATAGACAGAACCGGTTGCGCGGTGGCGCAGCGCGAGCGTACTCAGTATCGCATTATTATCAAATTTATCGACAGAAAAAGGCTTGGTATTTTCTTATTGTTGACATAACAACAGTGATTTTTTATAGAATGGATTACATTCCAAGTCTTATAACCTCTCAACCACAACGTCCCTACGGTATAAATGACGTACAATCCGGAGGAAAAAAAAGTGACGTCAAAACAGTGTTGTCAAATGAGGGACGCATGTCGCCAATCACCGCTGGATACATCTAAATAGGCCATAAACTTGAGGTAATAATTTTGTGCTATCTTTGTAAATTCTTTTGTTCGTTAATAAAGTGTTCTTTAAGTTTTTTTTTAAATGTATGTTTTGTTTTTAGGTCTCTTATGGGCGGCGGGAGATCATTCCAGCATCGTGTGGCGGCATATTTGAAGCACCCTCGAAATGCTGTTGTTCGGTACTTCGGCACACTCAGCGGGTTCACCTTAGATCGAACCGAGTAACTGTAGTGGTGATGTCTCCAATTTAATTTTTCATAAAGATATTCCGGTTGTTTAGATTTAATCAAACCGAACAGTAAACTTGCTAAGTGCAGTTTCCTCCTGGCATTCATTTTTAGCATAAGATGTTTATTGAGATAAGGTGTGACGTGTGATCTACGGGGTATGCCAAAACAAAAGCGAGCACACGCGTTTTGGATACGCTGGATTAGACGATCGGTCCTTGATAAAAGACATGGGCCATACACAATGTCGCAATAATTTAGGTTAGATAACACAAGACTGTCTACGAGTTTCTTGCGTACCGGAATGCTTAAGTAGTCACGAAGCTTATACAGCATTTTCAGTCTATAGAAACACTTCCTAAGGGTATTGTTAGAGTGGGTTTCAAAGCGGAGTTCAGGATCCATAGTCAGCCCTAAGTTGCATACACCTTCTACTCTTTCAATCTTCTGATTTTTTATTTGGATCTCCGGGTTTTTTGAGATAATTGCAGCAACCTGTTTTCTGCTACCCATTACCATAAACTTCGATTTGAGTGGGTTTAGCATCAAGGAATTCTTCTCCGACCATGTAAGCACCCTCTGTAGGTCCTCATTGATTTTTCGTACTGCCGAAATGGTGTCTTCGCTTCTAAAAGATAAATACAATTGTATATCATCAGCATACATATGGTATTTGCAGTTCCGTATAGATCTAGCTATATCAGTGCTGTATAGAATGAAGAGAATCGGTCCCAGGATTGATCCTTGCGGTACGCCTCTTGTCACACGGCAAGAAGATGAAGTTTTTGAAATCCCGCTCTCCTTACGTATTTCAACGTGCTGGGTCCTTTGTGACAAGTAGCTGTTAAACCATCTTACAGAATTTGCGTCAAAACCAAAGTATGCCAACTTAGACAACAGTAAATTGCAATTAATTGCATCAAAAGCTCTTGAAAAATCCAGTAGTGTCAGTATCGATCCCATACCCTGATCTCGAGCCTCCAGGATATTCCCCACTACATCCGCAAGAGCAGTAGCAGTCCCTCTACCTTTCCTAAATCCTGATTGATATAGCGGTAAGATTTTATTTTTCTCCAAGTATTCCACGACCTGAATATACACTACCCGTTCTAATACCTTCGACATACAAGGCAGTATACTTACTGGTCGAAGATCTTTAACATCTCGCGGGTTGCTGTTTTTAGGTATTGGACGTACAAGCGCGCTTTTCCACTGTTCAGGAAACGTTTGAGTCTCAATAGATTTATTTATGATAGCTGTTATTGCTTTCAAAGATTGTGGCAGTGTGAGCATTATCATCTCCAACGTTATCCTGTCCGTTCCCTGTGCGTTAGTCTTTATGTCCCTTAATATTTTAGCTATCGCATCTTGTCCAACCGGCTGCAGTACCAAGGTCTCATTGCCATGCCTGTGATATTCATAAAACGTAAGATGCGACAGAATAACGCACTGGTCTCCGGGAACACTCAAGAATGCCTGATTAATAGTGTCAGGATTGTCGAAATGCGTAGGCAACTCGTAATCTTTACTTTCCGGGAGGACATGCATTTTTATCTTGTTCCACAGTACTTTGGAATCATTAAGATGATTATTAATTTCTTTTTCAAAAAATGCCTTTTTCTCATTATGCAACCCTGTAGCAGCAGTTTTTTTTAACTCTAGGTAGTATTTTTTGTGACTGTCGGATTTTGTTTCGTGGTACCTTTTTTGGGCTTCATTACGCAGTGTCATCATCAGGCGAATGTTGTCTGTGATCCATGGAGTAGGACGTGTCCTAAAGACTTTACTCCGAACAGGGGCGTGAAAATCAAACAAGCTAATCACGTCCCCGTTAAAAGCGTCTACCATTTGATTGACATCGGGCAAACGACATAACCCATCCCAGTTAATGTCTTCAAGATCCCTGTTAAAGTCCTCCAGTACTATTGATTTAAAAGGGCGATATGTAACCAACCTAGGCTTCACTTTATTTTTTTTAAAGTAGGTATCACATGTAATAAACGCGTGGTGACCCAGTTCGGTAATATGTTCCACAGATACATCTCGGACCCGAGAATCGGTACAAATAATATCTATGAGCGAGCTGCTGCTACCTGCGAAATGTGTTGGCGTGCAAACTATCTGTGAAAGCTTACTGTAATTTAAAAACTCTGCCAATTTTTTTGTCTTAGAACATTGTGCATCCAACATGTTTATGTTAAAATCTCCGAGTAAAATAATATTTTCATAAGGTGCTAGAGCATTGATACTGTCGGTTATCGCATCCAAAAATGTATCTACATTAAGCCACGGGGGCCGATAGGCTGTGCCAACCAATAGTTTTTTCCCGGTTACGCTCATCGTTACCCATAGCTGTTCAACCTCGGCGTGGTCCGGATGTGGTTTCACTCGCGCGGTTATTCCGGTTTTTATATAAAAACCGACACCACCTCCTCGCCCTCCACGAACAGCTAACGGTCGCGGCAGGTGCCTTAGGCGATATCCCGGCACGACGGGAGCCCTACCCCCCTCCCCCTGTCTCAACCACGTTTCATTTATAGCCATAACATCAACTGAATGACGTTTCATAGCAATTAAAAACTCATCTTGATTGGTAGCCAGCGATCCTGCATTAAATAGTCCAAATTTAATATGCTTAACACGTGTCATTTAAATATAACTAAAAAGGGATCATATAGTAAATTGCTTTTCAATTTAATGATAAAAACAAATTCAAAATTATATGTTTTGTAATAATAAGCCACTAAACACGAGTAAAACCAACAGACTGTGTAATATTTACACAAGTATTGCAGTGTACCTGATCGTTTATTATACAACAACATATATGAGAAAAAAGTTATAGAAAGGGATGTATGCGTATATATAATATTTAATTGTAAAGTTGTGTGTGTAATATTGTTCAAACAGTTGTATATCAAATGGATCGGAACAACTATTATCCTATCTATAATGCTTAATGTTCTTTTTTTACTAAACTCGAGCCCGCTATTCCTATTTCTCCATGTTATAAAAATGCTTCTTCCAGTACGACAATATAACTGGCCTACACAACAACGACGACGTACAGCGTTTATTACTAAAAACAAAGTTACTATTGTTATGAACACAGATATGAACCCATAAAGAAACAATGAATCAAACAAGCATGCAGATATAAAAATACAGTCTGTAGTTTTAGGAACTTTCCGTCCCAAATACACGAAGTATGTCTGCTTCACATCGAATAACACAGGACGGGTCAGCAGGCGTATTACGCGCAAATATAGTGCCGCGCTTCGTCCAAACAAACTTCCATCCAAGCCGTTTACCAGCATCACGTGCGTTGCGAAACAACTGCCTGTTTAGTTTCGTGAGGCGTTCATTCACAAAGAAACGTCGAGGCGCGTCGGTCATGCCCAGATCCGCGGTGGTCGCGCCTCGGCGCACTCGTGCGTTCCGTAGCAGCTCGTCGCGCAAGTGGCGGCGCGTTAGGCGTATAACAAGGGGGCGCGGGCGGCGCTCAGCCGGTCCCTCATTAGGGCTAGTCGCATTGACGTATCGCCCGCCTACCCGCTCTGCACTAACTATATCGCTTTCTAATAAAGTCACCCCTAGTTTTTTAGCGATTAACCCTATTATGTGGATTGGATTTTCGCCACCGGTCTCAGGCAGATTGTTAATCTCCAGGTCATTAGCGAGAAGCTCCTGGTCACGCTCATTCAACTCACGTTTAAGCCCTGCAATAACCCCTTCGATACTTGAAACCTGTGTGGGCGGGTGGATTTTGCGCTGCTCGAGAGCCTCAACTCTGGCCTCTAAGCCGTCCATACGCTCAGTGCATCCTTTTATTGCTGATTTTAAGTCTGCCATCTCCGATCGGAAAAGTTGAAGTTCAGTGCGTACCGAACGCAGCTCCTCATTGAATAATTTTAGGTTCTTTATAAAATCTATTGATAACTCTTGAGTTATATTCGAATCTGGGCTGTTGACAACCTTGCAATGATCTAAGCATCCTTCCTCGGTCGGAGAAGTAATGTTCTGTGATCGACCCCTAACCTAACTAAGTTTCTTCTAGAAAACAGTCTTCTTCCTTTAATATCAATTATAGTGCGTTGTGGGTTTCTCTCGGGTGTTTTGTGGGTGCTTTGAGTGACGTTTTGTTCCTCTGAATCATTGTACAACTCATCATAGCCTATAACAAGAGGTGGAAGGACTACGAGACTCGCTGTCCGTTCTTTGGTTTCACTCTGAAATTATATAAATTATGATATTAAATCATGTTTCTAATCTAGAATGTTCTAGATCAAAAGTGATAACAGTAGTGCGATTCTGTAAATAACAGATTTCGAACTCGAATCTCATCTCGAATTCACTCTCACTTCGATGGTCACTTTAGATGAAAACGTTTTGGTATTCTGTAACACATGTCAAGGTCGCGTGAAGTGAAATGAGTATCGAAAACTCAAGTGAGATCTACCGATAACACTAGTGCCGTCCTCCCATGATTTCGGTTATCGGTTAACATTTACGATTGCTTTTTTTTTCAACAATATGATAAGAAAAAAAATACTTTTACAGTATTTTGAACACTCTTTATCTAAATCATTAAGTTTCCGAGTTTACTTTGTTATTAAGTTATTTATTTAACATAATTTGTGTGTGGAAGAAAACTAAATGCCTTGGCGTCATTCCTCAGGTGAAATTTAAGAAGTTTGACTTTATAAATAAAATAAACAAACTCTACTCATGGGAACTTACGTAATGTATCTACGAAAACAAAGTTTTGTGGGGCGTAGTTTGTTTGGTTCTTTGTGTTTTACCAGTGAACAACTTTCAACTTTCAAACAACAACAACAATGTTAACACAATGGTGGGACAGAGCATGAATACGCTCTAACCCTTCAGGTCCATGCGGCAATTATTCAAAGAGAATAGTTTAACAGAAAGGATTGTAAGGACTGCGCTACCTAACCCTAAAATGCCGTAACGCATCGCGTTGAGCAAATAAAATCGAACTTACTTTCAACGAGGCACAGTCGGAACTTGATTAGTAGCGGTCTGCTAGTTGTAATATAATATTGGAGACTAGAAATTTCAGTATATTTAGAATATTTATACATTTGTCCGTGTCGGTACGGACGGCAGCGCGGATGAGACCTCGGCGAGTACAAAATAGGTACAGTGATTTAGTACGGTACTGCTGGTGATTTTAATGTAATTAGTCTGGCCGAATGTTACCGCCATTCTGTTTGTTCCGACAATGCGGAAACGTAATGCTCTTTGAGAGAATTTCAGAAATTTGGCGAGTGAACTAAATTATTTGCAGGAAATAAATAAAGCACTGTCAGTGAGGTTTGGCAATATTTCACGTACTATATCGGTTGTATTTTTTGAGTTTTTTTATGCATTTATTTTTCTTTCAAGCAAGATAGAATATCATCCATCGATATTACTAACGGGGAATGGCGGATGATTAGTGCCGTATGTGCTTCCTTTCTTCTTTTGGTGCCTCTCCAATCACTGAAGGTTGGCTATCAACTCTGTATATTTCTCTTTATCTTTGGCGAGGTGGAATAGCTCAGCAGCACTCGTGTCTCCGGTCCATTCGCGAATGTTCCTTAACCAGGATTTTTTTTTCGGCCAACACCGCGATTCCCCTTCATTTTTGCCCATCATTATAAGTTGCAGCAAGTTATATCTCTATCAGCAAGTTAGGTATTTCCCGTTAAACATTATCTGGCAGTCTTCAACAAGGGTCGAGTTTTGCTAATCTAGCATACACCATCGTTTAAGCACTATTGCTTATCAACAGGCAAAGTAACGGTAAAGCGCAAGCCCACGCCCACGGTATTAAATTTTTACTGTGCCCGAGATGCGTTTGTGCCGAGGCATTTATTTTTTTTGCCTAAAACATCTCGGCATAAACCCATCCCTAGTCCTAATATGGTTAAATTTGCCTGCGACTTCGTTCACGTGGAATAGGTTTTTCCTAATCCTGTAGGATTTTCCTAAAAAAAAATACTGTTATTAGAGTAACAATTACTGAAATGCTTTGTTCTTCGAAAGAGAGTTAAAATAATTACTAAACTGTGATTATATAACATAATCATCATTATGTTAAATTTGATCATCATCATCATCAAAACAAATATTAAATAATATAAAACTGTATCTGCGTGCGAAATACTAATGTTCTTTTAATAAGCCGTTATATTTAAATTCAAATTAAACTTAACCCTGCAATGTTCTGGGTTTGATTTTTATAACATTAATTATACGTTCTACGATATTATGGGTGAAATAAAAATATATTGTTGAAAGTATTTTTTTCAATATTTAATAGTTAGTGTTATTATTTGTGTATAGCTCTGTGATATTATAAAGCTTTTATACAAGGAAGTTAATATGAACTAAAATATAATCGGAAGTGCTGGCTATGAAGAGATATTGTATGGAATTTTGAACGTCTGCCAGTTTCAAATAGAAGAGTACAAGTGAATGTATTATAGTTTTTGGCATACAATTTTCTGTGATCTAAAAGAAGTAGGTCAACACTTTCCAGAAATGTTATAAAAGTATAATAAAGATATATACAAATGATTCTGGCCCATAAAGCGATATGTAGTTGAAGTGTAATAACAATATTTTTAACTATCTAGATTATACTACATATAGGTACCGTAACGTTTGTCAAAGTAACAAATTTTTTATCACAAGAAGAATATAATACCTCATCCGTGCACACATGATTCCCAACATTTTATTAACCCTATAATTATCACAAATTATACAAAAGCAAATATAAGTCTATTAATAGATACGCACCGTTGTATAAAGCCGTGAGTTGGAGATAAAATGAATTTGCAAACACATTAAGTACTTGTTCGTATGCTAAATAGATTGTTATTAATAGATATAAGGACATTGGAAACAATTTGTCATGATGTTTTTTCTTCAAACCTCTTATTTCCATGGTTGTTTTAACTGGTTATTAAGAAAAATACTAGGTACATAATGTGATTACGGCACGCGTTCTTTTTACATTATACGCTCGTGTAATCGTTGTAACTAAAAGTGATGTAGTATTTTTAATTCGCATTAGATTTGATTTGACTTCCAATTACCGTCTTCATTAACGTTTTGTGGCTATTATGCAATAAATGTCGAATATTCAATTCCCACGGGGAACAATATTTTTATAAAAACAATTATTTTAGAAATACGTAATATATTTTTGGCCTACAGATTGTTGTTTCAGGGTTCTGTGAACGTGAGATTTACTCTTAAGTCTGTAAATGGGCTCATAATTCAAGCAAAACCTTATATCAAAGACTTGTTTTCACAAAAAATGTTTTTTTTTTTATTAGGGGCGACTTATTTAATAGGATATTATATCCTTAATTTATCTATTGTCTTTTTTTCTTTCTCTCTCACCGTGATACTATTAAGCTTAAATATGTATTTTCACTACCTAATACATTATTATTTGAATAAATAATACCATTTATAATTTTATTACTTATTAAACTTATTCAACAGCTATAAAGACGAAGGTTGAAATTAAATTTAATCCCTTCGTCAGGTGTATATTAAGTTATTTACGAGTCCTTTGTATAAACCCCTTAACTATTGCAGGGTTATTTCGTAAGTGAAATATCGAAAGGGAAAGTTCTGTAGTGAAGTTAATAGCTTAGTTCAACAACTTTTATTAGTGACTGGGACTTGCACGCGCACTGCCTACTTAATGTAGATTAATGTTTAACCCTACGGCAGCAGTGTAGTTATTTATACCGGTAATTTATTATTTACCTGACTCATAAAAATATTGCTTATCGATATCACGAATCGATAAAAAACAGCAACCTCTAGTAAGTTAGTAGCAGAGAGGGATGTGACTTAAGGGTAGAAAAAAACGATTATTTAAAAATCGATTTTTATTTATCTCAAAATAATCGATTATATAAAAATAGTTTTTTTGATGAAAAGTTTTAGGGCGCCGTTGTGTTGTTGTATGTTTTATGCGAACAATTTACAAAATAATAACGAAACACGCCGTGTTCCCGTGTTATTATATTTAAATAGGTACCAGTAGAAAAAAACTAAAAAGGGGACGCTTATAATAAAAAACTGCCTCGTTAGTCTAGTGGTCCCAAGCGCGACTGCTACGCAAGAGGTCCTGGGTTCGATTCCCAGGTCGAGCAAAGTGTTTTTGGGTTTTTCCTATGAAATTCCCAGTAGCAGCTCGGAGTCTGGATTTGTGCCCAGTTAATGGCAATAGGTTCGCCCCCTATTACATGGGACCTAAACATACCGGCGAAATGTGGGTGTACATTAGTACACCTCTGCGTAACCTTTCGGGGAATACAGGCATGATGGTATGTTATGTTATGTTTTTTAAAATAAAAAAATCGATTAATTAAAAAAATATAATCGCTCATAAAAAATAGATTTTTATGAAATAGGTATCGTTTTTTTTTTAATCGATTATGTTTTAACATCCCTAGCAGAGCATTGTAAAAAACTACTGAGCAACAGAGGGCGCTTAGCAATGTTCTAGAATGATTTCAGCAAATTATTATTATTTATTGAGTTAATTAATAGAATACTGACGAAAAAAAATTGCAGTCAAGTCCAGTCGCCTGACCATGTCGAGATTTACAGTACCGCAATACGCAGCCAGGCAAATTTTCTCAGGAAATTATTTAAAATGACGAATGTTTTGGTAGACGCACGCATGTTGTACACGAGCTGCCAGGCTGACGTCCGATACTAGACTAAACGACTTTGTACCACTTGGCACAAAGTATTTGCGTATGATTTTGGGCTTGATGTCCCGTCTATTACTAGTGTATTAAATGTCTTTGGTTGAGCCGAACCCCTCCTGCCCTCCTCTTCCTCCCCCTCCCCCTCCTCCTCCTCACCATCGTCATCATCGTCATCCTCCTGGTTCCTGGGGCATGTTGGTAGAGTGCATGCACACATTACATCACAGTTAATTTAGCCTTGCATATATTGAATTGTAGTTTTTTATTATTGACCGCGGAACATTCGTGCTCCGTGCTCCGGGTTGTCATAGTAACAACAGCTATGTTGACAGATCAGATCGTTAGAAGTCCGGAAAGACTGACAAACAGTTTATCCTTAGGATATAAGTAGGTATTGAGCAGATGTTGGGTTCTGATAGAAGTCGCTTCGTGAAAAATACTGATATTCAATCACATCTGGTTAGACTTGAAACTGACTCCAATTTATTTGGAAAACCCCTCCAATTAAGTGGAAGAATCTAGGAAGACAATGAGTCTAGGTCTATTTCGGCAGAGGACCGTAAAAGGCATTATGATAGCGCAACGGCGGCGGCGGATTCAACATTCTACGCAAAAAGATAACTGTTTATGTCCAACTTACTTTTTATATATTTCTTCCATGTCTAATTCCATGTTTAGTCTTCGTATTATTTATCACGTTAATAGTTTCTCTTTGTATATTATCGAATAAATTAATATAATTACCAAATTATGCAAAAGTTTAAAGAAAATTAAGAAATACAATAATAAGTATAAAATCTAAGATATCAAGTACCTATGGCAGGTATGTAAAACGTAACCATCTGGATTTGTCGGGAATCATATGTTTTAAAAAATATTATTTATTTATTCAAATAATACTACTTTTTACGGATTTTATCGCGTTACTTATATTGTTTTTTTTTTTATTCCCGACGTTTCGGATCTTTTACAGCATCGATGGTCACGGGTGGACTATTTTTATTACTAGATGTATAAAGTATAAATATATTTAATCCCTACTAATATATTATATATTTTATATATCACTACATAGTATAAAACAAAGTCGCTTTCTCTGTCCCTATGTCCCTTTGTATGCTTAAATCTTTGAAACTACGCAACGGATTTTGATGCGGTTTTTTTTAATAGATAGAGTGATTCAAGAGGATGGTTTATATGTATAATACATACATATTTTAGTATAGAAAAGCCGAGAAACTACGCGGGCGAAGCCGTGGGCGGGAAGCTAGTAATATTATAAATGCGAAAGTAACTCTGTCTGTCTGTCTGTTACGCTTTCACGCCTAAACCACTCAACCGATTTTGATGAAATTTGGTACTGGGATAGATTAAAGCTTGAGAAAGGACATAGGCTACTTTTTATTGCAAAAAATAGTTTTTAAGTGGTTGAAATAGGGGTGATAGTTTGTATGGGAGTTCGTCATTTTCAAGATAAAGCCATGAAACTTTATATTAAGGCACTTAGGATAAGAAAGAAATAAATATTTGTTCTAGCGTTTTCGAAATTTCGACCTGTGTGGGGATGAAATAGGGGATGAAAGTTCGTTTATAAGTCCAAACAAAGTCACGCTTTCAAGTTTAACCCTGGAACCGAATTTGACGAAATTTGGAACAAAGATAGAGTAGACCTTGGGAAAGGATATAAGCTACGTTTTTTTTTGTAAAAAAAGGGGTTGAAATAAGGGATGAAAATTTGTATGGGAGTTTGTCATTGTTAAAGATAAAACGATGAAACCTTGAATTTAGGCATTTGAAATAAATAAATATTTGTTCTAGCGTTTTTGAAATTTCGTCCTGTGTGGGGATGAAAAAGGGGATGAAAGTTCATATGAAAGTCTAAACAAAGTCACACTTTGAAGCCGAACCTCGGAACCGATTTTGATGAAATTTGGTAAAAAAAATAGATTAGATCTTGGGAAATGATATAAGCTACGTTTTGTTGTAAAAAAGGGGTTGTAATAAGGGATGAAAAATTATATGGGAGTTTGTCATTGTTGAAGATAAACGCTGAACTTTTGTGTTTAGGCACTTGATAAGAAATAAATAAATATTTTATATGGGGTTTTTGTATATGGGTTCATGTGTGGGGATGAAATAGGGGATGAAAGTCCGTTTGGATTTAGACAAAATTTTGTACACAAATAGACTAGACCTTGGGAAAGGATATAAGCTGAAAAAAATAAACAGTCAAAATCGTGTTGGCCACGCGGGCGAAGCTGCGGGCGGAAAGCTAGTTATCTATATTTGAAATGTTATAGAGAATATTTCATAATAATTTGCACTCCTTCAGCGTGTAAAGGGTTACTTTCATACATAGATACCTATACATATATATAAATAAATATATATGTATAGGTAAATAAAGTAAGATGGTTGTGTATATATATATATATATACACAACCATCTTAGTTTATTTATCGACATAAAAAAGGATAGACTATGGGTTATAATATGAGACACGAGTAGTTATTGGAAAAGGTTTCACCGTTTTAGAGAGATTAAACAAAAGACAAAATTATAGAGCCATTTATAATTTAGATTTTAAAATTATAGATGTCACATCATTTATTTTTGTATCTTAAAATAAAAAATATTATTGAAATAATTAATCATTACTACTTATTATAATACCTAATTACATGTTGTATTACAAACAGTAGAATTAAAAGTAGATAAGCACTAGACAAGTTCGTGAATACAATAATACCTACATATTCGAACGGGATGAGAGAGATAAAAATAAGCACTAACATTAATATACTGATAATTTACAAACACATCCATGTGACTAGAGCAACGTAATTTCGGTCACAACAACAGAAATGAAAAACGCTCAATAACCTAAAGCTTAACCGCATTATTCCAAAAATTATAATATTTCAAGATCGTCTCTTATTAGCATTAAAATGACAGAGATAGGTAAGTAGGTATAATATTTCAAAGTACCTAAGTATTATTTTACTAAACGTTTATAACTTACTTAGTTTTATTTGTTGAATGTTATCTTGAATGCATTTGACTAGTTTAAATTGATGAAAAAAAAATATACTGTCTAAGATAGAGTAAGCTATGAGAGTTAAACTGGGGTGGTCACGACACATGTGGCTGTGCGGTTATCTATTCGGGATCACTAGATATCTTTATTTTAAGAGGACTTTAAGAAAATAGCAGTCTTCTAACGGCCGGCATTTTGAAATAATGCTACACAAATCATTTAGGTGCAACTTTCCAGAGACCCCGAACAGGAAGCTCAAATTTAAGCAGACCAACAGCCAGGTGGTGAGACATACATCCAACAGTGGACGCAAGAAGAAAGAGAAGGCACCGTGTAGCTGCGGGAGCCGAAAGCTTAAAAGCTTATTTATGAACGACCCCTATTTTAACCGGTAACAATGTAACGAAAATCTACGTGTATATATTTAGAGCATAATATTTTGCAGATACGATAACGATGACATTAGAGCTAAGTCGACCGACTTCTTTAGGCGCGATCTGCTGGAGGTGGAGAAACTAACCTAATTTTACAAAAAGAACTAGTCAAAACCTCATTAAGTAGGTAATATGCATTAAGTCATTTCGTTTAGGTACACCATTCCTTAAATTTTTATTCTTATCTGTTCTTGATGGATGTGGCTGCATCAGTAACCGTCTGCGTCGAACCACAACTTCTTTCACATTATAACACATGTTACAAGGTGGTCCCTAATCTCTGAGAATTTACAATATCAGGTTGTTTCAGTCACTACATATCAGCTGTGCATATTTTCCAAAATCCAGTTCATGTAATATGCGACGTTGGTGTAGACTCCTGGAAAGCCTCCGATGCCGCATCTCTTGGGGCCGAAGGAGACAAGCCCCCTCTGGACGTACCGTACGCCGGAGGTGCCCAATTTGCCAGGGAACATAAGTGGACCCCCAGAATCCCCTCCGCAAGAGTCCTTGTCTTTGACCCCACCGGCGCATAATTGAGATTCTAGGATTTTCGGGGATCTGAAAAATTATATTGTAATATTGAGCGAGACATATAAAAGTAATAAACGTGTGAACGAAACGTAATATTATATACAAAATTCAGAATCTATTATTCCAGTTCCTTGGAGGTAAGTACAAGCGTTAGTGAATGGCACAGTGGTGATAATGCAATTAAATAAATCGTAAAGAGATCTTTAATTAGAATAATGAATGTCGCTCAGACACTCATGAGTATTCCACTAACCCTTTATATGCATCTTCACAATCCTTGCGGCTGATGACGGGAAGGTCGACGCTGAGCAACACAGGAGATTGCAGTTCATCCTCCGTCACGCCCCAACCTGCCACCACTACGTTATGTCCTACCAGGGACTCGCGTTGAAGCTCACGGGTGATTGGTAAGCATACGGGCTTCATACTATCTGTAATCAAAATTATACATAGTAGGTCAATTATTTTGACCTCACTACTGGGTAACTTGACAATGCTCTCGCATGCTTAGTCTCTGGTATTTCACAATAACAAAATAAAGGATTTTACAAAATAAGGAGCTAAAGCAAATAGAGGGTTTGTCTGAGTTTCTATGAGAATCTGAACACAATCCTATATATTAAAAGTCAAAGTGTTTCATCAAACATTCAGAGGTCTTAAAGTAATGGCTTTATTTGAACTCCCTTGATATACTCACGTACCAAGTTGAAAGTTGGCTGGTTCAGCTAGTCGTATTAACGCAATATCATCGATCAGAGACTGAGGTGTGTATCCTGGGTGTGCCACCACTGATGCTATCGACACGTTCTGTTTTAAAAATAAATTATTTTAGGGTTGTTAAAGAAACAGGAGGTTAGACGGAAACTACGGCCATATAGTTCCAGTATAAGAAGACCTTGCATTGTATAGTCAGCTAATAGTGGAAATGTATTTCTACTACTAAACGTTATGTAGCCGTATATCCGTGAATCATATTGTGATTAACCAAAACTTTTCATATGCCCATTTAAGCCTCTTGGTGATCCAGCCAAAAAGTATGCTTGTAGTAAAGTTTTAAGTCCACGCATTTTGACAACATTTTCTAGACCCAATTTCTCCCTCAGCCCCCTCCCTTCTCCTTTTCTCCTTCCCCTCCCTTTTTGCGACATCTGCAACCCTTTGGTTTTGCAGATGTCCATTTGCGGCGATGACCATCAGGTAGCTCTCCTGCTCGTTTGCCGAGTTATCCCGTAAAAAGAATCTATTACATTACATTAGGTATTTGTTATTTTGCAAAAAATATAAGTATGTTTATCTATAAAGTTACAATGCATTCATAATGGTTTATAGGCACCTCTGGATCTACAGAAAGCCGATCTCAACATAACAAGAAGGAGGTGAAACAAAGGAAGATCCTCACCCTAACTTTTGGTGCACAGTACTCTTTGCCGTCAGACATTTCGCAGTCGGGGTCCTGTCTGACGTCATACTCCCCAAGAATGACTCCATCTAACCGGAGTCTGTTGCCCAAAAACGCAACGCAGTGTGCAGCCGTCAAGACGTACCATTCACTGATAAGAGAGCCACCGCAGCTCAATTTAATTCCACGATCTGAAAATTATATTATAAACGTTACTTTTGCTACCAATAAACCTGATATCGTGGCATACTTTCTTGAAGAAAGTAGTTTCTAGAGTTATTAATACTACTCATTAAGGAAATCATGGCATATAAGAAACTTTAATAGTGTAGAAGTGGCTTAAAATTTAGGAAATATTTTTATTAGTGGCAATAATCTACCTGAATCATATGACAACAGCACCATCCAAGGCATTTCGTACAGTCGTGTCCTATTACCACCCCATATTATCCTGTCGCTTTCAATGTTACCACATTGCGGGGGCAAGAGCCCTAGTTTTGGATGAGTTTCCACAGTTATAGGTCCGTCCTTATTTTCTAACGTAGCTCGTGTATAAGTTTCTACGTTATCGCCAGATCCAACCGAATTAATGGAATTGTCAGTTTGTACTGGCTTTCCGTCGCGATCCGAGGTTTCTGTTACTCCCCAGTTGTGTGAATTTGGAAAATGAGCGAAAGACACGCAACATACCTGTAAAGGAAAACAAATATGTAGTTAATTGGTTTTATTTATAATAATCATACTTTCCTTCCGAAAAAATGGATTGCAAGTTTTCGAAAAATGCGTCAAGGAAGACTTAGAATGGAAATAAAATGACATGCTGATTCATTGAACCATGAATATAAATATATGAAAACGAAAATATTCGTCTGTACATTCCTAAGGTTGACAAAATAAATATACAAAATGAGGACAGAAGGAAAACCACATCATTAAAACTACCAACACACTGTTGATACGGTAGTTACTTAGTAAGTAATTGAATTTGAGTTCCCATACGCACACGATGCCCATGCCTATTAATGTGCGTGTGAAACTTATCTAGTAAGATCAGCGACAATTTTGTTATGGCCTATTTCCTGTTTTGTTTTGACAATACACTAAAACTAGATGCATGAAAACTGCACAATTTTATAATATGTATAATAATTTAGCATACAATTAGGCACAGCATAAATGTAAATAAGCAAGCTGCTCGTGGCTTAGTTAAAACAACGCTGATCAACAGATCTACAAGGTTAAGCTACGCCTGTCGCGATCAGTCTGTATTTGGGAGACCATTCTTAACACATCGAGATCCGGAGAGCACGTATAGGCATCGGTCTTGGCTGTCATATGTAACTTTTCCTATGCCAATCATTAAGTAGTCAGAAGCCGAACCTGACAACCAGTCTACCCTTCGAATATCAGTGTTGCTCAGAAATTAGGTTGGGGAGGTTTCGTGTGAATTACTGATATTGAGCTGCATCTAGTTAAACTGACAGCCGGCCCCAACATTATTGGGAGAAGGGCTAGGAGGATGAAAATAATAAACATAATAAACGATTTTCTGTCCAATATTTACCATGGGCTCATGAGATTGAAAACCACACGTGAGTTTCTGAAGTTTCTTTCGCATATGCAGCGGCATAGGGCTGCCCGCTCTTTTCACCTCCTCGAAGATATGCTTGCATGCTGGTAAAGAAATACACTTGCCAGGCTTGTCGTCAACGTGGCAACTATCTCCTGAAAATACTGAAAACAGATAAAATGAATTTATAATTTTCTTCAGTATCTTGTCAGGGTATGAGAGGACAGACATTGGTTAATTGTTAAAAGGCGATGGACCGGTACCGTTTGAATATTTATTAATAAATCTGATAGTTGCACTAGTACTAGGATGGCATTGAGTTCTTAGTTGCGGGCACATTTTAATTTTATTCACGACTTCAAAGTAATTCTGACTTAAAACTCCAATATCCACACATCCTGTTATCGCCGTAATGTACCAATGAATAATGTCACACCTTTTATTTTAAAAGAGTATCATGGAGTTTCTTGCCGGATACTTCTCCATAGGATCAACTTTTTAAAACCGTGCAACGATCGTTTCATAAACGCTTATTTGAAATAAAAACATTTAAACTTGAACTCGAACTAATGATGGTTTTTGAAGACTGACTATTCCAGTGAAGCAGTCTATATCTAAAATAAAATAGGTACCTACTTAAGTTAATACTTACCTATTTTAATTAATTAACTTACATAACTTTATTTTATTATTATGTAAATAATCGCGCATTGCATTTTTTACATTGCATCTAACGTTGTTATTTGCATATAAGTGGAACAGAAACCACCAGTGATCATGTCTGGATAGGTACCTCTGCGACATCAATATATAACGATCTACGACTACGAGTCGTTCAGTGTATCGCCCGAAGGATCTATATGACCCAAAAGAACGAAGCACTGAAATCCTTTCATCACTGAAATCATTTGTACGGAATAAAAATTGTTGTGCTACATTTCACCCGAGACCAGAAATATTAGAAAGATTACGTAGAAGAGTGTTTTGTAGATTTTAATATATTTAGGTACTTTTTATCGGAGGTATACGATACAGATGTCCAGAATTTTGAGTAAGTAATATTCATTACTATGTTTCGCATTTTATTGGAGTGTTTCGCTCGTTTGGAAAATGGTGATTCGGGCAAAACGCTGCACCACGCTGTAATATTTACACTTAAGTACAGTGGGTTATAGCTGTTAGACGCCGCTGGCCCACTTAGGGGGTCCGGTAACAGCTATAACCCACTCTACATTTAATTTCTAAAGTAATAACATTGTCCCTGGTCTTGTTAATTAATAACTGGTTAAGATCGCTCAGGATATCTGGCAGTTGCACTATGAGGTCGTACCTACTCGGTCATTAAAAGGAGACCATTGCCTTGTTGAAGGTTATACCAATTTAATTCTTTTTATTTCGGCTATCTGCCTCGAACATCCTTGAGCGCTGAGCAACGGACAAATCATGCCTTAGAAAACTGGTGCTGACTTTCATAATTAATTACCTAATTACTAATTTATTGACGATTTTCTATGACAATTCCATAAATGGTTAATTAATGACTCATTCAATTTCATTTAATGAAATACTACGTACTTAGTAACTTATTGAATTTTTAAGGAGTTGCCACCTTTTATGCACATTCGGTACCTAGCTATAATTAAAAAAAAATAGTTTTCTTTCAACTTCAATAATAAAAAAAAATAAAAAATAAAAATTCTTTATTTACACCTTCAAGTTTTAGTACTTATTACAAAATACTGGTCGTTTTTAAATTTAGAACAGAAAGGTAGTTATTGTTACATATTTAGAGTTGAAGCTGATACCTAAACTAAGATAAATTAATATCTTGTACTATAGGCATCAGCGCCCACCCCCAAAATTAACATTCAAATTTTAATTAAAGAACTACGATCTAATTGAAGAAATGGTAAGTATTTTTAATTCTAATTTACTAGAGGGAACCTAAAGGTAAGTTATTTAGATATTTCGAAACATGTGTGTGTGTGTGTGTGTGTGTTGTGGTGTGTGTGTGTGTGTGTGTGTGTGTGTGTGTGTGTGTGTGTGTGTGTGTGTGTGTGTGTGTGTGTGTGTGTGTGTGTGTGTGTGTGTGTGTGTGTTGTGGTGTGTGTGTGTGTGTGTTGTGGTGTGTGTGTGTGTGCGTATGCGTATGTGTGTGTGTGTGTGTTTGTGTGTGCGTATGTGTGTGTGTGTGTGTGTGCGTATGTGTGTGTGTGTGTGTGCGCGCGTATATATTTGTGGTGTACTATTTTAATTTATGCAGGTACAATTAAAAGCTTTTCGATTTCATCGTAAGTAAGGGACAGGAGCCATGTGATTAATTTTTGTTTGCAGTCTCGTTTCGTCAAGGACACAATTTCTTGTTGCTTGTTAGCTATATTAAATAATCTTGGTCCTAAAAACAGGTTAAATTTTTGAGCGAAAGACGTTCTACAAGGTACCGGGCCAAACAATTGTAAACGTCTTCTTGTGTTTTCTTTTTCTGTCAGGATATTAGGTCTGACATTAGAGTATTGCCTCAATATCAAAGACAATACAAAGAGTTTACGCACTGATAGTACCTCACAATCTTTGTATAGGTCAGTGGTAGGGTAGTGCATGGGTTTAAAGTAAATGACCTTTAATAGGGCTCTTTGAGCTCTTTCGACAATTATATTGTGCGTTTTTGCAACTCCTCCCCAACAGGAAATACAATAAGTTATAACCGCTTGGCACAGGGAATAGTACATCATTTTCTTTATGTTAATATTAGCTGAGTGTCTGATTTGTTTAAATATATATATTAATTTTCGTATTCTGTTTGAGAGATTAATAATGTGATTTTTAAAATTTAGATTATTATCGAATATTATACCTAAATATTTTATGGATTTAGCGGCAGATAGCGTAGGACAAGAGCAATTAAGAATTTCATTATTACATGTGTGAGCGGTTATTTTATGTGTTTGTTGCAAAGACCTGCCCGGATCTCTAATGGAGAAATTGATATATTTTGTTTTTTCAGTGTTTAGTGAGAGATGATTTAAAGCAAGCCATTTAGTGACTATGTTAAATCCATCTTGGGCTTTTTGGTACACTTCATTCCAAGACACACCATGGAATGTCAGGGTAGTATCATCTGCGTATGAAATTATGCTACAGTTTTCAATATTAATATTGGTGAGATCATTAATATAGGCTAGGAAAAGTGTAGGGCCTAGAATACTACCCTGAGGAACTCCATGGGTAACAGGTAGGTCATCACTCATATGATTTGCAATTTTTACTCTCTGTGTTCTTCCGGACAGATAATCTTGTAGCAACTGAAGTTGGTTTCCTCGGATGCCGAGTTGATACAGCTTGTTTATCAGGGTGGGAATAGAAACCGTGTCAAAAGCCTTTGCCAGGTCAAGGAATATAGTAAGACATTTCTTTTTAGTATCAATTAGTTTGACAATGTGTTCAGTAAAATTATTTAAGGCATCTTCCGTTGACCTGCCAGGGCGGAAACCGAATTGCTGTCTCGAGAGAAGATTGTAGCTCTCTAAATATTTGATTAATCGTGTATTAATTATTCTTTCAAAAATTTTAGATAATGATGTCAGTATAGAAATAGGCCGATAATTAGTGACACGGCTTCTATCTCCACCCTTGAAAATAGGTCGGACTATAGACCTCTTCAATGCATTTGGGAATATACCTACATTTAAGCACATATTGATAATATATGTAAGCGGAGAGACAATGCTGCTCTTTATACATTTTAATATATCAGATGAGATGCCATCGTCTCCCACTGCACAATCACTTTTTAGACCCATGATGAGCTTTTCAATTTCCTGTATATCAGTATCAAGTAGAACGAATGAATTGCAAATTGAGGACGCGCTATCTAAAGGGATATTATTAAACGAAATTGGTCCAGACGGTGCCGTAATTTTGCTTGCTAAGTTTTCCCCTATGGTAGCAAAAAAATTATTTGTGGCATTTACTGATAAATAAGGGGTTGACTCTATCGAAAGAAGATCTAATGAGTGATCTTTTTTATTATTTCTATTTGTGATAGTATTTACCGCCTTCCATATACATTTACTATTTTTACCGGCTTCTTTGAGTAGTTTCTTTTCATAATCACGCTTAAGTTTTCTAGTCAGGTTGTTATAGAAATTTCTGTATCTTTTATATGTGATTTCAAGCACTGTATTTTCTGGGTTTTGTTTAAACTTCGCATGCATCCGATCTCTATTACGAGAACATCTAATAAGACCCACTGTCATCCAGGGTTTAAGGATTCTGTATCTATTTGATATATTTAGTGTTTTAGTATTTAATTGTATGACATAAGTTATTTTTGATATAAATATATCCATGGCATCATTAGGGTTAATTGCATTATAAACTGAGGTGAAGTCAAGATGATCACATGCCAACTTTATTGCTTCAAAATCCAACTTTAATATTTGTTTTTTTTGGGGTTTATTTATTTGTTTAACTTTAGCACAACAGAGTACAGGTACGTGGTCAGTAATATGGGAGTCAATTATAAACGTGCTTATTACTATGTTTGTCTTCAGTATTACATGGTCAAGACAACTATTTGCACGCGTTGCTCTATTGAATGCTGGAAGGAAGCCATTTAGTGACAGAAAGTCAAGGTATTCTGGCAGTAGACGATCTGAGCTGTTTGTAGCAATATTAATATTAATGTCGCCTATAAGTATAATATTTTTGTATGATGATAAGGTGTGAATTACTTTTTGCAAAGATGTGATGAATTTATCTATATTTTTGAAGCAAAAAGGTCGGTATAATGCTACAATAGCTACATCATAACTAATTTTAATAAGTAAACAATTTGCTTCTTCTATGTCGGGTTCCTCAACAGTTGCTTTAATATTATTTTTAATAAATACTATGACACCATCATTCTGATTATAGTGGAATGATGTAGAGATGCTTAAATATCCATCCAAAACAGGAATATCTCGAACGCATGACATCCAACATTCAGAAAGAACTATAATGTCACAGCTGAATTGTAGTCTTTGGAGGAGGACGTTTAAACTATCAAAGTTAGCATTTATACTTCTGATATTCTGCGATAGGATTTTTAAGTAGGACTGTGGTTGTTTCAAAAAGGATGCACAGTTCTCAGGTTCACATTTTATCGTATCGGATACTGAAAAGTTATCGATCTCATTCAATAGGTCATTATCGAACTTTAAAATTATGGGTTACAGTAGCGGACAACATTGTTGTATAAGATTGATGTCTTAATAAAAAAAGATACTTTTTCCATTTAACAATAACTATGATCTCATAACGGTTTTTATATAATTCAAATATTAACAGAAATTGAATCAGTAAAGTAATAGGCATGCTATTAATAATGTGGTTTTGTGTTATAGTCGGTTTGAGTGTGTTATACTTAGTTAATGTAGTGTAGTACTTAGTTATCAGTATGTATGTGTTGTTATAATGTGTTTTAGAAGTATGTATGTGTAATATTTTTGTAGTGTGTTTATGGATAGTTTTATGTTTTGTTTGTTGTGAGTAAACCGTTTTACAAAGAAAATAATAGGTAAAGTAGTTTACGAATACAAACAGTGCGTCTGTGCGTAAAATTTGTGTTATGTGTTTGTAGATAGTTATGTGTACTGTTTGTAGTAAGTTAGTTGTTTTACATACAAAAAAATAGGTGTGGCCATTTAAGTATTTAATAATAAGCCTGTGTAGTGTTTGTGAAGTGCGTTTGTAGATAGTTTCTTGTAAACAAATAAGAATAAGCATGTTCGACGTTAGAAGCCAGGAGGCGCCGTAACAGAAACAGATATAATCGGTTACTATTCTATCCGTTTGAGTACAAAATGCATAAGAGTATAAGTATAAGCCCGTTGTGAGTCAGATTTTACAATTAGTTGTTAGCTTCTTAAGTTGGTCTTCCGTTGTAATCTGGATGGTTGGAGATAAGTCACTTTTTTTTACCAGAATCTTTCCATTCGAAGTCCAGCAATACTTTAGTTCATTAGTTTTGATAAGTTTTCTCGAAATAAAGTGTAATTTTCGCGCATTTGGAGTTAAGTGTTCAGTGATATATACGGGAAGTGATCCCCCGACTCCCAGGTTGGAAGTATTCAATTTCACTTCACTAGACTGGTTATATGTTTTTACCGCCTTAAGAACATTATTCTTAGATGTGTTATTACAAAACTCGATGAGTATCGTAGGATGACTGTCCTTCTTTCCCGGCAAGCGGAAGGCGTCTTTTATGGATGATTCATATGTATTAGCATTTATCAATTTAAGCAGGTTTTCAAGATATTTAACAAGGTCATCTTTTGATTCATTTTGTTTTTTTGGCAAATTTCTTAATTCTAGAAAGTTTATATTCGAAATTCTTTGCATTTCTTCAATTTTTTCTTCCAGTGACATAATATGTGCCCGATGATCCTTACACTCCAGTTCCAACCGCTCGGCTTTAAGCTTCATATCATCATATTGTGAGGTTGTGAATGATATAGACTTTTCTATTTCCTGGTTATATTTCTCGATTTGCACTATGGAATCCTCGATCTTTGTGAGTCTAGCGTCAGATTCCATTTTCCAAGATGAAAATTGGGTTTTAATTTCGTTTACCGTATCCATTTGAAGCTTAATGAACATTTGTTTAAACTCATCCTTAAACGTTAGGAAATCATCCCTGAACGAAGTTTCACCGGACGCACTACGAAATCGTTTACCCCTATTTTTAGTTACGTAGTTAGTAGGAGTATCGGATATTCCAGTTGATGTTAGATTAGGTTCCGAGTTGTTATCTGGTGTCCGAAGCATATTTGATCATCAACGTAAGTACTTCACTGGTAAAGTCTCGGCGTTATATTTAATTATATTGTGAATCTTATCTGAACACAAATTCTTCATATAAATACCAGTAAAGTGCACAAAAATAAGTTAATATTAGCACATCGGTGGTCTTGAATTACCTTTGTTCGAACGTAATGCGTTAACGCAGGTCGCTTCCTCTGCACATTCGTGGTTTTGAAATGACCGAACAGCAACAGTTGACTTGCAGTGGCCCGCTGCCGATGACGCACTCCGGAAGGCGCGGTATCACCTGTCTCGCTCGTCACACGTGACACACTACGGTGCACTCTGCCACTTGCAAACTAAGTATGCGCGCCTGGTACTTCGTGCGAGTAATAAATACTTATTTTTCACTATTTAATATCTAAAATAAATATTTTGAAAATAAAACTTGTACGGAAGACACGTCTAAACGCTATCGCGGTCCGAGGGGAAGGGGAAATCCACACTTATATCAAACCTAATGAGAATGTACTTTAACTCTGTGGACCTCAACCTATTGGCTTGTCTAGTTGTCTATCACGTTTTCACACCTAAACCGCGGAACAAATTTCGTTCAAATCGATACGGGGATATATATTCTTGTATCCCCAGGAAGGACAGCGGTAATATCTCTTTTTTTGTCTCAAAAATAAAATAGTTAATTGAACTTTTGTACGACGGGCAAAAGCTAGCTACTTAACATAAAGGGAAACGCCCATTTTTGGCCATGCTTTGCCCATCAATGTGGTAAATACAAAAAAAATACGCATTTAGTAACTAGAATATTGCTATAAACTTATTTGTAGCAAAACTCCGGAATTAAAAGCCGATTTAATTAAGACACTCAATCGGATTGCTTTATTTTACAACTTCCGGGCTTTGGTCAATCCGTCAAAGTAGGGAGGGATAGTGACTTTTACTAAAAAAATCGATACACTCAAATCGGTAAAAACTGATTTTTGGGAAATCTTTTTGTTTGTGCGATTTTTTCTGCTTTTTTTATTGTCTTTTTACAGAAAAAAAAGTGAAAAAAAGAAGTGTTTGTCCATTTTTGGGCTTCAAATACAAACTATTGAACCGATTCCGTGTTTTTGTTTTTTTTTATACAGATTTTTCGATAAATAGATATCTTATCGTCATCCCTACATAAATAATAATCGTAAATCATAATTGACAACTGACTGATTGACATTGACATTTCACATTTAGTTTGTTGACAAAATGCGAAATTGCGACTAGTGATTTTTTGAATTGCGTTTTCTGGTTGATTTTTCGACGACTTTGATTACGATTATGGACCCTGTTACCGCTCCTGATGACGACCTTGGCTTTACATTGGATTCTATACCCGCTTCCCACGACCAAAAATCATAAAACTACAAGTATGTTTTTTTGTTAACCGTGAATTTTTTAATATGATTTTTTTAACTCCAACCGAGTTCTGTGTAAAAAATAGTGGTTGTTTCTTTATCTATAATGTCAACCCTAATGCCTATAATTTGTTTCATTCATGGGCGGTATTTGGCCAAAACCTCTTTATCAAATGGGCATTTCCCTTTAAGACACTGATTTAAAGCGGCACTTTTACCTGTAGTTGTTTTGGTAAGTTGAAAATTACAACATGCAAGTTCTGCACTTAAAACTTAGGAGTACGGTAACCAAAAAAAGAGACAGTGAAAAAAATATTTCCCTCAATTAAAAAAAGAAACACGATTTCAAGGAAGTACTTTTTTTTACTGAAATAGGTATTAACACAGATATAATGTCGTACAGAAATTGAAATTCAATCCTACTTACTCTGAAATTGTATGTTGTGTTCAATTTAATTCCTCTAAAATTGCATTGTATACCTATAAATGTTTGTTTGTTTATAACATGTACTAATGCAATAAAATAATATATCGTTGATCTAAATATTTTTTGTTCTCGTTTCTGTTAATAGGTACCTTTGCACATTAACTCCTAAGTGGGTATGTTTTGAATATTGTGTTTTTATACAGAATCGTTAGTTTCGTTAATTAATACAATAATTGGTTCCATGTCTCACACATTATCCTCAAAATATATTTGTGTGTTTATTAAATGCGTCATTATTATTACCTATGCAAACTCTGAATGAGTTGTTTTTCCAACTTGCGAGTGTTTATTGTAAATTTATGTAAACACTTCTTTAAATAATGGTCAAGAGACCTCGTACTACCTTAGTGTTATTGTAAATTAAACATCTACGCTAATCACTTAAGCATACCACAGCTGTAGTGTACACCGAAGTCGTCTAATTATTTTTTGGAATCTAATTTAATTCAAATTAAGTGCGTTTTGTCATGGAAATAACAGGCATTAATTAAGAGGATAGTATCCGCTTCGCGCTCCATACAAACGTAGTTTGGCCCTTGCTTGAATTTTAAACAATGAAAGTCATTGAAATTTTGCAGTAACAATCTTATCATTAAAATACGTGTTCCTGTAGTACACAATTTCATTTCAATATACGGTTACACGAGCTCAAAGATTGGCAATTTTCGTTGAAAAACGGCCCAACTTTATGCTAGTATTTCTCGACAATGTATCAATACAGAAACATTCTGATTCGAAAGAAACCCAGACAGTTTTTTTTTACGTATTAACAATATTATAGGAATAATCTCCAAATTCGGAACATAAGAAATACGCGTGGAAATGTTGCAAATGTATTGTTGTTTCTCCTCTCGGGCACGCGTTCGCATCGCGAGGGATAGAGACAGCGACAACTGTGCAACATTGTTGCGTTCGCGAGGGACACTCCTCTTAAGTGCGTTCCGATCCATCGCCGTCTCAAATTGAATGTCAGGTGTAAAATCAAATTGCACTTACAGCATTCCGTTTGCAGCAGTAATTGCAGGAACAAAGTCACGGTTATCATTAACTTAAACATTATTATTAGTTTTCAACTTTTCATCACTACTAATAACCAATAAATGAAAACACTGATCACGTTGAACACAAACTTGTTTACTAATATCACGCACATAAACGACTAATAAATGTAGTAATGTAGATTGAGAATCACTTCTGATGTATTTACGTGAAACTATCGCGAATATTAAATTAATTAGTATTGTCTGTGTGGATCGGTTCTCCGTTGATAATGGCTGGGTCAGCAAACGCGTCGGTTCGTTTTATATGAGCTTACAAACTTCGATTCACGCATATGTTATTTTCCTTGTTGTTCGGTACGCGACCTAATTGCTGATTGCTGCTAAGATGACTATTAAAACGATTTATTCACTTGCTAAAAACACTTTATTACGATACTGAAAGCTACGCTAAAATATGATGGTAAATGTAAATGAAAGGCGAATGCACCCGGTTGCTGCCCGAATATGCACTGATGACGGCGCGCGCGCAACGCGGCCTTATTGATTAGCTAGATCAGCAAACGGGTGTTCGAGTAAATCGAACATGCTCCCGAGGGGGTGAGCTAAAAGGATGAAGAGATATACAAAACAGAGTTACGTGAAGCTGTGAATTAAACGCTAATGAGTGTTAGTACAATATTCGATGTGAGATGATTTACAAGGTGATAAAACAAAATTGCTTAAAAGCTAAGGTACATCACACGGCCGAGTCGTCGATGGTAAACACCGATTGCTTTTTCGCGATGGGAGACGTCGAGTTGTCTCGTTTTTTTTAAACGTAGGCTAGTCCATCGTTTGGCTACACTGGGTTCGCTCACATTTTCACAACACTCACTAGCTCCCTGCTCGGGCAGAGGCTGGTCACGCGCACTCACTTTAGGTCTTTGCTCCGGTGCCAATTGGCTTATTTATTTTTTATTTTTTTTATTTATTTTATAAAAATCACTTACAACTATTATTACAGGTATAACCCAATGCAATAGTGAAGTAACTACTTACTTATTTTCTAAAACTTATTAGATATAATGTTATCCTTGTGAATTCACTTAGTGTACAAGCAAAAATGTCGATCTCCTCTGCTACAAGGTTGAGAGTGCGAAGCGCTCGCGTTAGGGGCGCCTCATTCAAAAGATTAGTGCGGCCACGAGGCACAGCCAGCAGCTGAGGCCGACGTCGCCGCCACACATATCTGTCGGGCACACTCCAACACACTAACTGTAAAATTTTGGCGTTATGTATCTTGCCTCTTATTAATTTAAATAAATATGAGACAAGTGCGAACTCACGCCTAACTCTCAGCTCGTCGTATCCAACCATGCCTAATATAAACAAGGTTGGATACATAAGCGGGTAAAAAGGATATACTCCATAAAGCCTCAAATATAAAAATCTAACAAATTTATTTTGTATTCGCTCCAACATGAGACTATATTTAGTTTCATGGGGGGCCCAGATGACTGCGTTACATTCTAATTGGCTTCTCACCAAAGTGTTATACAAAGCGATAATCGCTGCCACATTTGTGAAACCACGAACAGTACGCAACATAAATCCTAAATTTCTGTAGGCCTTTTTACAGCACTTGACTATATGATCACGAAACGTTAGCCCCGCGTTAAGACTAACCCCCAAGTCCCTAACCTCTGTGACCCTAAACATCGGCATCCCGTCAATGTTGTAATCATGTACAATAGGACTATGTGTGCGCGAGAAAGTGATGGTGACGCATTTTTGGGCGTTAAAATGTAGACGGTTCTCCTTGCTCCAAGCAACTACGCTATCTATGGCCTTTTGTAAGCGTTCACAGTCATCATCACCTTTCACTGAGAGGGATAACTTAAGATCGTCTGCAAATAATAAACAATTTGCATCTTTAACAACTTTGGGCAAATCGTTTATCATAATTATATAGTTATAGAAACGCTCATGGTGCTGAGTGGGTTGTCGTTCCGCTGTTGGTTGGGCGACCCTGTCGCTCGTCGTCCTCGCTTCCACAGGAACCACACGAACACGGCGATTGCTACTGCTACTATCCCATACGACACGGAATAATGGTGTACATCATGGGACGTAAGGACATCATTTTGTTGAGCTGATTCCTTCATGGATTTAATTTGCTCATCTAGTCTTTTGAGTGAATTATTAATATGTACGCTTTCATGATAAAATTCCTCGAGATTTTGAAAAGGTGGAGTTATATTATTGACTAAATGGTAAATAGGATTTAATTTATTTTCCATAATGTTAGGTTTTAAATTTAGCGTGTTCTCTAACTGCTGATATGAATAAAGTGTGACGTCGCGGCCTTTGTTTTCGTGTCGGTGCAAATGTACGTAATAACCAGGCTATTATACGTATTATTTTATTGAACGAGCTATAACGATTTAACAAATCTGTAATAACGCTGTTTTCGGGGATGCTAGTCTGAACGGTTACTACTTGCTTTCTGACTTCCTGATCAGTGCTATATTTGATCTGCTGCTTCTTAGTATCAAAGCCGGGATTGGATAGCCATGATGGTCCTTGCCACCACAAGGAATGTTCCATCAATTGACCCGATGTTAACCCTCTGCTAGCTGAATCGGCTGGATTTTCTTTAGTTGATACATAGTACCAAGTGTCTGGTGACATTGACTGCGTAATTCTTTTTACTCTGTTGGATACAAAAGGCTTCCAGCGATCTGCGTTTCCCTGTATCCAGCTTAGTGTAACTTTTGAGTCACTCCAACCAAAAGTTTTATAATCGAAGCTATTGCTATCTATGCTGGTTATGATTTTAGTCATAAGTCGCGATAATAATTCTGCTGCACATAATTCCAGTCTAGGTAGCGATACAGTGTTGCTGTTAGGCACTAACCTAGCTTTTGCTGCGACCAATACGACTGTCGATTTATTTTTCGATATAATTCTGGCATACACCACGCACGCATATGCTTTGATAGATGCGTCACAGAACCCGTGTAGTTGTATGACGTCATCCTGCTTGCTTTGTAACCACCGGGGAATTGAACATTGACCGATGCAGCTCAAATCTTCTTTTAATTTAGCCCATTCGTGTTTGATCCTATCTGACACTTCATCACTCCATTGTAATTTCGAATCTAGCCATACTTTTTGGAATAATATTTTCATTTTTGTCGTTAGTGGGGATAGCCAACCTAAGGGGTCAAATATTTTTGAGATCTCTGATAGTAACACTCTCTTCGTAAGTTTTGTTGTAGGTAAAGGCAAGCTATATTGAAAAGTAAAGTCATCCTTGATTGGGTCCCACCGCAGACCTAAAGTTTTGACTGTATTTTCTGTTTTGAAGGTAAATGCTGACGCTTGTGTGTTTTGCTTAGACTGACTAATATTTTGTAATAGGGCTTTTTCATTCGCGGACCATTTTCTCAACAATAATCCCGCACTACTGAGACACAAGTTCAATTCCGCTATTCTTTTCTTGCCTTCTTCAATTGTATGTACCCCGGAAACCAAATCATCCATATAAAAATCTTCTCTTAGGCTCTTTGCTGCATTCGGGTAATTATCTTGCTCATCTGCTGCCAGTTGACGAAGCGTCATCATCGCTAAATAAGGCGCAGCTTTCGTCCCATACGTAACTGTAGATAACTGATAAGCTTTGATCGGCTGTCGGTAATCTCTGCTCTCTCGCCACACAATTTTTTGCAGGCTCTGATCTTCTTTATTGACTAAGATCTGGCGAAACATTTTCTCTATGTCTGCCGTGTATACGTAACGATACTGTCGCCACTTTAACAACAGTGTTTGCAGATCCTGTTGTAGGTTAGGTCCTTTATGCATAAGGTCATTAAGACTATACCCCGTTGAAGTCTTGGCCGATGCATTAAAGACGACCCTTAGCTTAGTGGTTGTAGATTCCGCTCGCTGTACCCCATGATGAGGTAAGAAACACTCTAGTTTAGTATTGCTGTTAGAATTGTCTAAGGACATATGTCCTAGCTGCTCATATTCGCTAATAAATTGCTTGTATTGCTGTTCTAAATCCTTGTGCTTGCTAAATTTCCTTTCCAGGTTCCTAAATTGTGCTAACGCCATTTCCTTTGATGATCCTAATTTTTCCCACGCATCTTGCTTCATAGGTAATCTAACCTCATATCGGCCGCTTTCAAGACGTTTTGTAGTGGCGCGGAAATATTCAACACATTCTTGATCTTCTGCTGACATTTCATTTTGCTCATAAATATCCTCAATTTTCCAGAACTGATGGATATCTTCCGTGTTGTTTAAGACTACGTTGCAGTGAAACGTCTTGACACTGCCGCATAGTAGCCAGCCTAAGTGGGTGTTCTGAGCTAAAGGTGATGATAAGTTAGGACCTCTGATTATGCCCTCAAGCATAATAATCGCATAGACATCTGCTCCTAATAATAAATCTATAGGCCGACTAGTATTGAAGTCGGGGTCTGCTAAGCTAATGTGCTCTAGATGTGGCCAACTAGGCTTCTCAAAAGATCTATTAGGTAAGTCCTTGATAAGGTTATTCATTATCATAACATCCGACGTAAATGTAAAGTCAGTGTACATAGATTGACATGTAATGCTGAGCATGCCCTTCAAGCTGCTTTCTTTCTCCCCAATACCAAAAACTACTCCTTTGCATTGTTGGCGTTTTAATCCTAGCAGTTGAGCAGCCTTTTCGGTTATTAATGATATTTGTGACCCTTGGTCGATGAGTGCTCTTAAAATATGCTGCGTGCTGTCTGCTGACGTCACTTTTACTAATGCTGTAGCTAATAAAATTCCAGAAAAATCTAGCTGCGATGTATGAACTCCATTGCTGTTATTTGATAATGCATTTTCATCTTGTTTATTAAAACGTGATTTTTGCATAGTAGGCCCGGACGTGTAATTAGGTTTTTGCTTTATAAAACATTCATGCAATAATGTATGATGATTTCCAGAACACTTACGACATCGTTTTGTCGAATAACAATTATTTCCATTATGATCGAAAATGCAATTCCTACAATAATTTAATTGGTTCACGGTTTTTAATTTCAATTCATTCGACGAATCTAAAAACTTATTACAATTTAATAAATTATGTTCTGCAAAACAAAGAGGACATTGAACTGCAGACACATGCATTGACTTTGTTACATGCTGAGTTGAATTCCAATTATAATTATCTTTTGATTTATAATAATTAGGTTTACGATTATTTGGTTGAAGCTATCTTGGCGTCTACGCGATGCTTCTAGGCTAGTAAATTTATTTTCTAGGAAGTTCAAAAAATCTTGAAGTACCGGAAGTTCTCGAGAGTTCTTTAATGAGTCTATGTATTCAGAATATGATTCCTTATCCAGCTTCTGCGATAACAAATGGACCAATAGTGGGTCCCAAGTTGATGTGTCGACACCTAAGTTTTTAATAGCGTGAAGACTCTCTACTGTGGCGTCATGTAACTTTTTGATAGCTTGAAATGATTGTATTTGTATGTTAGGAAGATTAAGAAATACGTTTACGTGGGATGAAAAAATAAGCTTCTTATTATCGTATCGATGATTTAAAATCTCCCAACAATCATTGTAATTGTCCGCACTGATAGGAAGATGCTGAATCAAACGCTCGGCTTCACCTTTTATTTTTCCTTTTAAGAACTGCATTTTTTGAGCGTTTGATAATGCGGAATTCTTATGGATAGCTTCATTGAACAGATCTTTAAACGACACCCACTGATGATAATTTCCTGTAAACACGGGAATTTCTACTTTCGGGGTCGATTTTTCACGATATGATGTTGACCACATTTTTGTGTTAAGAGCTTTTTTCATGTCGTTGAATATCTTTTCGTACTTGTTAAAGTGGGATTCATACGCTGGGTGTTCTTCGGCCTCACCGATGATTTCCCAATGAAGAGTATCAACTGCTGTCCAACGGTGTTGTAGAGTTCGAAGCGTGTCTTCGAACTCCCACCTGTCGACAATTGAATCTATCTCAATATTATCGACTGCTCTCATAAAAGCTTTAAAATTGACAGATTGCTTGTGTAGCATGTCATCGAGCTTGCTGTTGGAACCTGTTGTATCGAACTTGGGAGCTGCTGAAGTCCGAGCTGGGGGTTCCGGCTGGCTGACAGAAGTACCTGCTTCTTCTTGCTGTGCTTGTGGAGAGATATCCATCTGCTTAGGATATCTGCTCATACTACGCTGCACTAAATCGTCATAAAATTGCTTAATTAACTTTTTTGCTGCTAAATAAACCTCCCGCGTACGCTCAAAATCTGAATTGACGAAGTACTGATGGTTCGTCGTTTCATACGGCAAAAGTTTTTTATTGTTAACCTTATAATCACACCAATACGTTTCCAGTATATCAAGCTTTCGCTTACAATAATCTATGGTCTTACGCTCTACGCTATCTTTTTTAAAATTGACGAGAAGTTTTCTCAAACTCTCTGCTATCTCCGTTTGGTTAATGTATAAGCCTTCCATATTGCTGCTGTTAATAAAATGGAAAGATCTTACTTGATCGATTCCGCTGCTGCTTAATGTTACGTGCTGTGACAGATCTGCTGATGATACTGCCTGCTTGCTGAGTGCGACGTCCTGCTGCTGACGTCTTGCTGTGCTATGCTCCGATGAGAACTGCTGTACTTACAGCGCTATATAGTTCACTGAACGAGTTCCTCACAATTTTTTAAGTCTACAATCATACTAGTCTTCCTTCCGGACGGAGGACTATTTTTTTTTTTGTTTTTTAAACTCGCACGGTTGCTCGAAGGACCAAAATGTTCGGTACGCGACCTAATTGCTGATTGCTGCTAAGATGACTATTAAAACGATTTATTCACTTGCTAAAACACTTTATTACGATACTGAAAGCTACGCTAAAATATGATGGTAAATGTAAATGAAAGGCGAATGCACCCGGTTGCTGTCCGAATATGCACTGATGACGGCGCGCGCGCAACGCGGCCTTATTGATTAGCTAGATCAGCAAACGGGTGTTCGAGTAAATCGAACACTTGTGTTGTTGTTTTTATCTCTTATCAAACTTGTAATTCACTAAAGAGGTATAAGCGATACCGCTCGGATGAGGAGATGGACAAAGTGACGTAGTGGGTCAGATCATCGGCGACTAGATTAGCGAGACGATCATTACCATACTAGTTCCGCGGGGAAACACTGATACTTATAATACACATACCTACTTTTTGTTAAAGATGCCCACCTATCAGTTACGTGCGCTTACGCCAGCAAGATGGCGCTTACCTCGTCAATGTCTTAAACCTGTATTTCATAAGGAATGGAAATAAAACTGCAGGTTACTTGCCTGGCTCTTGTTCACGACTAGGTTAATAGCTTTACACTTAATAAAAAAGAATAAGAAAAAATAGATATGGAAGTTTATAGTAAATAAATGTCGTTATCCGTCTGCTGCATCTCCTGTTAAGTATGTCTCTTTACTGTTATTTTCTTCACATAATATCATTTAAGTACTTATTCAATCTAAGGGGACATAAATGTACCAATACTTGTAAAGCTGCAACAGAAAATGCGCCTAATAGATTGCTGGCTAATAGATTTAATTTCTTCTCTTCCCGTTTTGTTTATCGTCAACACGAGAAGAAGAAGGGCAAAGGATTCTTCTCTGGTTTCTTTTAGACCAGTTGCGGAATTTTTAAATTGGAAATTGCATTGCAATTGGCATTACAGTCCAAATACTCTCTCCTAGTCTATATATTATTATCTAATCTATAGCCTGTAAGTATCTGACCCAGGGGCATCTTTTTGTGCAATTCTATTGACTATTAAATTCTGTACGCCTTCAGTAGTAGGTCAAGCGTGTGAATAAACACCGCAAATGAAAATGCAAATAATAGAAAAGTTCTTATCAAAGGAAGCGAATCTAAATTGCACGAAAGATGGACGAGGTCTGTGTCAGTGCTCAGATTAAATAAAAAGTTAAGATGGAACTTTACGAACAAAGAAGTGAGGCCGGCTAAGACTACGCCTGGCGCGTGTACTTAATTGTGTTTTTACACGGCAAGGCGTTGTTTTAACCGGCCTCACTTCTTTGTTCGCAAAGTTCCATCTTAACTTTTTATTTGTTTTGAGTGTCAGTGTAAGAAATCGTGTTCATTGATTTCAATCACAGCATTCATCTAGCCGTAAATTTATATTATTGAATATATTCAGACGATTCAATATATTACTGAAATAAAATCACAATTTGTTAGGTGTGTGTTGGTTTAGTGAACTTGTAATCAATTTTCAAGCTACAACTTTAACTAATTCAATTAGATACAGGCTTCGCGATAAACAGATATAAACAAATATGGCTACAGGTAGACGGTATTTTATACTCGTATTTTATTTCTTTTGTGAAGGTATAAAATTACCTTTTATATTTATTTGCCAATATATTAAGGTTTTTTCGATTTTCCTCAATTTTGTCTTGCAGTCTACCATTGTTTTTAATCCTACTTTAGAAGGGAAATGAGGGCTTATTGTCCTAATACAGGATTTTTTTTAATAAACCTCGTTAGGCATCAGATCTGAATATTTATTAAATACTCATTTAAATGTTAATTCCTAACTTGTTATAATAATTTGGTAACAGGTTGTACCACTCTTTTGTATAAAAAAATATATTTCCTAGCATTAACGCACAATATATGTTATATTTATATGTGGAAAGAAAATCTTAACCACAGGCAAGGTTTGTTTCCGTGGTTCTGGTTCTGATAAATTTAGACTTCGTAAAATAATATAAAAAATGTGTCTATTAATTAACCATAATATATATACCTAATATCGTAGAACCAGTAGTTTTTCTATCAATTCCATTATTAATTGTTTCTTGTCATGTTGAATTATATATTTGTTTGTTGGCTTTCTATAAGAACGATTGAGTTGTATGTCTATAGGTTGGTACATAATACAAATCATGATTGTACTTGCTGAATCTTCATTAATTTATAACAGAACCCCATGGCCTGAGGGTAATAAACGATCTGGATGCGTTTATGGCTGACTGGCATAGGCAGGAGCACGTGGAATGGTACGGGGGAGACCTTTGGCCAGCAGCTTAAATAGTTTTATCACTTGCAAGGAAATCACGGGGATATAGGAGACATTTACATTAAATAAAGTACTAGATTGTACCTACCCTTTATTCTTCTAGCTATGCCATCAGATCGCATCAGTGACGGATAGTAAAGAAAAGCTGGTGCTTACACGCTACTGCTAAAGCCAATTGAATGCCTTCTTGCTTTTTTTTCCCAATTTTCATATTGAACAAAAAAAAAGGCTCTTTAATAGTATTATGCATAAGATGCTAGGTGTTCTAAGAAATAGTTTTATTAAAGTAAGTCTCAAAATCTTTAAATCGATCCCGGTGTTGTTGCAGTGGAATCCTAAGTGGGTTCACCTGGCACGAAACTTTGAAAGCATAACTAAACCAAACCATAGATGAATCAGATCAACAAAAACTAAAATTGCATATCACTGTAACAATTAACACTTAAAATAATGTTACGTTGTAAGATGCGGTTACAGTTCTTACAAACCAATTCAGAATCACAAACCGGAACTAGTCGAGTCCTTGACCCATGCTCCTTATTAGAAACTATAATTCTAAAAAGAATTTGCCCGCTTTATCTTCTTTCTGAACCAATAGAAGAACTTCCGGCGGGCTCTTTCGCCCGTAGTTTCTAAAATCACTTCATGCTTTAGCATCTCTATTCCTATCTACTCTGGGATACTGATCAGTCTAAAGCATATAATATAACCTCTTAAAATAGCTGCCTACACGGCTATAGAAGCCATAGCTTCCTAAATGATAGTAGGTACGTTAGAATTTTTTTTTATTAGGAGCTTTAAATAAAATATTTACTTTCATTTCGAAAGTAAAACAAGTATTTACGGTCGACCATGATTGATTCTCATTAATAACGAAACAACGTCTTGACGAAAGCAGGGACCTCCTTTTGTCTGTCTATCCATCTTTTTTTATGTTGTACTTTCGTGCTTCACCTTTTTGTCTATGAAACGATTTTTATTTTAATTCCCGGATAAGAGGGCAATGGCGTTATAAGTATTATTTATAAAGAGGTACAGTCATCTCAAATTTAAATTGAGTTGATACGGATAGTTACAAACCATGCATTGGTTGTGAAAAAATAAAAGTGTATTGGCATATTAAAGTCCTAGCATTATGGGCTGGACAAATTAATGTCCCAGCTAGGACCCAGCTTAAACCCATCTCTAATTGTGAGACATATATACCTCAAAATACCACAAAACGTCGATTTCTTTATAAAAAGAATTCCTACGATATAAGTCAGTATTTATTTCATTAGTCACTATTGCGTGGCTAGAAGGGTATAAAATATAGCCTTGAAGTAGGTAACAGTGAAAACATTTAGTTTGGGTCAATTATTATCTGTGCATAGCACTGTTAGCCTTATATTATGAAAATTGGACTGCCAAATCGTAGGAGGTCGTAGGTCTCGAGTTTGTTCTCACCTGTGACTTTTCGTAATCATGTGCATTATCACTCTTTCAAAACGGTGAAAGAAAACATCGTGAGGAAACCTGCATACCTGAGAGGTTTACTCGACGGCGTGTTAACTCTGCCAATCTTCAGTAGGCTAGCGTGGTCTTACGCTGAGAGAGGACCCGTGCCCAGCAGTGGGACAAAATGATAATTAATAGGTTGATAATGAAGTTGAGGAACTTGTGTATCCTTAAGTAAATAATTGAACACGTGTGTATTCCAGACGACTTAAAATTATCCGCAGACGAGATAGCAAAGCACCCGATGTGGATGAAGCTGGATGCTGTGGACTGCGGAGACAGCGCTGCTGACCGCATCATCGGCGGGGTCAACGCTGGGCTGGGCCAGTTCCCCTGGATCGCACGTCTCGGATACGTTGGTCAGTCACCAACTACTTAAAAAAATATACATACAGTCACGCCTGTACACCCACTCGTCGCTGGTATTTATTGGTCCCTTGTAATAGTGGGCGAGTCGATTGCCATTATAGGGGCACAAATCTAGACTCCGAGCGGCTATTGAAAACTTCATAGAAAAATTGCTCGACCTGGGGATCGAACCCAAGATTCCTAGCGTAGCATCGCTATTGGGACCACTAGACTAACGAGGCAGTCATTTGTTTTGAGTTTTTGGCATTTTAGTGACCATAAAGCCCTCGAAAACTCATTAGAGGAAGGAAGAAAGGCCAAATGTATGTCAATTCTTGGGACTTATTTAGGCAGGTGTTAAGCAATGAATAGCTAACGACTTATCTAATAGACACTTTGTTATCCTCCTTGGATGTACGCACGGCCACACGTCAAGCTATATAAATCCAGTTTACGCAGGCCTCTTGTTTGTTAGGAAAGCGTATACAATGCTTTGTAGCCGTGTGTACATAATTGATTCATCATGTCCATACGTCGCTTTTGTATTGGTGTTCCAGAGGACGACGAGATTGACTGGATGTGTGGAGGAGCTCTGGTGACCGATCGCCACGTGGTCACCGCTGCGCATTGCGTCCAAAAGTCGGACTATGGATACGTATTGTGAGTATCACAGCTTAAAGGATTTCTAAGTAGAGCTTTTTGATCACAAATGAGATTTACCGCGTGGCGTGGTTAGATAACAGTCCCTCAGTGCGATGTAGATAGGCGTCTTGTACGAGTCAAGAAAATATCTAACTTGGTCTAAGACAGGACGTTTGGTTCTGACTGGTTGGCAACCACTATTATAGTCGGAGTCTTTAGTCATAAAGCATCTTGGTGTTGTTTCGATGTTTTGAATCTTACGCGTGGGATCAACTAGAGATAGTTCCTCCTCGATTGCTGCTTCTGCAGTCCGTAGCGGTTCTAAAGGCTCGCCAACGCATCAGCAACTCTTTTGATGTTGCAGGTCTCCATGCGCGGCGATGACTATTTATTTACGACTAGGTGGACGTCAGCACCACCAGTAGTATCACTAGCGCGCTCAGTTTAGTAATTTAAAGGCTTCATTGCCCTTTGACTGCCTCGTTAGTCTAGTGTTCCTGAGCGCGACTGCTACGTGAACGTGTTATTGGGGTTTTCTGTGAAATTCTCAGTAGCAGCTCGGAGTCTGGATTTGTGCCTGGTTTATGGCAATAGGCTTGCCCCCTATTACATAGAACCTAAAACATACCGGTGAAATGTAGGTTTACATTAGTAAACTTATGCCTAAGCCTTCGGGGAATACAGGCGTGATGGTATGTTAGGAAAACACCTATAAGCACATTATTGCTTAGCCGCAAAATACGTTGCAATTTGGTGGCACCAGCTCAAAATAACTCCAGCAGCGAAGTTCTACCATCTAAATATTTGTCTTATTTTCACTAGAAACCAATAGGAAACCAAGAAGGATAGCGCTCTACTTTCCCCTTTAAATTGTTCACAGCAACACAAACATGTTGTGATGTCATCATTGCAACAGCCTCTGTAATATTTCAAAAGATTGCACAATCGCACTTTGCATGAAAATCGCTTCTCTTCTCAATCTTTTTTGTCTTTTGGTTCACAAAAAAATATGATGTAATTGTATGAGTACCTACTTCACCTTGTATTTCTCAAAGGAATACACCAACTTGGACCACACATGAACCCAAACGCCACAGGCTTTGGTGATATAATCGATCATAAAGACAGACCAAAAAGATATACTTACTGGACCCATGATGAGATCATCCTCATCGCCTTCATTAGGGTCGAGGTAGTACCTATGTCTTTTCTTTCAAACATCTCTAGTTATCAGCCGTTAATAATGACAATTATAAGTACCAGTACCTATTTATGACAAAATATCAACAGACAGAAATCAATACGAAACCAATAAGGATAGTCTCTACTTTCCCCTTTACTGTTCATAGCAACACAAACATGTTGTGTTGTGATTGCAACAGCCTATGTTATATTTCAAAAGCTTGCACATACTTTACATGGTACTGAAACCAAACACAAAAAAAAAGTAAAAAAAGTGCTCCAACTTTTTCCTCTATTGATTCACGATTAGTAAAGCAACAAAAAAAAAATATGATGTCATTGTATGAGTACTTCACCTTGTATTTCTCAAAGGAATGAATACCCCGACTTTATTATACACATGCATGAACTGAAAGCCTCAGACTTGTTGTTTAATCGATGATTACTAAAGACAGTTCAAAAAGATATACTGCCTCGACTCATGATGAGGGTATCCTCGTCGCCCTCGGGACGAGGCAGTATGTGTTTTGTTTCCACAGTCTCTAGTGATTAGCCCGTCTATTATGAAAATTATACTTACAACTGACATAAAATATCTTTTGTTTCGCGTTCCAGGACCACAATTCGCGTTGGTGAGCATGACACTCGGACCGACCCCGACTGCGAGCTGAAAGTGTGCGCCCCAGCCGTGCAAGACCGCGCCGTGAAGAATATCACCAGCCACCCCTTTTTCAACAAGCCAGCTTTCCACAACGATGTCGCAGTCATCGAGCTAGATAAACCGGTTAATTTAAATGGTAAAGATCTTTATAACTAACATTATTTAATAAGACCCATAGAAACGGGCCTCATAAGAAAGCTCAAGGGCACAGCTCAGCTATCTAGAAAGAGTTATGCTCAGTATTTCACTGCGTGCGTCAGAAATGCAGGCATCCTTAGGAGCGGTGAAGTTTGCTGACATAGCTGATACGCAAGCTAAGGTTGTAGTGGTCAGGTCACATCGGAACTCGTAGAAATGAGCATAAAAGCAAAGCGCAGCGTAGAACAACCCTCTCTTCGCGACAGAAAACCGTAACGGTCGCTGGAAGTCGTTGCAAGTGGAAAATACCCGATTCTGGCGGATGTCTTTGGAAGAGGCCTTTGTTCAGCCAGTAACCTGGTCCTCCTTTGGCTGAAATGATGACATCATTTAGAACGCGCTATGTAACAAGCGTATTTTTATGCAGTTGTCTGAATTATTTTGGTGACTCGGTGGCAGCAAGTGGCTTATGTTACCTACATAAATATTAATTATTTAAGTAGTACACCCCTGCCTAACCGTTCGGGGAATACAGGCTGCCCGGGTGGGGGCAGCTTTTATACAGTAGCTTAGTATACAATATGTTTTTCGTAGCTTTCCCTTAAGGGTGAATCTTCAGAAAATATTATTTTTGAGTAATTTTTGTGGATTCTTGAAAACCTGCGTGCATCGCTCATATTTTTTAATAGTATTAATAGGCATGTTCAGATAACAGGTTTTTTATTAGTTTGCCTGTAGATAAACAAGAATTTAAAGAGATATTAATATTTTTTTAAAAACTATTGTTGAGGATAATGATTTAATGTGAGAAAAATGATTTTCAAACTTAGGAAAATGACGATATGTTGAGGACAATGATAATGCTCATGAATTTAAATGAATAAAATAAAATTTAAAATATAAATGATTCTGTACCCAAGAAGTTAATTTTATTCATCTGTCGGGAATCGGGAGTCGGAATCGGGAGTCCGAAAAGGACAAAATATGGGATGTGCAAGCGGGATTTAGAAAGAGCATGGGATGTACGGATCAGGTTTTTTCCTTGCGATGCATAGCCGAAAAATGTTTGGCCAATGGCCAAAAAGTCTATTGCGCATTCGTAGATTTGGAAAAGGCCTACGATAGAGTGATTAGGAATGAATTGTGGTCAGCACTGTCCATGTATGGGGTGAATGGCAGCCTGATTCGGGCACTGAAATCGCTCTATGAGGGTTCCAGTGCATGTGTCAGGATAAACGGGGCCTATACTGAATGTTTTGACATAATAAGGGTGTTAGACAAGGATGTGTAGCGTCACCGTGGCTGTTCAACTTATTCATGGACAGTTGTCTGAAGGATTTGAAACTGAGTGAATGTGGTTTAAGGATGAATGAGTTACTCGTCAAATGTCTCCTCTATGCCGATGATCAAGTTATCCTTGCTCCAACGGAGGGGGAGTTACAGAAGATGGTAACAATTATGGACGGTGCTTTTAGGAGTAAGGGAATGAAAGTGAATGTAAGCAAGACAAAAGTGATGGTCTTTGAAAGGGATGAAGTTATGACAGCGTGCAATATTTTGATAGGTGGCGTAAGAGTAGAACAAGTGAAAGAGTTTGTATATCTGGGCTCTATGTTTACTAGAGATGGTAAACATGAGTGTGACATTGAAAGGAGAGTGAGTGCTGGTAACCAGGTGAATAGGGCGCTACACACCTTCATGAATAGTCGGAAAGTGTCCGAAAAGGCACTGCTGGCTGTGATTGGGGGAGTGTTGGCGCCGACACTAATGTATGGTAGCGAAAGTTGGGTATGGCAGAAGGAACATGAAAGCAGAATAAATGCTGTAGAGATGAGAGCTTTGAGAAGTATGTGTGGTGTTACGCTAAAAGATAGAGTGAGAAACAGTGTGATAAGGGAGCGTTGTGGAGTGAAAGAAGATGTAGTAACAAGGATTGAGAAAGGTATGTTAAGATGGTTTGGTCATGTGGAGAGAATGGATGAACGGAGATTGACGAAACAAGTATATATGGTGAGTATGGATGGACGTGTTGGAAGGGGAAGACCTCCGCGAACGTACCGCAACCAAATTGCGGATGTTCTTAAAAAAGGCCAGGTTCCGAGCACCCTAAACCGACGGTCATGCATGAAGAGATTAATGAATGTAGATGAAGCGAAAGTAGTGTGCCAGGATCGTAGCAAGTGGAAATCTATAGTCTCTGCCTACCCCCATGGGAGACAGGCGTGACAATATGTATGTACGTATGTATGTCAGGAATCTTTAAGTAGCTTCTGTAATCTCTGTAACTTTTTTGTTTGTGCCTTGTGTTTTTTCTTATAAGATATGAGAAGTCATAAAATCCGTATTCTTTTCTTTGACTCTTCATATCTAACTTTTTTAATAGCAGATTGACTATCTGCACGTGTCATCTTCTTAACTTAATAAACTTATAGATACTTAAAAATATATATAGTCTTGACTCAGCCTTCACTTAACCTAGAAAAAAGCGCGCGATACAATCCGATGTATCGCGCGAAATTTAATCTACGTCCATTTCAGAAATACTGATAGGTTACCCAATATATAACCATTTACCCAATATAGATATACCCAACTTTCACTACCATACATAAGTGTAGGCGCCAACACTCCCCCAATCACAGCCAGCCGTGCCCTTTCGGACACTTTCCGGCTATTCATGAAGGTGTGTAGCGCCCCTTTCACCTGGTTACCAGCACTCACTCTCCTTTCAATGTCACTCTCATGTTTCCATCTCTAGTAAACACAGAGCCCAGATATACAAACTCTTTCACTTGTTCTACTCTTACGCCACCTATCAAAATATTGCACGCTGTCATAATTTCTTCCCTTTCGAAGTCCATCACTTTTGTCTTGGATACATTCACTTTCAGTCCCTTATTCTTAAAAGCACCGTCCATAATTGTTACCATCTTCTGTAACTCCCCCTCCAATGGTGCAAGGACAACTTGATCATAGGCATAGAGGAGACATTTGACGAGTAACTCAACTCATTCATTCTTAGACCACATTCACTCAGTTTCAAATCCTTCAGACAACTGTCCATAAATAAGTTGAACAGCCACGGTGACGCTACACATCCTTGTCTAACACCCTTATTGATGTCAAACCATTCAGTATAGGCCCCGTTTATCCTGACACATGCACTGGAATCGTCAAAGACCGATTTCAGTGCCTGAATCAGGCTGCCATTCACCCCATACAGGGACAGTGCTGACAACAATTCATTCCTAATCACTCTATCGCAGGCCTTTTCCTAATCTACGAACGCGCAATAGACTTTTTGGCCATTGGCCAAACATTTTTCGGCTACGCATCGCAAGGAAAAGACCTGATCCGTACATCCCATGCTCTTTCTAAATCCCGCTTGTATGACTTGCTTCTGTTCCTTTCACCACTCTCTCGATCAAAACTTTTGCATACAATTTACCGGCAACACTGAGAAGGCTAATGCCTCGGTAATTTTTGCATTCTTGTTGTGACCCTTTTCCCTTGTAGAGTGGCACAATAACGGCTTTGCTCTAATCCTTTGGTACAAGCCCGTTACTCCAGCACAAGTTCAAAAGGCGGTACAGTTGACTAGCTACCACGCCTTGTCCAGCCTTCAGCATTTCGGTCGATATCCTATCATATCCTGCAGCTTTTCCCGATTTCATACTATCCAACGCTTTCACAATTTCATCCATACCAATACTATCTTCACTTTCTACTATTTCATTCATCACCGTGGTAGACAAATAACTCCCTTTCAAACAATCCTTCAAAATATTCTTTCCATCTTTTTAATATGCATTCTTCCCCATTGACGAGACTTCCATCTTGGTCTCTGATTTTATTGCGCTCAGAGGTTTCCTCGAGCTCTTTTTATGGATTTCCATTTCATCAAATTTTACGCTTAATTTTCTTTTAAACTCTGCTTTTACGTCATCGTCTTGCAAATTTTCAACTCTTCCAATATATACAAAAATCGTCTATCATCAACAATAAGACGATTTGTATCAATAATTAAAATGTAGTACTTAAGCTCCATGATAGTCTATATTATTAAACTCGACCTTAAACAAATGCATAATTACGAACTCCTATCATTATCCTCAACATTTGTCATTATCATTCCACATAATGTAATTCTTCTCAACGTTCGTCATTATCCTGTCAGTACAAATTCAGGACGAGTTAAAAAAAAACTTAAATTGTTAATAAATATCATGATTAATGACGACGATGAGAGTAAAGTAAATATTAAATAAAGAACAGTTGAACTGCTCCAGATATTAGTTCTTTGTCCTCTTACTCCCATAATTAATTGGCAAATGAATTTATACAATATTATGAACTATTCTCACACAGGTGTAGCGCAATATTGTGGCGTTTGTAATAGTTTCCCTTATTTCCTGATTTTTAGTTATAGGATTACCGCTTCATGATTTTCAGTTTTATACGAATGCATATTAGTCTACATAATAATACAAGTGTCTTAATTTACCCAAAAGTATATTGGTAACAAAAAATAAACATTCATATTTGTTTTCTTATTCAATAGGATATATAAATTATTTTTGTTTGATATCTTAATTCAAAAATTAAATCAAATATTAAATAATATTATTTGATTTACTTTTATAAAATTTACTAATATTATTATTATTTAAAATTGATTGATAAATTATTTATTATTATATACGGCTACAGGTCAACCTATGGTGATCTGGCAATGTAAAGGCTTCCCATACAGTAAGAGACCAGCATAAACTGGATTTGTATAGCTTGATGTGTAGCCGTGCGTACAATCATTTACTTTCGGGCAAAAATGTAGTAATTGACTTTTAACATATCTTTAGTACATACATACATACACTCACGCCTTTTTCCCATAGGGCAGAAAATACAGAACTCCATCTGCTATCTTTAGTAATAAGTTAAATAACCAAAGTATTATTAAGTAGAATAATACGTGACTATTTTATAAGCTGTCGATATTCAATCTACTTTAAGTACAATCAATCTATGAATGTCTATGTTATTCTTAATTTACAAATATTCAGACTAGATAAATGGGATTCCATGATTATATTATATTGTATTGATTCTTTTTCGTTATAACTATCAGGACTAGTGTTACAAGAGCATACTAATATGATTTCCTAAATTGTGCGTGTAAACCTCGAACCCGATTTTCAACTACATATCTGTTTTCTTTCAACTATCTGTTTTCTTTAGGCTCTGGCAAAACTCTGAACCTAGTGGGAACCAATTCATAGTGTTTCGTTCATTGGCGGTTGTTGTTCCACCTATTATACGGCGGAGGCTCTGGCGTGATGTCGCGTCTTGTTAGAATCGTCGAATAATGCAGAAGGGGCGCCACCGCGCCTCCGAGCACCATGGCACCAAACGTCGGCTTATGGACTAGCCTATAACATTAAATACATACTTAATAAAAAGCAAGACAAACCAAGCATTGATTTCAAACAAATACTTTACATAGAATGATGTTGAGAAAAATGATGAATCGGGAAAAATCTTGCTTAAACTTGTTTTGCGCATGTGTTATTTCAACAAACGTTTTATAATTGCGTATGTACACAAAACCTTCATAGTTTTTTGTTAAACGAAAAGAATAACAAAATAATTTGACGGATAAATAAATGAAAATGTAAATGACGTTTGCAATGAAACTTTTTGGAGAATGAATTTCAAAGTCTTACCTGCAAAAAACGCGCGCATGTATCTTCACCAAAGCACGTCGCCCGGCTGTGGTGCGGGGGGGTCTGTTCGCACAGCCACGAGTTTCCCCCCCACCCGTCTCTTACTCGACTTAATATTGAAAACAAGCAAAGTGCAGGACAATGACGCACATTTTTTTAACATGAGTTTTTTATTTATTTACTTAGCGAGTATTGGCCATGTTGTCAAGAATATGAAGATTGATTATGTATAATTACAGCACTCAACATCAAATAGCTAAATGAAGTCAAGATTTTTTTATATCATCAAAATATAGACCGCGTGTGCTGAGGCGACACGTGAAAAAATGGCAATTTTATGTGTTTTTTTTTAATATAATTTTTATTATATTTTTTTTACGATGATAGTTTAACGCAACATTTTTGTTGATTATTTAATTATTAAAAGTAACACTTAAAAATAAAATACATACACACGTTCTCGAGAAATTTTCAAAGACATTAATTTCGAGCCTCTCGAATATTGACCCTTAACCACGTCCTCCATATAGTCTAATTTCCATTAATTAACTTAAACTTACTTACCTATGGTACTTACTAAATTAAGTTATAAGTATTATTTACCTTATGTTTATTAGTATTATTTACCACAACTACCTACATGTAACCAGGACCTGTTAATGTCAGTACATTATAAGTAAAAACGTTATTTTATGTATATTATATTATTTTGATGATCTGTATTTTTTCACACTCCACATGGTTATTATTTAGGATGACGTTGAGTTCTCGGATGTTGGGAACTTTTTAATAAGTAAACCTGACTTTGGTCCAACTTGGACCTAGTCAACTTGGTCCTTCAATGTCGCATCCTCTTACTAACAGAGTGTCTATGGAACCTATTGTCTGATTCTTCACCATACGATCTACTTCTTAGCCTAGGACTTTGGACTTAAAGAGTTTTTAAAAGCTTATGTATATGAAATAAAATCTTTACTTAAATATGTTTCAAGATTATGTCGCGCCGATCTGCTTGCCTCGTACGACTGAGCAGCTGGCTATTCCTCGTATTGGTGATCAGATGACGGTTGCTGGCTGGGGGAAGATGAACATGACTACGGAGGAACGCGCGAAAGTGTTGCAAGTTGTAGGCGTAAGTAATTCATAATCCGTTTTTATGCCCAAACTTAAATTGAATCTTTGTAGTAGCTACCTACTTAATTATAATCCTTATAAAAGTCCACTATAATTTCTGTATAATTATGTCACCGTAAAATTTAAAATACCGTTAGATTATAATCTATCCAGCTAGATTGTCAAGCGTCGATAGATTGTGAACTCAACTTACTGCTTACAATTTAACGCATTATTTTTCGGTAGATTATAATCTATCGAAGTGAAACCGTCGAATTGTGAAATAGCATGCGACGGAACGCTCCTCGCGCGCTAAAGTGTATTCCTCAAAACGACTGCCATTATTCTGGTTTCCATTTCTATACCTATAAATTATTAAATAAAATGAAACGAAACGAATGAGCAAAAAATTATGTTTTGCATAACATAAACCAACTATGTAGGGTTCATAATTTCTCGAGCTTTTCAATTTCTCGGGTCTCGAGAATTCTCGAGGCTAATTTCTCGGGGCTTCTCGGGTTGTCGAGAAATTTACATTTACGTACATTACCTACGTATTTACGAGTTTTCTCATATTATTTGGTTCCAATAATGTCAACAAATTCAGTGGTTTTCCTCTCAAATAAAAGTATCAAATTAATTATAAAAAAAAATATTGATTATATTCAAAAACATTGTTCTTATGGAGAAGCTAATTAACTTTTTTTTAAAATAAAGAAATAATATTATTCCTGAATAATATTATTTCTTTAATAATATTATTCAGGAATGAGTCTGAAGACTCATAATTATAATGACAGCACATTTTTTGGCTGGTTATTTAGAACTTATAAACAAAAGTAGCTTCTATTATATAAACTAAACAAAAAATCAACATGAAAGAAAACGTAAATATCTTATAATTGAATTACAATCACAGCACCATTTTTGGCTGATTATTTAGAAAATAATCTACTTAAAGTTTATTCGTACTTGGTAAAATTTAAGATCATGATTTCTCGAGTTCCTACTTTTCTCGAGCTTGATTTCCCGGGAATAAAGCCCAACGATTTCCCGGGAATTCTCGAGCCGAGAATTCCCGGGATGAATTCCCGGAATAAACCCTACAACTATGGTGCTGTTTTCAATTTCGTATGTTTCGTAAAATTATATAATAAGAAGTAAGTACATACGTATCCAAGAAATAATAAATATTAACGGGAATTTGTTTGTAAACGTTTGACTTTCCTTGTGATTACATAACAATACTATACGCATACCAATATACACTCTAACACTAAATTATTCATTATAAATGGCAAAATAACTACGTCATTGTCCACGCTTAGGTTATGTACCAATGTGTACCTACACATTCAGTGAAATTAAACGACGATTTTCTCCAAAAGTATAGATTTAATTAATGAGAAGGTGTTGTGTCCGAATCTTTAAGTATAATCTTTGATGATATGTATTATATTTCGACATTTGAATAGGTACTCTAATAGAAATTTGCTTTTTCGATCTGAAAAAAATCAAACAGAAATAAGCATGAATTCAGAATACCATTTACTAAGTGGGAAGGAATCTGTGTGACTTTCGTACGTTTCGAATATATTTTTATAATAATTGATGATAATTACAACTGAATACAACCAAAAATATCGTTTTATTAGGTATAATAATACCATCCTCAGCATTAGCATTTAAATCTGTGGTCTTGTAATAATTCTCAGTAAATTGCATTACAATAAACCGGATTTCTGTTTGGCATCAACATTTTACTTAATAAACACAACAAGACGTGTTTCAATGTGCTTATAAATGCTATAAATGATGTCACCGTTTCTCCCTGGGAGACAGACAGACACTTCAGACTGCCACGTAAATAAATCTTATTTGTATGCCATAATAATATTGTATTGGTACGACCACACCTGTATTCCCTGAAGGGTTAGGCAGAGACGTACTGAGGAAGATCATGGGTTCGATTAATAGGTCGAGTAACTTGTTATTGAGTTTTAGCAGCAGTTTTAATTTTGATTTGTAGCAGTTGTATAGAGATGCCCACGTTCACTCTGCTAGTAAAATAAAATTTCTTTTCTTAACAGGTCAATGTATATCCTTCTGATAAATAAATTTCAACAAAACAATAATAAAGCATGCAGGTAGGTACATAATCATCGGCAATTAAAAGGAAATTGTATCTGCAATGATTTTATTTAACTATTTAGTACCGTTACGAAGTTTGTGCATGTCTGGTTGGAATCTGTGGTTTAATGATAGATACCTCTTTAATTTAATAACAGAGCCTGTTGTATCTTCTATCGTTCCTCTATCATCTTAAACTCATTATGTATTAGGTACAAGTTAAAGGTAAGCAAGCAGTCAATCTGTCGCCAAGTCGAGCAAAAGACCAAAAAAGGCACGGCTGTACTATTTAAAGTAGTTAGTTAATTCAGGTTTTTTTTTAATACTTCTGTGGTACAAAGAGCGGATGTATTACCATGACGTTTTCTGAACCTTCTGGGTAAAATATTTATCTTTATTGGATCTTTCGAAAGAGGTAATTTTACATGGAAAGGAAAATTTGTTTTTTAATATTTCAATGCTGCAGGCGAATTATTAACTGTTCGTATTACCGCATCGCCCAGTAGTCTTAACCTGAACAATAATTTACTAACATAATTGTGTTCTGATTTTAAGGATAATGCAGCTACTAAATTGAGGTCTTACACGTGAAGCTACAGTTATTGGTGTTGTCTATGCTTGCACACTTAGCTTTACAACTTTTTTATTATGATTAGATATCCTAATAAAAAAGTTGTAAGTAAGTAGTCAAATGAACCGTGGAAAAACAGGCTTAATTACTTTAATCACCTTAATAGTCATTAGAAAATAATACTTAACTGAATTCCAGATCAGGCCTCCTTTATGGCAATTACTTGAGTATTTTCTAAATTTATGCAGCAAAAGTCATGGACACCACAATATGCACTATTTACGATCAAAACTTCTTACGTAACATATAAGCGCTTTTTTCCAAAATACACTTAAAAAATTGCACAATACCTATAAGATGATAATACAATGATTGTTTCGTTTCCTCAATTTCGGTGTTTTAAACCTATAGATATGTATAACAAATAAATAGGTACGTACACAATCAGAACTTAGACTTTGATATGAGTAGGTACCTATTTCAGTAAAATAATAGTCAAAGGTTACTTGTTAGGTACTTATAAATAGCTCCAACTTTATTATTGTTAAAAACATCCTAAAAAAACCTTGTCACCTTTGTATCAACACAACATACGTACCTATGCATTAAGATCACGTTCTCTGTCAATTAGTGAATGGGTAATTAAAGAAACATAATAACGTTGCTTAGTAAATAAATACATAAATGATTTTGTGTGTATAGTTTTGTGTGTGATAGGTACTAAATACGCAATCACGGATGGGTAAACGCTGCGTAAACCACAGATTACGGAGGTTAACTCAATGCACTAAGGTCACTTGAGTTTAAGAGGATAGTATCCGCTTCGCGCCCCATACAAACGTAGTTTGGCTCTTGCTTGAATTTTAAACAATGAAAGTCATTGAAATTTTGCAGTAACAATCTTATCATTACAATACGTGTTTATGTAATATAAAATTTCATTTCAATATACGGTTAAAAAGTTACACGAGCTCAAAGATTGGCAATTTTCGTTGAAAAACGGCCCAACTTTATGCTAGTATTTCTCGACAATGTATCAATAGAGAAACATTCTGATTCGACAGAAACCCAGATAATATAGTGAATATTTTTTTACAAAATTTTTTTTTTACGTATTAACAATATTATAGGAGTAATCTCCAAAATTCGGAACGTGAGAAATACGCGTGAAAATGTTGCAAATGTATTGTTGTTTCACCATGCGTCGCGGGAGCTGCGGCGGGTCGGGAGGTGAGACAACGTCCTTGAAACAACCGTCTCGCGGTGCATGTGACCGACGTGATGAATCGAATGTCGTGAATCTTACTTATTCCGCCGGGTGCGACTTATCGAAAGAGATATTTAGATAGTTTGATGGACAACGAGAGCTTGCGCTCGAGAGAGGTTTTATTATTAAAATATATTATACGTACATAGACTGCCTCATTAGTCTAGTGGTCCTAAGTGCGACTGCTACGCTAGAGGTCCTGGGTTCGATCCCCAGGTCGAGCAAATTATTATTGGGTTTTTCTATGAAATTCCCATTAGCAGCTCGGGGTCTGGATTTGTGCCCGGTTAATGGCAATAGGCTCGCCCCCTATTACATGGGACCTAAACATACCGGCGAAATGTGGGTGTACATTAGTACACCTCTGCCCAACCCTTCGGGGAATACAGGCGTGATAGTATGTTATGTTATGTATACCTACATAGGTAAGTAAAGATAATATACCGGCCGTAACTTACTAGACTACCTAAGGTAAAAAAATGTGTAAGATAGGTAATTTTATTGTTTTACCCGTGATAATACTATTTTATACCTAGGTATATCTTATTATTAGGTATATTGTAGGTATATAATATATTGTAAATTAGAATTACTGTTGTTTACACACCACATAGGTACCTAACTACATGTACATACGTGGGTTGATTTTATGTTACTTAGGTACTTGTCTAGTAATAATAATAATTTATTTATTGTTGCGTCGCGCGTTGGTTTTGATTTAGAAGTTACAAGAAACAGTTTGAGCCTACATCTGTAAAAAAGTTTCTTAGATTGGCAGAGGTGAAAGCAATAATTTATTGTGGGTATATTATAGATAGCATGGCAAGAAAATAAATGTATGCATGAAAATAAATGGAGAAGTGGCTAAGTAATCGGGTGCGCTATGAGTAATGTAGTATCACTAGTGGGTTCGATTCCCACACGGAGCATATATTTTTTATGGCCTAAAGGTAGTTTTCCATGTTATCTTCTTTTGTTAAAAGAGTTTGGGTTTGGTAAACGCACTAAAGATCCAGAAAAATCCTAGTGTAAATAAAAAAAAAGAAGTGAAAAAAAAAGTGATTTTTAGGTACTTAAGTAAGTACCTACCTACGTAAAGTTTATTTAAGTCATAAGTTCTTATCCTAAGGTTTTTAGTAATATAAATGCCTAGCACAATTAGTTGTAGGTAATGTAAAGTTCACTCGTAAAAAACATTTTAATAAAAGCAGAGCCAAGTCTCATTACTCGATTACTACATGTTGCTGGTGATTCATAATATTATATGTACATGTACGCACGGCTAGACATCAAGCTATACAAAACCAGTATAGGCTGCCCTTGAATTGTGCTTTAAACCTTTACAATGAGAGGTCAGTCTAAACTGGTTTTGTATAGCTTGATGTGTAGCCATGTGTACATAATTTTCAGTAAAGAGGAAATATTTCAAAGAGAATGTTGTGGCTGACTGCCAAAATATAAAAGAACGGTTTCAAAAAAAGACTTCCCGAAACGAGATCAAGAATTAGGGTAGGTATGATAAAATTGGATATTAGGATTATAGCAATCATCAAGTTATAAGTAAAATTATTTGTTAGCTATACATTTTATTATGATACCCCTGAGTCTCTTTCGGTTATATCGGGTTAACACAGTCATGTAACTAATTATACAAACATATTTTACACAAAAACTCGTATGCACACACACGCACGCGCACACACACACACATACTATTATTATTATTTTCTTTTCTATGTATATAGATAGTAAATAATTATTTTCTATTTTTTTTTATGTAAAATAATATGTGTGTAAAAAGTGTGAATAAAGGAAATAATAATTATTATAATTATGTGTTACGTATCCATTTGGATTTGGACTCTCAGCATAGCTTGTGAATGTGACGAGTCAGCCATGGGCTTACATCAAGTGAGTTGGTTCTTTTCTTCTGAAGAATGTGTTTGTGAAGTGGATATCAGGAATCGCTTTACTATGGAACATGTGTCTATGATAACTGATTTTTGTAGTGGAATGTATGTTTTGTGTAGGTCTAGTTCTTTTTATGATGTGTGTAGTGATTTAGGGATGAGTCCGGTAGATGATAATATTATCGGTATTATTTTAACTGTATTTTGTTGCATATCTGTCATATTTCATCTGCTAATGATATATGGTTTTGTATTATATCACTATCCCAGTATAATTTAGCTATGTTGTTATTTACATTTACATTTTTTGGCTTATATTTATAACATTGTCTTATTGTATCTATTAAATTATATTTTTTATCTATCTGTAGGTACATTTCTTTATTATGTCTATCTGTGTACTGTTTATTTGCTAAGAATGGACATCTTCTTGTCATATGATCTATAGTTTCTTGTTGGGAGTTACATAATCTACATCTATCTGACATTACATTCAAACAGCGTAACATAAATACTTAATATTACTTAGTAAGAAAAGGTTTGTAATAAAGTCTACAGACTTCGTTAATGTGGGTCTAGTTTTGACTTACAGCTCCCTTCATAAACCTTAATTTACTTAGAATTGCTCTGTAATTCGTTTGTACTTGGCTGTCATTACCCCTTTTTGATTATCAAAACGAGACAAATAAATTTTAACTTACTAACGGAAACGCAATGAATTCAAACACTTTTTTTTCCAACTGTAACTTCCATTGTTTTCGTAGAATCAAAAAAAATCGTGCATAGCGGTCCTTTTTAGTAGGTATTTTTTGAGTCGAGCATAGCGAAACTAGAGCATAGCGGTACTAACCGGTTAAAAATGCCAAATTTATAATAATAAATAATAGTTGATATGATCTATTATTATAAATAACAAATATTATTAGTATTATTAACGACTGCCTCGTTGGTCTAGTGGTCCCAATCGCGACTGCTACGCTAGAGGTCTTGGGTTCGATCCCCAGGTCGAGCAAAGTGTTATTGAGTTTTTCTATGAAATTCTCAGTAGCAGCTCGGAGTCTGGATTTGTGCCCGGTGAATGGCAATAGGCTCGCCCCCTATTACATGGGACCCAAACATACCGGCGAACTGTGGGTGTACATTAAGTACACCTCTGCCTAACCCTTCGGGGAATACAGGCGTGATGGTATGTTATTATTAACGAGTACTTAGTATTAGCATACTACTTGTTAATACTAATAATATTTGTTATTTATATAACTATAAGGTAGCCCTTATAGTTTCTGAAACTTCATAATGAATCAGTGAGTGAGTGATATTACGCTGTAATAAATAATGTTTCATTTTTGATTAAAAGGCTACTTTTTTTTCTAAAAAAAAAGCTTACTAGCAATGTGGGTTGCACATTGCTAGTATTCTTGTTAAACCCTCGTGCTAAGCTAAATGCTTGTATTACGAGTGGGTTCACGTCGGTAGTGAAATGGGTGGGTTTCGAACCGGCAACCACATGCTCGCAAGTTCGACGCCCTAGCCATTAGGCTACTATTAATCTAAACAATCTTGTTGGTGAAATGACTTTTTTGTAAGGTTTATAATGACTCATTCGTCATCTACTTATCAGCTTTTAATTTTTAAAGCATAGGTATTCAACATAAAAGAGAAAAGTATCTGGTGCTGCGAAATTTTACGGCGCATGCGGATTTGTTTGAGAAATACCACATAACTTCATATCTTAACATTACAGATATAGATTATATTATACGAGACTTGGCTCTGTTTACAAAAATATTTTTAATATGTTAAATTTACTGTTATGTGTACAATTGAGAGCTTACGAATAGGTCATGAAGTCTTCAAATATTGTAAGTGTCTTATCCGGACTCTCCCCTGATGGGAGCATCAAGCATCTGAAAATCTTAGAGATGCCGTTTTTTTATGATTTATGTCGTAAAAGCTTTATATGACTTTTAGTGCATTACCCTTTCTATTCATAGCTACTTTTATTATGAAATTCAATAAAAAAATACGGATTGCTCAGTCTAGAAGTGAATAGGTAGGTATTTATTTTTATTAAATGCAATTTCCAATCGTTACGCGTCATTCTATTTTACAAGTCAAAGAAAATAGGTATAATACAATAAAAAACCTTGAACGAGCGCTCAGTGCACATCACCATACGTACTTAAGTAAATACCAAAATTTTATTATGTAAGTACTTAGGTATTTTGTATTAAATGCAATTAGGAACTTAACTGCTGCTGATTGTGTCATCAATACGACGGTTTATCATAATTTTACAATGAAAATTCCAATTAGGTAGGTACTTATGTAGGGACTTACATGTCATATCCAGATTGTTTTATTCGAATAAGTTTAAATTTACAAGATAAGTACCTACATAGGATCAAAACAAAATATTTTGTACGAAGTAGGTATTTATTGAAAAGAAAAAACAAATTTTCGTACAACTTTTTGCTCTAATTTTGAAAAACCTTATTTATGGTAATACAATAGAAATAAATAGGTAGGTACCTACTAAGTTACTTTCTCATTAGGTAGGAAGGTAATTAAATAAAAAAATAAAAAATATATGGTATTTGTCATAATGAATCTTACAAAGAAATAATTGACCTAATAATAAATTTGAACGAACGAACAAGGTCCGAAAAAAAAACGCTTTCATAATTTCATTACTTTAGATTTGGACCCAACAACGAGAATAAGCGCGCGGGTGGTTGCGAGGGCGCGCGGGACAAGCGACGCCCGCTCGCATCGCAGGCGATAGGGACAACAACACAAAAACCAATACCTAAACTGCGTGCGCGCTGTCGAGGTACACTCCTCTTAAAAACACATGCTTTTTCGGTTTTAATTATATAGAAACGATACTCACGGCCCCCAGCGCTCGACAATGCTATGACGAGGATGCCGACGATGATAACCGCTCTGTCGCACAATATCTTCATCATTTGGCACTTATAATATTAAAACAAAATAAACATTAACATAAAACAAGTCTGACAACAATATAGTTGTCCAGAGGACGGCCGGTGCGCGACTGATATTTCAGTTAACCGGCCCTGACTAATATTTTTTGAAAATGCGAATAGCTGTGAGCATGTTACGATGACGCGTGAATTAATTATAATCGACGACACTCATCTCAAGTTAGGATTTTCCTTATAATGTAAGCGAGACGTAGTGATTTGGTACGATCAGCTTCAAAAATAATATTCACAATGCAAAAACTTTATGAGATTTTTGTAGGAGTAAGCGGAGTTCGAAATGATTGTTAAGGAAGAAAATAATTCTTGCTTCTCTTTGAAATTTTAATAGTGTATTTATTTATTTATTTATTTAGCTTGCCAGCAGTTGTTACAATCAAACAAACTTATAAATAATTACAGTAAACTATAACTAAATGTACAACCAATTATAGGCAAGCATGACTTGCACCATTTTACTAATTAATTACTTGTAACTTATAATTAATTAAAATTAGAAGAATGCTTATTACTACGTATGTAGTAATAAGCAGTATATACATACCTGGTTATGATGGAGATCGAGTGCTTGGTTTATCTTGAGAGAATGTTTATGCGTTCCATGTCTTCGTTCTTGAGAACAGCTAATATTTTTTTTTAAATTGACTTTGCGAGTCATCGTAAATGTCTATGGACTGACAATATTCATTTAGCAGTCTACTTAGTCGCGGTATAGCCGAGTTACTTCCAAAGACGGTTCTTCGGTGATGAGGTACCAGTGGTTTAATATGAGTGCGAGGGACACGTGACGGTACGTTGAACCTAAATAAACTCAGAAGTGGAGGACAATCTATTTTATGCCTTATAATTTTAAAGAGGAACATAAGGTCTAAGAGTTCTTTACGAGACGCAAGGGACACTATTTTGAAGTGCTTCAATCTATCTAAGTAACGAGTTTGCATTTTGCTTCGTTTGTTACCCTTGTCGAGGTGCCACAGGAATCTTTTTTGCACTCGTTCTATTCTCAATGAGTGCACAGCAAAGTGAGGCCTCCAGACCACGCTGCAGTATTCTAAAGTGCTTCTGACAAGCGCATTATACAACAGAACTTTGGTATTCGTTTTGCGGAACTCCTTCCCATTTCTAATAACAAAGCCCAGCATTTTGTATGCCTTTGCAATGGAGTGTTCAATGTGGGGTAAGAAAGTAAGCTTTGCATCCAGTATGATTCCCAGGTCTTTCATAGTATCCACTCTAAGGACTGCTACATTATTAATATTGTAGGAGGTTGGTATCTTATTTGATTTCCTAGTAAAAGTAATGTACGAGCATTTACTGGGGTTCAAACACATCCCATTAGAATTGCACCAAGATAATACAGAGTTAAGATCACTTTGAATGAGATATGCATCATTCATATGTTTCACAACTCTTAGCATCTTTAGGTCGTCTGCATAGATGAAAGGTATACAATATTTTAAGTGATCTGGGAGGTCGTTGATAAAAATATTAAAGAGAACCGGGCCCAGATGAGAGCCTTGTGCTACTCCTGAGGTGATTTTATGTGGTATGGACTTAAAACCGTTAGCAACCACAAAGAAAGACCGATCACATAGATAGGATTGTATCCACGACAGCATCGAGTCAGCAAATCCATACATGGATAGTTTACGTAGAAGCCGCTTGTGTGGGACAGGGTCGAATGCCTTACTAAAATCCGTGTAAATAACGTCTACTTGTTCCTGAGAATCTAAAGCACTCGACACTGACTCTGTAAATGTGACCAAGTTAGTATTTGTAGACCTAGAACTTACAAATCCATGCTGATGAACTGTAAGGAATCGCGAGAAGTAGTTTTGTATGTGAGGGCACACAAGAGATTCAAAAACCTTCCCAATTGTCGATAAAATAGATATGGGCCGATAATTGCTCGCTATATTCCGAATCTCAGCTTTATGTATGGGAACTACTTTTGCATACTTCCATTTAGTCGGAAATATACCTGTCTTTAGCGACTCATTAAAGATGTTACATAGAGGGTTAGCCAGATGTTGCGCGCAAGCCACAAGCAAGATTGGCGGAATATCATCTGGACCTGCTCCCTTATTTATATCTAAATGCCTAAGCTTACTTAATACGGCCTTGCGATCCAAAGTCAGATTAGAAAAGAAATCACTATTACCTAGGGTGGTCATAACGGTGTCAGTACCCGGACTATGACATTGTTGCTGATCCTTGGGCTTATATACTGATGCAAAGTATGAAGCAAAAACATTGCAAATATCCTATCCAGATGTTGCCACAGTATGCCCATCACAAATGGTGTCCGGGTAAGCATTACTGCTGATGCGCTTGGCTTTAAGGTAGGACCAAAAATATTAAATATTTGGGTTTGCATTAATATTTTGCTCTATATTATCTAAGTATTTTTTGTAGGAAACTTTGGCTAATCTATCATACTGTTTGGAGAGACACTTAAGGGCTCTCCCTTAAGTGTCTCTCCAAACAGTCTCTCTTATCTAAAGGATTATTGAAAGTTTTGTATCGCCTTCTGGTGTTTTCCTTTTCTCTAAGAAGTCTGATTAAGTCTTGATTGAACCATGGCGCGTGTTTAGTGTTCTTATGGGGTTTCAGTAGCGGTGTATATAATTTTATGCCCGTCCACAATGCATCATAAAAAGCATCTACCTTAGCGTCAATGTTAGTACAATTTAATAAATCTTGCCAGTTAATGTTTTTTAAATAGTTTCGCATCAAATTGTAGTCCGTTTTGTAAAAGTTATACCTTATTTGTGTTTTGGGGATTAATGTCTTTAGGACTGGGAATGCGAAGGAGATGCACAAGGGCGGGTGTAGACGATCAACTATAGTTAAAACATCGTTTGCTTCTCTTACAACACACTTTGGCCCATCGCAAAGAACTAAATCAGAACTCTACTCATAAAGTTACAGACATAGTTGTTTTGGATTAGATTATTAACATAACAAAAATCGATAAGCAATTGTTCAAGGTATGATCGGTGGTATTGTAAAGTCGGGTCTTTTAAGATATCCCAGTTAATCTTACCTAAATTGAAATCACCCATAATACAGGCGTAGACATGATTCTGTTCCAGAACTCTATTACTATTAGCAATAAAGTCCTGCAGTAGAGCCTTATTTATAGGTGGAGGTAAGTAAACAGCACATATAGCTAGTTGTTTAACCCCACTGCCTGTTTGTGGATTTAACAATATCCATATATCCTCGCATTCACTCCCAGGCTTTAATTCTAGTCGAGCTTATAGACGTAGACACTGCCACTAACACACCACCACCATCCTTTTTATTCCTAAATTTAGTTGTTTCCCTATCTCTTCTATATAGCACATATTTGTTACTAAAAAGTTCATTATCAAAGATACATTTGTTCAGCCAAGTTTCAGTTAGTACAATTATATCATAAGAGCAACTACACACATTATTGTAAAAATCAATTGTTTTAGATCTTAGTCCACGCACGTTTTGGTAATAAACACTTAAAATAGGGTAACTGTTTCTATTTGGGACAGCCATTGTTCATATTTATAAAGTAAAAATTGTACAAATATGACTAAATTAATATCGTTATTCAAGCTTGTCTAAGTGTTCTTTGTTTTTGATAACTTTGTATTTAGCACCATCTGTCTTACGCATAAATATTAGTCCATTTCTCACCCAAACGTATTTATAATTAAGCTCCTTTCCTTTCTGTCTGGCCGCTGCGTGTAGTGATTTGTTAAAGGTGGACAGATGTTCAGTGATAAAGACTGGTTTTTTGTCGCCACTAAAGCCAATGTGCGACGTATTCAATTTATTATCTTGCTTATTCTTATTGAACTGGATCGCTGAGGCAAGTAGACTATCACGAATTGTTGTGGAACTGAGTTTAACAACAATTGAGCGGGGTCTAGTACTAGCGCTGTTGATTTTCTGCGTCCTGGTACATTGCAGGATTTTGTCTTCAGCCAGCTGGTACCCTACTACGCTGGCCACCTGCTTCACAATAGTTATCACATTTTCATTTTTATTTTCAGGCACGCATTGAATCTCCACATTCGCGCTCCTTGCCTCTTGTTCCAGCTGGTTAACACGCATAGTTAAGCTGTTTATAGTCGATTCCATGTCTCCACATTGTACTTTCAGATGTTTGACAGCCTCACTTGTGATCTCAAACTCCGTAAAAAAATCATCATATTTTTCGCTCAAGAAGGTAAGGGAGTTCTTGACATCCTCGATTTGGTCTATAATGTCTTTAAGTTTGTTGTTTAAAGCACTGGACACTGAATCCTTGACTTTATCAATCATATTGGTCATCTCCGCCTTTACATTAGTGTAAATATATATTTTTGGTGGGCTCCCCAGTTATTGAGTGAACAAAATTTATTAGTAGCTTATGTCTCTGCAAAGTGGATCTGTATCGATTTCATCGGACTATCAAACTTTTTAAAGTCCACAAGTCATCAATTAATTAATCATGTCATTGAGGATGACGAAAATATCATTTTCTTACCGACAGAACCCTCATTGTGTTTTCGACCGTTACATTTATGGGACCACGGGTTCACACTTTTTTCTACCATGAGCCCCAGGTGTCCAGTCAGTCTCCTGTCGACCCTCCCAAAGTAGTAACCTACCTAGGTTATTAATGATCAAATACTTTTAAGGACGTTCTAACAATAATCACAACTTGTAAATTATTTTTGTTTTGTTTCATTAAATTTATTTTTATCACCGTACAAATTTTTGGCTGACTGTACCTATAATCGTTTATAAATATAAACATTTTTAATCAGATTTTAAAACATTCCTAAATTTATGGAGCAGGGATCCAAAACATAATATATTAATAAGCTGAGGAATTACCTAAAGCTCGGAAATTTACGAATTCTAACATATAGTTCACGGCAAGTATATTTTTACATCATAAAAGTAATAGTTTAGTTATGTACCTAAATACATATATTATATTAGTGTAAGTACTTACCTCGTCTATGTTCCTAAAGCCACTTATGTGCGACTAAAAATGTTTTGCATAATACTTCATTATATACAATTAGTCGCTAACGTGTGTAATGTTTTATAGCCAGATGTAATTTTTATGGTAGATTGCTTCAAGTCACTGGTCCAAGCTTTGATTCTCAGGCCTTGTCCGAGCTAATCGGACCGGATTGGATTCTGTTTTGTCACGAAAAGTCCGGTTACGGATCCAAATGAACCTTTGTAGCTTAAGAAATGTCAATCACAGTCCATATTAATTGGCAGTTGAATCATTATAAAAGCAAACAGATTCAAACGTTAATTCACTACAAATGTATGTACTATACTTACAACTCGCATTGCTATTGGAGCTGTAATAGACACTGTTGCCAAAGCAAAAGCATATTTAACCCAAGGCAGTGAACCTGATGAAGTTGTGAGGAGGTTGATGAAATACTTTACCTTCTGAGGGAAGCGCAGTGTTCATCTCGGGACACAATTTTAAGCCTAGAGATAAATAAGTTCTTTTTGTTTTGCGAAAAATACTCATTAATAGTTTGTTAATTGCTTTTCTTTCCCATGGAGTTTGTGATATTAATACGACCTTGAAAGACTGGTCTATTTGAATCACCTGACTCCATCCAGGGGCAGGGCCTTCCCTTGTTTCAAAGTAAATTAGTAATCGTTTATGTACTAATGAACTTTGACTGATCGAGTGGCGAACAGTCAATAAAATATTTTTATTATTAGGTATTATTTTACTGCGGTTGCAGAGATAGCATAGCCGCAAAAAAAGCAATTGATACTAATTTATGATGTCGAAAACATTAGTAATGTGCAACTTGTTTGCTTTGGCAGTCTAAATTTGTTATCATGTCTGTGGCGCCGTGATTTTGCTGTAGGTACCTAATGTTCTTGTGATAGTGCATGTGAGCAAAACATTTTTTTCCTTTCTTTCTTTGATATGTTTGGCTCATGCTAGAAGCCTACTCGCAAGACTTTAGTAAAGCTGGATGAGAGCTTCATGCTTAATGAGGAGCTATTTCAAGCTTTTGTTTATCGTAATACCTACTGGAATTGAAACAATGAACCTATTAATAATACAACTTCCGAAGGGATTCCCCTTGCTGTTTAAAACAAGTTTTCCTTTATTATAACCATTTTTAATCATGAGCAAGGATTTAGTCAGTATTCTGTTATTTTTCCAGGTTATAAATTTACACTACGGTGGCGTTATTCATGGTAAGAATAGTACCTATTTAAGCACATACCAGTATCACTCCTGTATCTCCGCGAAGGTCCGTAGGTACTCCAATTAGTTCAATCGTATTTTAGGTCCCACGTAATACATTTAATATGAATACGACACCGACGATGATGTAAAAGGTCATGAATTACCATTATCCAGCACAAATCCAAAATTCAAATATTATATAAAATAGTACTTTGCTCGAGCTGGAAATCGAATACAAAACTTCAGTCTCACCAGACATGCATACGACTGACTTACAGACTAATAATTTTACTGTAACTGAAACTTCGGAAGTAATGAAAAGTGACTGAAAGCTAAACTAGCCGTTTATAGACGAGCGAGGATAATCCTTGCCTTAATAACAAATCGCTTTCACCTTATTAGTACAACAGAATTGTTGCTTGTTGTTCGTGTTTATATTCGTTTAAAATTATAAGGATTTCCATTTGCACCTCACTTTTCTAGTAAAACCTGATAATGATTTAGAAGAATTGCCTTATGTGGCCATTTTATCCCCTAGGCCACACTTGGCAATTGCGTTGAATCAGTTTATATTTAGAGCCTGGAGTAATTGTATAGATAATTTCTGCGGTGAATTTATTATTCACTAAAAGCAGCCTTTTTTCAGCCCCAACCTTACGCTCAACAAGTACATTTTCATCCACTAGACCAATGAGGTAGATCAAATATGAACAACCCTTTAGCCAGAGTTTTGATGTGATATTGTAGTGATGTTAAAACATCAATTTTATAAAAGGGAGCATTCTTAACCGATTGTGTAGATAATATTTGAGCCTTATAGGAATATTATAACACTGACAACTCTAAGCTGATAAATGTAAAAAGAACAACAGGCGTTAGATTTGTTAAGTATTTATTCTCATTATCCAAACACGATCTTGAGCGCTGTATAAATAATACTTAGTAAATTTTATTAGTTAACAGTTTTTCGGGCGTTTTTTCCGGTTGAACGGATATTTTTCAGACCCATCCAGGTATCCGTTCGATCGGGACTTGTTTAGGTGACGAGATATGTCATTGAATAGTTTGAGTCCAATTGTAAACCAGAGAACACTCTTGAAAAGCTCCCATCTGAAGCGGTCGCTGCGGAGTTTCTTCCAAAACGTGAACATGTCATTCACTGATCTCATTAGCTTGCCTTGCAACACCGTCATACGGTCAGAGAACTGGAAAGGAGGATAAAAATTAATAAGTACTAATCATATTGATATCATTAGATTACTCCCATCATCATCATCATGATCATCAGACTAAACTTGTCCACTACTGCACGTTGGTCAATTACGGTAGAGTCGAACTGTTGCCCGTGGTGGGATGGATAGGAATATGACCTACCCCGAAAGCTGACACGAAACGCGTGTTGTGCTCATATGAGTTAATACAACCCACCACACGTGGTGGTAGGATTTAATAATCTGATAGGCTAGTCATCATCCTGAATATCCTCACGTTTAAGACCGGCTAATAGGAGTTTTGTTACAGACTGTAACAAAACTCCTATTAGCCGGTCTTAAACTGGGTTTACATAAATTGCGTGCATCATATTAGAATCTGCATGTCCTTACGATCAGGTAAGACTTAAATCATAAGATATAAAAAGTATTTGAAAATAAATAACATAGACCAGGCATACCTGCGTAAACGCATATGTGCTTGATCATATTAACATTATCGTTAAATTTCACTGAATACGTGTTGGTTAATCAAGTTTAAGCATGCGAGTTATTGAACGTACTTATACAAATCTTGTTCAAATTACTTGTAATTATGAGCTAATCGAAAAGCTTGTACTATGTAAATGTTGACACTGTTACCATCAATGGCTTTGATGACAAGGGTCGTTCAGTGATTCGCCCGAGGGTGTCGACGCCCATAACGGGCGAAACACTTAAATATTTGGGCAAAATGTTTTGTCCCTGACAGTTCCTTACTTCATTCAGAGACAAAGAACAACACGTTCTGCAGCAGGGGTATTCAGTTTTGACTCGTGTAATAAGTATCCTTTTCCAGTTTATAGACTTTGAAGATGTGACCAATCAGTTGTTTTTCGCTTTTATACAGAAATACAGATTTGCAGATAAGGGCGTGTATTTATGCAAATCTAAAGGATTCAAAAGTTTTAGAAGTATTACTTGGCTTGGACCTCGTGAGTTATAGAAATCATGTGCGGTATGTATAATAAATTATCGTCCGATGAAACGGTGAATGAAAACATCGTTTTCTTGACAGTATGTCAAATCTCCCAGCTCGTATTAAAAGGCTAGCGTGATGGACCTATAGCATAGCCCTCTCGCTCTGAGAGAAGCGGGACAGTAAGTGGGTTGATAATGTTGAAGTATCAAACAGATAGATACATGGTAATACTAACAGTCGGTGGGGGGTTGAAGACGCTAGGGGTATGACAGCGTCCGCCCGGTCCGTATACACACTCGCCCGTAGACCTCCTACGTTGAGCCGAACCCCTCCTGCCCTCCTCTTCCTCCCCCTCCCCCTCCTCCTCCTCACCATCATCATCATCGTCATCCTCCTGGTTCCTGGGGCATGTTGGTAGAGTGCATGCACACATTACATCACAGTTAATTTAGCCTTGCATATATTAAATTGTAGTTTTTTATTATTGACCGCGGAACATTCGTGCTCCGTGACAAGATGTCAATGTCAAAGGTACAGGACAGAGCAAAACGTTCAATTGTAAGTAGGTTATAAAGTTCTCAGTAATATGTATAAGAATGACCGCCTGGGTATAATCCCTGACCTTTATCCTGATGTAACTGACTAACTGGAAGTGAAGTGGTATAAAACCAATTCACTTTCCACCATATCAAATTTGAGTAGTACTCCTTTCTATAAAGTTGTTGATCTATCGTTTGATGCAAGGTTAAGCTCCGCATGCCGTTGTCAGTCTGTGGATGGGCTACCGTTCTTACCACATGGCGAACCCGTGCCTCGAAGAGCATGTTAACTTGCAGGTCCTGGTTGTCATAGTAACAACAGCTATGTTGACAGATCAGATCGATAGAAGTCCGGAAAGACTGACAAACAGTTTATCCTTAGGATATAAGTAGGTATTGAGCAGATGTTGGGTTCTGATAGAAGTCGCTTCGTGAAAAATACTGATATTCAATCACATCTGGTTAGACTTGAAACTGACTCTAATTTATTTGGAAAACCCCTCCAATTAAGTGGAAGAATCTAGGAAGACAATGAGTATAGGTCTATTTCGGCAGAGGACCGTAAAAGGCATTATGATAGCGCAACGGCGGCGGCGGATTCAACATTCTACGCAAAAAAATAACTGTTTATGTCCAACTTACTTTTTATATATTTCTTCCATGTCTAATTCCATGTTTAGTCTTCGTATTATTTATCACGTTAATAGTTTCTCTTTGTATATTATCGAATAAATTAATATAATTACCAAATTATGCAAAAGTTTAAAGAAAATTAAGAAATACAATAATAAGTATAAAATCTAAGATATCAAGTACCTATGGCAGGTATGTAAAACGTAACCATCTGGATTTGTCGGGAATCATATGTTTAAAAAAATATTATTTATTTATTCAAATAATACTACTTTTTACGGATTTTATCGCGTTACTTATATTGTTTTTTTTTTATTCCCGACGTTTCGGATCTTTTACAGCATCGATGGTCACGGGTGGACTATTTTTATTACTAGATGTATAAAGTATAAATATATTTAATCCCTACTAATATATTATATATTTTATATATCACTACATAGTATAAAACAAAGTCGCTTTCTCTGTCCCTATGTCCCTTTGTATGCTTAAATCTTTGAAACTACGCAACGGATTTTGATGCGGTTTTTTTAATAGATAGAGTGATTCAAGAGGATGGTTTATATGTATAATACATACATATTTTAGTATAGAAAAGCCGAGAAACTACGCGGGCGAAGCCGTGGGCGGGAAGCTAGTAATATTATAAATGCGAAAGTAACTCTGTCTGTCTGTCTGTTACGCTTTCACGCCTAAACCACTCAACCGATTTTGATAAAATTTGGTACTGGGATAGATTAAAGCTTGAGAAAGGACATAGGCATATACTTTTTATTGCAAAAAATAGTTTTTAAGGGGTTGAAATAGGGGTGATAGTTTGTATGGGAGTTCGTCATTTTTCAAGATAAAGCCATGAAACTTTATATTAAGGCACTTGATAAGAAAGAAATAAATATTTGTTCTAGCGTTTTCGAAATTTCGACCTGTGTGGGGATGAAATAGGGGATGAAAGTCCGTTTGGATTTAGACAAAATTTTGTACACAAATAGACTAGACCTTGGGAAAGGATATAAGCTGCGTTTTAGACAAATTTTGTGGTCTACCCGAGCAAAGAAGCGGACGGAAAGATATGTAAGGATAATTTGCAATTTCCCTCCAGAATTGGAAAAAAATAAACAGTCAAAATCGTGTTGGCCACGCGGGCGAAGCTGCGGGCGGAAAGCTAGTTATATATATAGTTATATATATATATATTATAGTATATATATATATATTATAGTATATATATATATATATATATATATATAAAGTAAGATGGTTGTGTATATATATATATATACACAACCATCTTACTTTATTTATCGACATAAAAAAGGATAGACTATGGGTTATAATATGAGACACGAGTAGTTATTGGAAAAGGTTTCACCGTTTTAGAGAGATTAAACAAAAGACAAAATTATAGAGCCATTTATAATTTAGATTTTAAAATTATAGATGTCGTCACATCATTTATTTTTGTATCTTAAAATAAAAAATATTATTGAAATAATTAATCATTACTACTTATTATAATACCTAATTACATGTTGTATTACAAACAGTAGAATTAAAAGTAAGCACTAGACAAGTTCGTGAATACAATAATACCTACATATTCGAACGGGATGAGAGAGATAAAAATAAGCACTAACATTAATATACTGATAATTTACAAACACATCCATGTGACTAGAGCAACGTAATTTCGGTCACAACAACAGAAATGAAAAACGCTCAATAACCTAAAGCTTAACCGCATTATTCCAAAAATTATAATATTTCAAGATCGTCTCACTTTATTAGCATTAAAATGACAGAGATAGGTAAGTAGGTATAATATTTCAAAGTACCTAAGTATTATTTTACTAAACGTTTACAACTTACTTAGTTTTATTTGTTGAATGTTATCTTGAATGCATTTGACTAGTTTAAATTGATGAAAAAAAAATACACTGTCTAAGATAGAGTAAGCTATGCGAGTTAAACTGGGGTGGTCACGACACATGTGGCTGTGCGGTCATCTATTCGGGATCACTAGATATCTTTATTTTAAGAGGACTTTAAGAAAATAGCAGTCTTCTAACGGCCGGCATTTTGAAATAATGCTACACAAATCATTTAGGTGCAACTTTCCAGAGACCCCGAACAGGAAGCTCAAATTTAAGCAGACCAACAGCCAGGTGGTGAGACATACATCCAACAGTGGACGCAAGAAGAAAGAGAAGGCACCGTGTAGCTGCGGGAGCACCGAAAGCTTAAAAGCTTATTTATGAACGACCCCTATTTTAACCGGTAACAATGTAACGAAAATCTACGTGTATATATTTAGAGCATAATATTTTGCAGATACGATAACGATGACATTAGAGCTAAGTCGACCGACTTCTTTAGGCGCGATCTACTGGAGGTGGAGAAACTAACCTAATTTTACAAAAAGAACTGGTCAAAACCTCAATAAGTAGGTAATATGCATTAACCCGTCAATGCATACAGTTTCCTCATGAGGACATAACAATAGATTTTGCATTGTGTCTACAATATGCCGCTTGACAAGTTAAGTCATTTCGTTTAGGTACACCATTCCTTAAATTTTTATTCTTATCTGTTCTTGATGGATGTGGCTGCATCAGTAACCGTCTGCGTCGAACCACAACTTCTTTCACATTATAACACATGTTACAAGGTGGTCCCTAATCTCTGAGAATTTACAATATCAGGTTGTTTCAGTCACTACATATCAGCTGTGCATATTTTCCAAAATCCAGTTCATGTAATATGCGACGTTGGTGTAGACTCCTGGAAAGCCTCCGATGCCGCATCTCTTGGGGCCGAAGGAGACAAGCCCCCTCTGGACGTACCGGACGCCGGAGGTGCCCAATTTGCCAGGGAACATAAGTGGACCCCCAGAATCCCCTCCGCAAGAGTCCTTGTCTTTGACCCCACCGGCGCATAATTGAGATTCTAGGATTTTCGGGGATCTGAAAAATTATATTGTAATATTGAGCGAAACATATAAAAGTAATAAACGTGTGAACGAAACGTAATATTATATACAAAATTCAGAATCTATTATTCCAGTTCCTTGGAGTTAAGTACAAGCGTTAGTGAATGGCACAGTGGTGGTAATGCAATTAAATAAATCGTAAAGAGATCTTTAATTAGAATAATGAATGTCGCTCAGACACTCATGAGTATTCCACTAACCCTTTATATGCATCTTCACAATCCTTGCGGCTGATGGCGGGAAGGTCGACGCTGAGCAACACAGGAGATTGCAGTCCATCCTCCGTCACGCCCCAACCTGCCACCACTACATTATGTCCTACCAGGGACTCGCGTTGAAGCTCACGGGTGATTGGTAAGCATACGGGCTTCATGCTATCTGTAATCAAAATTATACATAGTAGGTCAATTATTTTGAACTCTCTACTGGATAACTTGACAATGCTCTCGCATGCTTAGTCTCTGGTATTTCACAATAACAAAATAAAGGATTTTACAAAATAAGGAGCTAAAAAAAATAGAGGGCTTGTCTGAGTTTCTATGAGAATCTGAACACAATCCTATATATTAAAAGTCAAAGTGTTTCATCAAACATTCAGAGGTCTTAAAGTAATGGCTTTATTTGAACTCCCTTGATATACTCACGTAGTTGAAAGTTGGCTGGTTCAGCTAGTCGTATTAATGCAATATCATCGATCAGAGACTGAGGTGTGTATCCTGGGTGTGCCACCACTGATGCTATCGACACGTTCTGTTTTAAAAATAAATTATTTTAGGGTTGTTAAAGAAACAGGAGGTTAGACGGAAACTACGGCCATATAGTTCCAGTATAAGAAGACCTTGCATTGTATAATCAGCTTATCGTGGAAATGTATTTCTACTACTAGGTACACGTTATGTAGCCGTGTATCTGTGAATCATATTGTGATTAACCAAAACTTTTCATATGCCCATTTAAGCCCCTTGGTGATCCAGCCAAAAAGTATGCTTGTAGTAAAGTTTTAAGTCCACGCATTTTGACAACATTTTCTAGACCCAATTTCTCCCTCAGCCCCCTCCCTTCTCCTTTTCTCCTTCCCCTCCCTTTTTGCGACATCTGCAACCCTTTGGTTTTGCAGATGTCCATTTGCGGCGATGACCATCAGGTAGCTCTCCTGCTCGTTTGCCGAGTTATCCCGTAAAAAGAATCTATTACATTTAGGTATTTGTTATTTTGCAAAAATATAAGTATGTTTATCTAAAAAGTCACAATGCATTCATAATGGTAAATAGGCACCTCTGGATCTACAGAAAGCCGATCTCAACATAACAAGAAGGAGGTGAAACAAAGGAAGATCCTCACCCTAACTTTTGGTGCACAGTACTCTTTGCCGTCGGACATTTCGCAGTCGGGGTCCTGTCTGACGTCATACTCCCCAAGGATAACTCCATCTAACCGGAGTCTGTTGCCCAAAAACGCAACGCAGTGTGCAGCCGTCAAGACGTACCATTCACTGATAAGAGAGCCACCGCAGCTCAATTTAATTCCACGAGCTGAAAATTATATTTAAAAACGTTACTTTTGCTACCAATAAACCTGATATCGTGGCATACTTTCTTGAAGAAAGTAGTTTCTAGAGTTATTAATACTACTCATTAAGGAAATCATGGTAACTATATAAGAAACTTTAATAGTGTAGAAGTGGCTTAAGATTGAGGAAATATTTTTATTAGTGGCAATAATCTACCTGAATCATATGACAACAGCACCATCCAAGGCATTTCGTACAGTCGTGTCCTATTACCACCCCATATCCTGTCACTTTCAATGTTACCACATTGCGGGGGCAAGAGCCCTAGTTTTGGATGAGTTTCCACAGTTATAGGTCCATCCTTATTTTCTAACGTAGCTCGTGTATAAGCTTCTACGTTATCGCCAGATCCAACCGAATTAATGGAATTATCGGTTTGTACTGGCTTTCCGTCGCGATCCGAGGTTTCTGTTACTCCCCAGTTGTGTGAATTTGGAAAATGAGCCAAAGACACGCAACATACCTGTAAAGGAAAACAAATATGTAGTTAAATGGTTCTATTTATAATAATCATACTTTCCTTCCGAAAAAAAATATTGCAAGTTTTCGAAAAATGCGTCAAGGAAGACTTAGAATGGAAATAAAATGACAAGCTGATTCATTGAACAATGAATGTAAATATATTGAAAACGAAAATATTCGTCTGTACATTCCTAAGGTTGTCAAAATAAATATACAAAATAAGGACAGCAGGAGAACCACATCTTTAAAGAAAACACAAACACAATACAATTACTTAGTAAAACTACCATAACACTGTTGATAAGGTAGTTACTAAGAAAGTCATTGTATTTGAGTTCCCATACGCACACGATGCCCATGCCTCTTAATGAGCGTGTGAAACTTATCTAGTAAGATCAGCGACAATTTTGTTATGGCCTATTTCCGGTTTTGTTTTGACAATACAGTAAAATTAGATTCATGAAAACTGCACAATTTTATAATATGTTTAATAATTTAGCATACAATCAGGGGCGTAGCTACCGCCGTAACAGCCGTATCAATGATACGGGGCCCCCGGGCTACAGGGGCCCCTAAAGTGTGTAAGCAAAAATTAGTTAAATATTATCCACAATGTCACTTAATCTCGTACTTCCCGGAAAAAAAAACATGTAAAAAACTGTCATACGAAAAAGTAATCAGAAAAGGGAGGTTTTAAAAAATACCCAATATCTTTACCTTTCATTTTGGCCCCCCAACTAATTGTGACAACAGGGCACGGTACGCCACTGCATACAATTTATAGGGACAGCATAAACGTAAATAAACAAGCGGCTCGTGGCTTAGTTGACGCTGACAACGCTGATCTGCAAGGTTAAGCTACGCCTGCCGCGGTCACTCTGTATTTGGGAGACCATTCCTAACTTAACACATCGAGATCCCGCCGTGCCTCGGAGAGCACGTATAGGCATCGGTCCTGGCTGTCATATGTAACTTTTCCTATGCCAATCATTAAGTAGTCAGAACACGAACCTGACAACAAGTCTACCCTTCAAATATCAGTGTTGCTCAGAAATTAGGTTGGGGAGGTTTCGTGTGAATTACTGATATAGAGCTGCATTTAGTTAGACTGACAGCCGGCCCCAACATTATCGGGAGAAGGGCTAGGAGGATGAAAATAATAAACATAATAAACGATTTTCTGTCCAATATTTACCATAGGCTCATGAGATTGAAAACCACACGTGAGTTTCTGAAGTTTCTTTCGCATATGCAGCGGCATAGGGCTGCCCGCTCTTTTCACCTCCTCAAAGATATGCTTGCATGCTGGTAAAGAAATACACTGGCCAAGCTTGTCGTCAACGTGGCAACTATCTCCAGAAAATACTGAAAACAGATAAAATGGAATTTATAATTTTCTTCAGTATCTAATCTGGGTACGAGAGGACAGACATTGGTTAATTGTTAAAAGGCGATGGACCGGTACCGTTTAATTATTTATTAATAAATCTGATAGTTGCACTAGTACTAGGATGACATTGAGTTCTTAGATGCTGGGAACCTTTTAATTTTAATCACGACTTCAAGGTAAATGTCCACACATCCTGCTATCGCCGTAATGTACCAATGAATGATGTCACACCTTTTATTTTAAAAGAGTATCATGGAGTTTCTTGCCACCATAGGATCAACTTTTTAAAACCGTGCAACGATCGTTTCATAAACGCTTATTTGAAATAAAAACATTTAAACTTGAACTCGAACTAATGATGATTTTTGAAGACTGATTATTCCAGTGAAGCAGTCAATATCTAAAATAAAATAGGTACCTACTTAAGTTAATACTTACGGTCTATTTTAATTAATTAACTTACATAACTTTATTTTATTATTATGTAAATAATCGCGCATGTTTACATTGCATCTAACGTTGTTATTTGCATTTAAGTGGAACAGAAACCACCAGTGATCATGTCTGGATACCTCTGCGACATCAATAGATCGATCGATCGATCTACGACTACGAGTCGTTCCGCGTATCGCCCGAAGGATCTATATGACCCAAAAGAACGAAGCACTGAAATCCTTTCATCACTGAAATCATTTGTACGGAATAAAAGTTGTTGTGCTACATTTCACCCGAAACCAGAAATATTAGAAAGATTAGAAGAGTGTTTTGTAGATTTTATTATATTTACTTTTTCTCGGAGGTATACGATACAGATGTCCAGAATTTTGAGTAAGTAATATTCATTACTAGTTTCGCATTTTATTGGAGTGTTTCGCCCGTTTGGAAAATGGTGATTCGGGCAAATCGCTGAACCACGCTATAATATTTACACTTAAGTACAGTGGGTTATAGCTGTTACCTGACCCACTTAGACGCCGCTGGCCCAAGTAGGGGGTCAGGTAACAGCTATAACCCACTGTACATTTAATTTCTAAAGTAATAACCTTGTTCCTGGTCTTGTTAATTAATAACTGGTTAAAATCGCTTAGGACATCTGGCAGTTGCACTATGAGGTCGTCATAAGTGGAGACCATTGCCTTGTTGAAGGTTATACCAATTTGATTCTTTTTATCTCGGCTATCTGCCTCGAACATCCTTGAGCGCTGAGCAACGGACAAGTCATGCCTTAAAAAACTTCTATGACAATTCCATAAATGGTTAATGAATGAAATTATTTAATGAAATACTACGTACTTAGTAACTTATTGAATTTTTAAGGAGTTGCCACCTTTTATGCACATTCGGTACCTAGCTATAATTTAAAAAAAATATAGTTTTATAGAGAAAGTACTTAATTCTGTGGATCTCAACCTATTTGCTTGTCTAGTTGTTTGTCACGTTTTCACACCTAAACCGCGGAAAAAATTTCGTTCAAATCGATACGGGGATATATTGTATTGTATCCCCAGGAAGGACAGCGGTAATATCTCTTTTTTGTCTCAAAAATAAAATAGTTAATTGACCTTTTGTACGACGGGCAAAAGCTAGCTACTTAACATAAATTTAAGGCACTGATTTAAAACGGCACTTTTACCTGTAGTTGTTTTGGTAAGTTGAAAATTACAACATATTAATAACACGTTCTGCACTTAAAACTTAGGAGTACGGTAACTAAAAAAAGAGTCAGTGAAAACAATATTTCCCTCAAAAAAAAAGAAACACGATTGCAAGGAAGTACTTTTTTTACTGAAATAGGTTTTTTAAAACAGATGTAATGTCGTACAGAAATTAAAATTTACTTCCTCTAAAATTGTATTGTATACCTACCTATAAATGTTTGTTTGTTTATAACATGTACTAATGCAATAAAATATATCGTTGATCTAAATATTTTTTGTTCTCGTTTCTGTTAATGGTACCTTTGCACATTAACACCTAAGTGGGTATGTTTTGAATATTACGTTTTAATACAGAATCGTTAGTTTCGTTAATTAATAGGTACAATAATTGGTTCCATGTCTCACACATTATCCTCATTAAATATATTTGTGTTTATTAAATGCGTCATTATTATTACTTATGCGAACTCTGAATGAGTTGTTTTTCCAACTTGCGAGAGTTTATTGTAAATGTATATAAACACTTCTTTAAATAATGGTCAAGAGACCTCGTATTAAGTGTTATTGTAAATTAAAATCACTTAAGCATACCACAGCTGTAGTGTACACCGAAGTCGTCTAATTATTTTTTGGAATCTAATTTAATCCAAATTAAGTGCGTTTAGACATGGAAATAACACATTAATTAAGTGCGTTCCGATCCATCGCCGTCTCAAATTGAATGTCAGGTGTAAAATCAAATTGCACTTACAGCATTCCGTTTGCAGCAATAATTGCAGGAACAAAGTCACGGTTATCATTAACTTAAACATTATTAATAGTTTTCAACTTTTCATCACTATTAATAACCAATAAATGAAAACACTGATCACGTTGAACACAAACTTGTTTACTAATATCACGCACATAAACGACTAATAAATGTAGTAATGTAGATTGAGAATCACTTCTGATGTATTTACGTGAAACTATCGCGAATATTAAATTAATTAGTATTGTCTGTGTGGATCGGTTCTCCGTTGATAATGGCTGGGTCAGCAAACGCGTCGGTTCGTTTTATATGAGCTTACAAACTTCGATTCACGCATATGTTATTTTCCTTGTGTTGTTGTTTTTTATCTCTTTTCAAACTTGTAATTCACTAAAGAGGTATAAGCGATACCGCTCGGATGAGGAGATGGACAAAGTGACGTAGTGGGTCAGATCATCGGCGACTAGATTAGCGAGACGATCATTACCATACTAGTTCCGCGGGGAAACACTAATACTTATACACATACCTACTTTTTGTTAAAGATGCCCACCTATTAGTTACGTGCGCTTACGCCAGCAAGATGGCGCTTACCTCGTCAATGTCTTAAACCTGTATTTCATAAGGAATGGAAATAAAACTGCAGGTTACTTGCCTGGCTGTTGTTCACGACTAGGTTAATAGCTTTACACATAATAAAAAAGAATAAGAAAAAATAGATATGGAAGTTTATAATAAACAAATGTCGTTATCCGTCTGCTGCATCTCCTGTTAAGTATATCTCTTTACTGTTATTTTTCTTCACATAATATCATTTAAGTACTTAATCAATCTAAGGGGACATAAATGTACCAGTACTTGTAAAGCTGCAACAGAAAATGCGCCTAATAGATTGCTGGGCCGATGTTTTGATTTAATTTCTTCTCTTCCCGTTTTGTTTATCGTCAACACGAGAAGAAGGGCAAAGGATTCTTCTCTGGTTTCTTTTAGACCAGTTGCGGAATTTTTAATTGGTATTACAGTCCATATACTTTCTCCTAGTCTATATATTATATCTAATCTATAGCCTGTAACTATCTGACCCAGGGGCATCTTTTTGTGCAATTCTATTGACTATTCAATTCTGTACGCCTTCAGTAGTAGGTCAAGCGTGTTAATAAACACCGCAAATGAAAATGCAAATAATAGAAAATTACATAGCAAAGGAAGCGAATCTAAATTGCACGAAAGATGGAACAATAGATTCTGATTCCCTTTCCGACAAGGTCTATGTCAGTGCCCAGATCAAATAAAAAGTTAAGATGGAACTTTACGAATGAAGAAGTGAGGCCGGCTAAGACTACGTCTGGCGCCTGGCGTGTAATTGTGTTTGTACACGGCAGGGCGTAGTTTTAACCGGCCACACTTCTTTGTTCGCAAAGTTCCATCTTAACTTTTTATTTGATTTGAGTGTCAGTGTAACAAATCGTGTTTATTGATTTCAATCACAGCATTCATCTAGCCGTAAATTTATATTATTTAATATATCAGACGATTAAATATATTACTGAAATAAAATCACAATTTGTTAGGTGTGTGTTGGTTTAGTGAACTTGTAATCAATTTTCAAGCTACAACTTTAACTAATTCAATTAGATACAGGCTTCGCGATAAACAGATATAAACAAATATGGCTACAGGTAGACGGTATTTTATACTCGTATTTTATTTCTTTTGTGAAGGTATAAAATTACTTTTTATATTTATTTACCAATATATATAGGTTTCTTCGATTTTCCTCAATTTTGTCTTGCAGTCTACCATTGTTTTTAATCCTACTTTAGAAGGGAAATGAGGGCTGATTGTCCTAATACAGGCAACTTTGTATAAACCTCGTTAGGCATCAGATCTGAATATTTATTATCACTCATTTAAATGTTAATTCCTAACTTGTTATAATAATTTGGTAACAGGTTGTACCACTCTTTTGTATAAAAAATAAATATTTCCTAGCATAACACACAATATATGTTATATTTATATGTGGAAAGAAAATCTTAACCACAGGCAAGATTTGTTTCCGTGGTTTTGGTTTTGATAAATTTAGACGTCGTAAAATAATATAAAAAATGTGTCTATTAATTATCCATAATATATATAGCTAGTATCGTAGAACCAGTAGTTTTTCTATCTATTTCATTATTAATTGTTTCTTGTCATGTTGAATTATATATTTGTTTGTTGGCTTTCTGTAAGAACGATTGAGTTGTATGTCTATAGGTTGGTACATAATACAAATCATGATTGTACTTGCTGAATCTTCATTAATTTATAACAGAACCCCATGGCCAGAGGGTAATAAATGCTACATAATAATATGTCTATAATTACGATCTGGATGCGTTTATGGCTGACTGGCATAGACAGGAGCACGTGGAATGGTACGGGGGAGACCTTTGGCCAGCAGCTTAAATAGTTTTATCACTTGCAAGGAAATCACGGGGATATAGGAGACATTTACATTAAATAAAGTACTAGATTGTACCTAGGTCAATATGAAATGAAATGATATTTATTTCTGTAAATAGATCTTTTCAGGACACTTTTACAAGTCGATTTTTACATTTTTTTTTAACTAGATGGCGCCGACGTTTCCTATCTGACGACCTCTGAGAAGAAACGTCGAAACAAACTCAGAGAATCATGGTCTCTTTTAAAGTCCAGACAATAGTTGTTGTTAGATATGCGAGTTTAACAATGTAGGGCAAAATCTGAACAGGCCTTTTGAAGAAAGAGCCATAGCAGCTTTGAGTTGACCTGTCCTAACTGATTCCCTTTATTCTTCTAGCTATGCCATCAGATCGCATCAGTGACGGATAGTAAAGAAAAGCTGGTGCTTACACGCTACTGCTAAAGCCAATTGAATGCCTTCTTGCTTTTTTTTTTCGCAATTTTCATGTTGAACAAAAAAAAAGGCTTCTCTTTAATAGTATCATGCATAAGATACTAGGTGTTCTAAGAAATGGTTTTATTAAAGTAAGTCTCAAAATCTTTAAATCGATCCCGGTGTTGTTGCTTAACTTATACCCAGCAGTGGAATCCTAAGTAGGTTCACCTACCATGAAACTTTGAAAGCATAACTAAACCAAACCAAAGATGAATCAGACCAACAAAAACTAAAATTGCATATCACTGTAATAATTAACACTTAAAATAATGTGACGTTGTAAGATGCGGTTACAGTTCTTACGAACCAATTTATCTGCTATCAGAATCACAAACAGGAACTAGTCGAGTCCTTGACCCATGTTCCTTATTAGAATCTATAATTCTAAAAAAGAATTTGCCCGCTTTATCATCAAAGACGTCAAAGAGTTTTTGTTGCTGTCTTTATTTTAATTTACAATTAAGGAAGGAAGTATGAATAACTGTAGGTAAGTTGAATATACCTGCATGACAAACCCTAACTGTTAAACTCTGACGCAAAACTAAACAGACGTAAGACGCTAATGATCTGGATATTTATGGAGGAAGTAAAATTATACAGGGAAAGGTAGAGGATACTGCCACATACTGCGTAAGAAGAAAAAGCTAATGACGTCTGCATACAGCATGATGACGTAGACGCCGACAGACGAGTTGCGATCTAACATTCAAATTGAGGATCGAGTATGTAGGTATGGAAATGACAAGCTTTCGACAAATTGGGCGTTCTTAAATGATATTTAGTTTCGATACGCTTGTTAAATCAAACTTTAGATAGCAATTTATTATCTAATCCCCAAGGGAATGGACTTAAACATAGTACCTGTTAACCATCGACATACCATGGATGGGAAACTGTTAATGGTAATTATGTCTTATGGGAAGAAAACATTGACAGAAAAAAAAAGGTTAAACAAACAAAATAAGTCCCTCCGCATTCCATTTGATTTGTAGGAATTAAAAATCAAAGAATCATGTTTATCACATTTCTTGACTTCAAAAAGACATACAGTCTATAATTATAATAGGTAAAAAAGTACTCGTTTCTTTGATTCAAATTTGCTTGATTTTAATTAATATTTTTCTTTCCTTTCGAACTACATCGAGTTTAGCATTGTAAATTAAAGTTAAGGTCCATCTGTCGCTAATAAAGTTTATTTGTTAGCGTGAGATATAAGAAATTCTTTGGCTGTGAAACCCGGTGAAAATATTTTTGAAATATTAAACATTTTGCATATTGAACCACAAGTGGAAATATTGGAGTGGAAATTAGGTGGGTGTTTAGATGTGTCACTGCCAAAATTAAAATAAAAAAGCTGACGAACGAGTTCTTGAGGGTCGACTCGAGGACCTCCAAACCAATAGTTGTAAACTTATAGATCTTCCTCAATATCTAGCTCTCCAGCTACTACAACTACAATCACAATAAAATCACAAGATTCTATTTTATATATTAAAAACCGTGTGAAGTTGTTTAGCTCCAAACCATTAATTAAAGCTGCTTCTTAGGTATATTCATTTTGACATTCAATTAATGTTTTTTTACTTTATTGTTTTAATAAGTAGTAATTGTGTTGTTTTAGTGTTACATCTTTAAAAGTATCTAGAATACCTACTATACATCTTACTTCTAATTGGTTAAGATTGAAGTTCCTAGAGGAATATTTCATATATCCACTAAATGTCATGAAGATGTTGGCGTCGTGGGTTGAGCTTAATAAAATTAAAAGTAGATAACCTATTCTTTCATGACTTGAAGACTCAGAAATCAGTTTCGGTAAAGAGTTCTAAAGCAGGAGGCATTACGCATCAGGAAGAACATCTAATATTTACAGTGGGCTGAGCAAACAAGACATAGTCTCGCGTTCATAAGAACTAACAACATATACTCGTATATCGGTAATATTTTATAAGAGCTAATGCTTGTAATATGGAAATTAAATTGTTATTTGTCCTCTTTTATCCATATCCTACATAAATTCTAATAAATTTATTTAAGTATGTATATACCTACATATGACCTACAAGCTTATTGCTGTTAGCTTCGATTTCGAGGGCATATCGGAGTCCTTACCTAACCTGAATCCAGAGAATTTTTTTTGTAGCAGAATTTAAAAAGGCACCTATTTACATAAAACACAGCCACGATACAACACGTCTCACAGGCTATTTAATTGCCTTTTTTTCTTATCAAATTATATACTTATAATGAACCGTGTCGTATTTAGAATTGAGGTTTTTATCACAAACGAGTAGATTGACCATTATAAATCAAAAATATGATCTAATTGGCAATGTACGTTGGGCCATGTTAAGTAAATTTAAGAGTTCATAGGTACAACCGTTTCGCTTGTTTCTCTCGAAGGGAAATGGTGGGCGAGATGGGATTTTCTGTTCAAAGTAATGAAGCGAATCGCATTTTTTGATGAGGGTAATTGATGTATATATTTTAATGTCTGTACCTGCGACACGATAAGGTTTGGTTGCTACCCTAAGGTAGGTGAAAACAGTGCAGAACACACGCGGAACTAATATCGTTTGTACGGTGTATCGCACTTCTTGCGCGTTTGAACTGAACTCTGAAAACGTGAACCTTGCAGTCATGAACGTTTGTTCATACAACCAACTTCATAAACATATTTTCCTGAAAATAAACGGATAATACCAATTATGTTTTCAATCGATTGGCGGTTCACGTTAGCAATAACATTTCTCTTACATTACGGCTTCACGGGTAAGTTAATCGATTTTTTTCTAATTCATTAATGTTGTAAGCACTTAGTTTACAAAATAAATTAATATGTGCCAAGTGTTTCATTCTTTCACGGTAGTTATGGTCATTTTTAACCCTTCAGAAAATGGGTTTGTTTTACAGTATTTTAAGTTTATTATGCATCATATTTATAAAGTTACCCCTGATGAAAAAATATGGCTATTCTTGTAATGCTAAGGTCGTCTGTAGCAATCTTAACAATAACAATCTTGTTATTAATTACGAAAGAAAAAATCGACGTTCCGGTTGATGTAAAATCTATGTAGTAGGTATCTACTGTTAGTACTAGTTAGGTTATATTAAAGATAAAGACGGACCGTTGCCTTGGGTGCTAAATTCAATTTTTTGGTTTATCGCTTGGTTATGATTTATCGTAGCAGATAGTATTGAAAAAAGTCAATTTTGGAAGAAATATGTATTTTACAATACAATTTGTTTGTAATAACTGTGCTTGTCTGAAATTGTTAGCAAGTGGTTTAGGAGCGGTTAATTTTCATTGAAAGAGTCGGTGTAAAGACAAGTGGGATCGTATACTTACCTATGTTTCGCATTTGTGATTATTCTCCTTACAAATGTCGATTATTATGTATAAAAACACTTAGTTAAGCAATTTTAACCGTGTAATTTTACTGTTATTTTGGAGAAACTGTACTATCTGCTTTTAAAGATAATAATATAAGATTTTTAAGCAATAATTTTAGTATTCATTTGTGCATACAATATAGGTGATGTCGCAATTCCTACTGAATTATCTATATTGCAATACAGTTTGTTTGAAAAAACTGTGCTTCCCTAATAACTTCCTTAGAATGTGATATAGACCCCAATTTTCGACAAACGAACCAAAAAAAAATGAATTTGGCACTCAAGTGCAGTCTATCCGCATTAATGACATGCCAGTTGTACCTATTAAGAGAATAGTATCCGCTCCGCGCTCCATGCAAACGTAGTTTGGTCTTATCTTGAATATTAACAAATGAAAGTCTTTGAAATTTTGCAGTAACAATCTTATCATTAAAATACGTGTTCCTTGAATGTAAATCTTCATTTCATACAGAACCATTTTGACTCATGGGGAACCCAGTTATTATAATGAATACCCCTTTACAAAAAAAATAATCTACGTAATAACTATATTAAAAGAGTAATCTCCAAATTTCGGAACAAGAAATACGCGCGAAAATGTTGCAAATGTATTGTTGTTTCACCTCTCGGGCACGCGTTCGCATCGTGAGGGATAGAGACAGGGACAACAGTGCAACATTGTTGCGTTCGCGAGGGACACTCCTCTTAAGTAGCCAAATATTTTGTTATTTTGTCGCAAATTCTGATCGTAGGTATACAAACAGTAAATGATATATCCATTCGAATAGGTACCTACATAAATTGTAAGTCGTTTTCTTCCTTCAGATTACTCATTTTATAATAACACATCGGTTGATATTTTTTAATATCTTTGGGATCAGGTAGCCCCCGATATTGGACACTTCATTTAATTAATTATTTTAACCTAATTGAATTCTAGGTTATCATTATATATCTGATGTGTATTCATATTTAATTACTGCTATTAAGACCGCTTAGTCATCTTGATACTGTTTATTGAAATAATTGTTCCATGAATAAGATACGAAACTTATAAACATCACTAAATAATTATAATACAAAGTCCCCCGCCGCGTCTATGTATTCGTGATAAACTCAAAAAATACTGAACGGATTTTAAGCGGTTTTCACTAGTAGACAGTGATTCATGAAGAAGGTGTATATTTGATAAGGTTTTGTGTAGGTTGAAATAGGACGGTAATTGTACATACCATATAAAATTAATTCCTACGATATAAGTCAGTATTTATTTCATTAGTCACTACTGCGTGGCTAGAAGGGTATAAAATATAGCCTTGAAGTAGGTAACAGTGAAAACATTTAGTTTGGGTCAATTATTATCTGTGCATAGCACTGTTAGCCTTATGTTATGAAAATTGGACTGCCAAGTCGTAGGTCTCGAGTTCGAATCTATGGCACCTGTGACTTTTCGTAATCATGTGCATTATCACTCTCTCAAAACGGTGATGGAAAACATCGTAAGAAAACCTGCATACCTGAGAGGTTTTCTCGACGGCGGGCGTGTTAACTCAGCCAATCTGCAGTAGGCTAGCGTGGTCTCACTCTGAGAGGAGACCCGTGCCCAGCAGTGGGACACTTAATAGGTTGATAATGAAGTTGAGGAACCAGTGTATCCTTAAGTAAATAATTGAACACGTGTGTATTCCAGACGACTTAAAATTATCCGCAGACGAGATAGCAAAGCACCCGATGTGGATGAAGCTGGATGCTGTGGACTGCGGAGACAGCGCCGCTGACCGCATCATCGGCGGGGTCAATGCTGGGCTTGGCCAGTTCCCCTGGATCGCACGTCTCGGATACGTTGGTCAGTCACCATCTACTTAAAAACTATAATACAATCACACCTGTACACCCACTCTTCGCCGGTATTTTTTGTCCCTTGTAATAGTGGGCGAGTCGAGCGAGCCTTATAGGGCCACAAATCAACAGTCTCCGAGCTGCTATTGAGAATTTCATAGAAAAACCCAATAACATATTGCTCGACCTGTGGATCGAACCCAAGGCTCCTAGCCGAGCAGTCGCGATTGGGACCACTAGACTAACAGGGCAGTCATTTGTTTTGAGTTTTTGGCATTTTAGTGACCATAAGCCCTCGAAAACTCATTAGAGGAAGGAAGGAAGCCCAAATGTATGTCAATTCTTGGGACTTATTTAGTAGATGTTAAGCGATGAATAGCTAATGACTTATCTAATAGACATTTTGATATAAGGAGGATGTACGCACGGCTATACGTCAAGCTATACAAATCGAGTTTACGCAGGCCTTTTGTTGTGAGGAAAGCGTATACAATGCGATATCAGTTTAAACTGGATTTGTATAGCTGGACTTGTAGCCGTGTGTACATAATTGGTTCATCATGTCCAAACGTCGCTTTTGTATTGGTGTTCCAGAGGACGACGAGATTGACTGGATGTGTGGAGGAGCTCTGGTGACCGACCGCCACGTGGTTACCGCTGCGCATTGCGTCCAAAAGTCGGACTATGGATACGTATTGTGAGTATCACAGCTTAAAGGATTTCTAAGTAGAGTTTTTTTTTGCAATTGATCACAAATGAGATTTACCCCGTGGCGTGGTTAGATCACTAGCGCAAAAGGCTCGCCCCCTATTACATAGAACTTAAAACATACCGGTGAAATGTAGGTGTACATTAGTACACTTATGCCTAAGCCTTCGGGGAATACAGGCGTGATGGTATGTTAGGAAAACACCTATAAGCACATTATTGCTTAGCCGCAAAATACGTTGCAATTTGGTGGCACAAGCTCAAAATCACTTGACAAAATATCAACAGACAGAAACCAATAGGAAACCAAGAAGGATAGCGCTCTACTTTCCCCTATATTGTTCACAGCAACACAAACATGTTGTGATGTCATCATTGCAGCAGCCTCTTTAATATTTCAAAAGATTGCACAATCGCACTTTGCATGGCACTGAAAATCTTTTTGTCTTTTGGTTCCCAAAAAAAAATGATGTAATTGTATGAGTACTTCACCTTGTATTTCTCAAAGGAATACACCAACTTGGACCACACATGGACCCAAACGCCTCAGGCTTGGTGATATAATCGATCATAAAGACAGACCAAAAAGATATACTGCCTGGATCATCCTCATCGCCTTCATTAGGGTCCAGGTAGTACCTATGTCTTTTCTTTCAAACATCTCACACAATTATAAGTACCAGTACATTTATGACAAAATATCAACAGACAGAAATTAATACGAAACCAAGAAGGATAATCTCTACTTTCCCCTTTACTGTTCATAGCAACACAAACATGTTGTGTTGTGATTGCAACAGCCTATGTTATATTTCAAAAGCTTGCACATACTTTACATGGTACTGAAACCAAACACAAAAAAAAAGTAAAAAAAAGTGCTCCAACTTTTTCCTCTATTGATTTGTATTACCTTGTATTTCTCAAAGGAATGAATACCCCGACTTTATTATACACATGCATGAACTGAAAGCCTCAGACTTGTTGTTTACTCGATGATTACTAAAGACAGTTCAAAAAGATATAAGTTCTGCCTCGACTCATGATGAGGGTATCCTCGTCGCCCTCGGGACCAGGCAGTATGTGTTTTGTTTCCATAGTCTCCAGTGATCAGCCGTCTATTATGAAAATTATACTTACAACTAACATAAAATATCTTTTGTTTCTCGTTCCAGGACCACAATTCGCGTTGGTGAGCATGACACTCGGACCGACCCCGACTGCGAGCTGAAAGTGTGCGCCCCAGCCGTGCAAGACCGCGCCGTGAAGAATATCACCAGCCACCCCTTTTTCAACAAGCCAGCTTTCCACAACGACGTCGCAATCATCGAGCTAGATAAACCGGTTAATTTAAATGGTAAAGATCTTTATAACTAACATCATTTAATAAGACCCATATAAACGGGCCTCATAAGAAAGCTCAAGGGCACAGCTCAGCGATCTAGAGAGAGTTATGCTCAGTGTTTCACTGCGTGCGTCACAAATGCAGGCATCCTTAGGAGCGGTGAAGTTTGCTGACATAGCTGATACGCAAGCTAAGGTTGTAGTGGTCAGGTCACATCGGAACTCGTAGAAATGAGCATAAAAGCAAAGCGCAGCGTAGAACAACCTCTAATGAAATGGACAGAAAACGGTAACGGTCGCTGGGAGTCGTTGCAAGTGGCAAATACCCGATTCTGGCGGATGTCTTTGGAAGAGGCCTTTGTTCAGACAGAAACCTAGTCCTCCTTTGGCTGAAATGATGACATCATTTAGAACGCGCTATGTAACAAGCGTATTTTTATGCAGTTGTCTGAATTATTTTGGTGACTCGGTGGCAGCAAGTGGCTTATGTTACCTACATAAATATTAATTATTTAATTAGTACACCCCTGCCTAACCGTCCGGGGAATACAGGCGTGATGGTATGTATGTACGTATGAAATATTACTACAGATTCATTAACTTTTAATTTGACTTCTTAACCCCTTTATATCTAACTAGAGGTCAAAAGCTGCCCGGATGGGGGCAGCTTTTATACAATAGCTTATGTATACAATATGTTTTTCGTAGATTTCCCTTAACCACGTCCTCCGTCTAATTTCCATTATTAAACTTAAACTTACTTACCTATGGTACTTACAAAATTAAGTTATAAGTATTATTTACCTTAAGTTTATTAGTATTATTTACCACAACTACCTACATGTAACCAGGACCTGTTAATGTCAGTACATTATAAGTAAAAACGTAATTTTATGTATATTATATTATTTTAATGATCTGTATTTTTCCACACTCCACATGGTTATTATTTAGGATGACGTTGAGTTCTCGGATGTTGGGAACTTTTTAATAAGTAAACCTGACTTTGGTCCAACGTGGACCTAGTCAACTTGGTCCTTCAATGTCGCATCGTCTTACTAACAGAGTGTCTATGGAACCTATTGTCTAATTCTTCACCATACGATCTACTTCTTAGCCTAGGACTTTGGACTTAAAGAGTTTTTAAAAGCTTATGTATAAGAAATAAAATCTTTACTTAAATATGTTTCAAGATTATGTGGCGCCGATCTGCTTGCCTCGTACGACTGAGCAGCTGGCTATTCCTCGTATTGGTGATCAGATGACGGTTGCTGGCTGGGGGAAGATGAACATGACTACAGAGGAACGCGCGAAAGTGTTGCAAGTTGTAGGCGTAAGTAATTCATGATCCGTTTTTTATGCCCAAACTTAAATTGAATCTTTGTAGTAGCTACCTACTTAATTGTAGGTAATCCTTACAAAAGTCCACTATAATGTCTGTATATTTCACCGTAAAATTTAAAATACCGGTAGATTATAGTTAGATTATAATCTCTCCAGCTAGATTGTCAAGCGTCGATAGATTGTGAACTCAACTTACTGCTTACAATTTAACGCATTATTTTTCGATAGATTATAGTTAATCTATTGAAGTGAAGCCGTCGAATTGTGAAATAGCATGCGACGGAACGCTCCTCGCGCGCTAAAGTGTATTCCTCAAAACGACTGCCATTATTCTGGTTTCCATTTCTATATAAATTATTATGTGCGTACTTAATTGTTATAGATACCAGTCGTACATCCCACGTTGTGTGATTCCTTTGGTAAAGGTTTCAAATTGGCAGACTCGGAGATCTGCGCTGGCGCAGAACACAATAAGGACGCGTGCGGAGGTGATTCAGGCGGTCCGCTTATGAAGGTAGTTTATTCATAAGATGTAGAAAGAACCCATATGTTTGTAAAGAATCTTTTACGAGAAAAATCTTTCATTCTAACAAAAGTAATCAGCATTCCAATGTAATCAGTTAACAACGAAGGATATTGTTCTTGAATCATATTGTTAATTTACCACAGCGGCTATTTTCATCCAGCTGTACTCATCGCTCATTTCAAAGCATTTAACCTTTCCGTATGATTGGTATTAATTAAGGCAAAATAAGACGAATGATCTACATTGCATACTTTTCCTGTTGTTGCTGGTAATGTTGTAGGTAGGTATATTAAATCAAAGGACTAATTTGTCACGCTATTATAAAGCGCTTAACTCCATTCTATAATATTCGACTTACACGGCGACCTTTACAATAAATGAGAACCTAAGCTTTATACATGGTATAATTTTTTGATAGAAACCAATGATATTTTCTGCATTAATTATCTTTGAGTCCCGGTCAGATTTGGTTTCACTTCTTTTTTTATTTTGTTTTATGAACCTATAAAATACTTATATAACTTTTTCTTAAATTTGGCAAACAAAAGATTTTATAGACCTTTATGTATATATATGAGTACTTTAGATACTGCCTCGTTGGTCTAGTGGTCCCAATCACGACTGCTACGCTAGAGGTCTTGGGTTAGATCCCCAGCTCGAGCAGTGTTATTGAGTTTTTCTATGAAATTCTCAGTAGCAGCTCGGAGTCTGGATTTGTGCCCGGTGAATGGCAATAGGCTCGCCCTCTATTACATGGGACCCAAACATACCGGCGAACTGTGGGTGTACATCACGGAAGAGATAAATAAGATTGGAATGGCCCTAGCTGCTATTTTGTACTAGGACCAGTGTCGCCGCTTTACTCCCACTATTTCAATTCTCAAACATACGCAACATTATCTTTACAAGCTTTTCGCACACAATCAAATCACACACACATAAATCTGTGGGCAGCAATTTGTTCACACACTAGCACCAAGCAACCGTACGCATAAGACACACACACGCAACAAGCATACGCTAGTGCTTGAAAAGCCAATATTTTTTATCGATAAATTCTGTCTGTTATGTATTTTTATATTGAATGAGTAAAAGGGAAACATAAAAATCAAGAACTATTTTTATTTAATATTAATTAATTTAAAAGAAGCTATGTCCTTGGAACAAAACGTAATCATTAAGCAATTGGGGGAAACCTAACATAACATAACAGAATTATAACATAACATTATTAAGTTATTTTAGTGAAGGGAAAATTCGACCGCGGGCAGGATTCGATTCTAGCGTCTGGTGTACCTAACCAGAAGACGCAGGTTCGAATCCTGCCCGCGGTCGTATTTTTCCTTCACTAAAATAACTTAATAATCTTTGCATGGAAAATGCCTAAAAAATACAAAAAGATACATAACATTATTATAATTAATTGCATAAATAATATATCAAATATAATCAAATATTAAAACATATATAAAATAGTAGGTATAGTATTTGACTAGACTGTATTGTATCTATTAAGTATTAAAATCTAAGTAAAATCAAATGGTCTACATGACGCTTCATCTTCATTCATTCAATGATTCATATAATATAAAATACATCTAGTTAGATGTATTTTAAAACATACTCTCATCAATTAAATATTATGTATCTATACTTAATATTTTAAAAATAATCTTTGTCAAACGTAAACGTCAAAATATAGTTGAGAATTCTATCGATGCTTTTATTTAACTACACGGTCATCTCGATATCGATTGATGTACGCCGTGCATCACTCACGGCCAACCCCGGTAAACGACGAACAACGGCCATGGTTGAAGTGTAGAGAACGCAATGCATGCAGTACATTGCAAGCGGACTACGACATCGCGTTGATTAAGCGCGAACACATCGGGCAATGTATTTTATTTGTAACTTGGTGCAATAATATGATTGATGTTTGGAATTTCATATTGATCAGTATATTTTTATGTTTTTACCAATTATTCTGTAAATAAATGCTATTTTTGACTTACAGACGGAAAGATATACCTCCTCGCTATATACTGGAGGTCTGACAATTTGTCTATCACGTAAGAATAACACAACAAGGCATTTTAAAGCGGAGCTGTGTTCTCTGAAGTAGTCCTAAGCACACTAAACGCGGCGAATGTATGATTCGGGCGAGTTATGATTGTCTAATCAAAACTGTGGCGCGCCTGCCCCGCCCACATGGCCATTCCAATCTTATTTATCTCTTCCGTGGTGTACATTAAGTACACCTCTGCCTAACCCTTCGGGGAATACAGGCGTGATGGTATGTTATGTTACTTTAGGTACATATTAGTATTGACAAGTATAATGTAACTTTACAGGTATTTGACACACCCGATGGTCCCAAAAGCTATTTGGTGGGAGTAGTTTCCTTCGGGCCCACAATCTGCGGCATCAAGAAGCCAGGGGTCTACGCTTCTATCTCCCACTTCCTTAAGTGGATCCTAGATAATCTAGTCTAATACAAAGCTTCAGCAATAGTTCTTAATTATATATGTATAGTACCTTTAAACAGAACCAATAAATTATTTTTATTATTTTTGTATTTCGCCATAAATTTTCTCAAATTATCTTTCTACTATAAAATACATCTATCCCAGAGTACCTAAATAATAAGTAGACCTCTTATCTAATTATAACACCAAATTAAAGGCATAACGTCAAATGGAAATTTTATTAATGAAACAAGATATTGATGACTTACATTGCATTCATTAATTAACGTTTCCCTCTATCCAAACTATCGGTCACGATTTCCGAATCCGAGTACTTGTCATCAATGTCAATCCTGTTCAGGAACTCAGCCACGTCTCCGTGATACGTTTCTGCTGTATCATTGATAGAAACCTTACGGGATCTAGTCGGACTGTTGTAATGGTACGACTTGTTCCTCGAGCTGCGTTTTTTTACCGATTTCCTCGGCGATAATTGCAGCGAGTCCAAGGGGGCTGATAGGTATCGCGGCGCGTAGTACCTCTCGAAGAGCATCGGCTGTTGCTGTACTCTTCCATACATCAGCTCCATCTCGTGAAGGAACTCCTCTCGCCTCATTCTCTCTTCATCGCGCCTAGTTTGTAGTCTCATTGCAATATCCTCTTCATGACTATGAAATTGAATTAAGTTTACTTAGATATTAACAGGTATCGACTTAAGTTAATTATCGCAGTTACCGAAAAAACTATAGATTTTTCTAAAATCTTAAATATTTTATCAACAAAACCGCTTAAGTTCAAGGTTGCAAATAAAAACTACTTTAATAATATTTTATCGAAAACAGTGCAATAAAAAAAACAAAGAATTTCAAAAAGGATTGTGCTCGAAGTCTGAAATTCGATTGGCATTTGATATCATACGTGTTGGCATCAGTTTTAGTGAACTAACTTGTTTTTAACAAGATGCCAAGCAGGTTTAGATCGGAGTTGGCGATCTCTCAGTCTCATCTCGTTGCGTCGACGGTGCTCAGCCAGTTTTGAAGCCGCCTCCATTTCGAATCTTCTCCTAACCGCTTCAGCTCTAAGTAGAGCCGCTAGGTTAGACCTTCCTGATGCTGATGCTCGGAGATCAAGGGCAGAATATGCACGAGCTCCTGGGCCAACTCCACTACCACAACTTGTTGTGCTTTTATTTTCCGAATAAATTTTCATTGCAACATCGTGCATCTGAAATGGGGAATAATTGTATTAAGTTAAAATTTACGCACGATCCTTGTGATCGTGGGTAAATTTTTCAATCTAAACAATTGTAGTTTAAGCTGATCACACATTATATAGGCTTTCCATACAATACGAGGCCAGAGTAAACTGTACTTGTATAGCTCAACGTGTAGCCGCTCGTATTCTCTCCAACTCTCCCAACACAATAAGCATAATGCAAGAGACCGAGATATAGATGATAAAAAACTCACTTTCTTAGCAGCTCTATCTGCCGTGTTGAAGCGGAATGGTTGAGGACTTGTTGTAATGAAATCTTCCTTTTGGTATTTATCTCGCTTTTTTCGATCTTTAGTTGGGCTTGAGGATCTTTGTCTATCAGAGGATGAAATGGATGGTACACCCGGAGATGGATCAATGGGTAGATCGCTGTGGGCCGCTGGAGTAGAGAGGCGACTGCGATCTCGTGCTGCCATGGTACCAGGATAATTTGCAGTACGCAACATTTCCTCAGCTCTGATACGCTTATTCATAGATCTAAACGAAATAAACAACATAGCAAATTTAACGTAAGTATTTTATATTTCGGTATCCTCGCGCTCGTTGTTCTCAATACCATCACGAGTTAGTGCGAAGGAAGAGTTGTGAGCTTGAGCTCACAATTAACTCAGGAGAGGAATGTAAGATTTTTTCCTTCATCTTTAACTGAACTTTGTTTGAAAGTCAACATAAAAATAAACATTTTCAATGGGATTGGGAGATAAGTAACGTACAGTTTGTTCGAAATAAGTAAGCCGATCGGAAGTTAGCCGTTCCGAACTACCGCGGTGATAAAATCGTTTAATTAAGTGTTTTAATACATAAGTATCAGAATAAGTAAACAAAATAATTAGAAATGTGAAACATATACGACTCTAATTATCTTTACACCAACTCTTTCTATTAAAATTTACCACTTCTAAACCACTTGCAGACAACTTCCGATCGGCTTACATATTTCGAACAAACTGTATTAAGACACTTCCACTTGTACCTAGGTATCTTAGTAGAAACAAAGTACCTACTGTATGTTACGGTAGTTTTACCTGAAAAACTCATCCTCTTTCATTTTATCATAAAAGTAATTGGAAAATAAGTTTTTAGGCACGGGTCGAGCCTTAAATCTTTTCTTCTTTTTACTTTTAGGCAAAATTTGAATGACTCGTTCACACATTCCTCCCAGGCCCTTTTCTTCTCTCTTTGTAAAACTAAAAGGTTTCATTTGAGCTCTTAACTCTGCCTCACTATTTATTTTTGTTATTGCTCTTCTGTAAAATTTAATGAAACTAATAAGCATTATTGATAAAAAATCGTTAGACTGCGTAGGTAGGCAAAAAAGAGAAAATAGTATTCCAACTTAGTTAATTAATTAGCGATATCATAGCCTGTACAAAAAAAAAAAAAAAAAAATGAAACAGCTTACTAAAAACATACAAATTCCTAATAGATACCTACCACCATGGAGGTTGTAACTTGTGTCACCTGTACCTAAGTAGCAGGTGTACCTTACATAACATACCATCACGCCTGTACTCCCCGAAGGGTTAGGCAGAGGTGTACTTAATGTACACCCACAGTTCGCCGCTATGTTTGGGTCCCATGTAATAGGGGGCGAGCCTATTGCCATTCACCGGGCACAAATCCAGACTCCGAGCTGCTACTGAGAATTTCATAGAAAGACTCAATAACACTTTGCTCGACCTAGGGATCGAACCCAAGACCTCTAGCGTAGCAGTCGCAATTGGGACCACTAGACCAACGAGGCAGTCTAGGTGTACCTAATGAATCAGTATTGCAAAAAAAAACATACCTTCCTATTGAACTATAACTAAACACTATTCAAATAAAGGCCTCATTTTTAAGTGCATTCATGGAAATAAAGGTTCAACAAACACATGTTGATTACGAAACATGCAGCTTAACCAGAAAGTCCAATAATAATGTTATTTGCAGGCAAGCAATTACGTAGAATATATCAGAAACCATATCAAGAAAGCATATTTCCAACCTCATATTTGATGAGTAGGTAAGTATTAGTAATTAGTTAGGTTTATCGCAAAATTAAGTAAAATTAAATTAAAGTGTCATCTAGGGTAGACTGGGTACGGTTGTAACATTTTTGCTTTTATCGCTCATATCATTGCTTTCATAAGTCTAAGAGTTAAATAAAACATTTTAAATTGGTAATTACTCTTTCCGGTTAACGTTTAATTCAAAATAAATGGCATTTATACAATAGGTTATCGACAACGAGGCATTGTCCAATTCGTGTGCCAATGTTACAACCGTCCCCATACCGAGGTCGGTTGTAACAGTGATGGGGGACGGTTGTAACATACCCAAAAATAAACAAAAACAAGTAAATTCAATGAGTTTTATTACAAAAAACAATCATATTTAACAAAGTTAATACCGTACACGATTATCATTTAGTATACGGTAGGTGCAATTTAAAGATATAGTCTTAGAAATATACTTTACTTATTATTTTAATGAGTCACAGAAATTCTCACTAATAGGTAGACTTTAGTTTTTAATATCACATAAAATCAAACTATATAAACTACACGGTAAAAAAAAACAAAGGAAAATTACAAATACCAACCAAAATATGTATAACATCAAACAAATCAACAAAATTGTCATAGTCAAATTGTTTCAGCTGCAAGATCTCTCTTACGAATGTATCTCATCAGAGTAACATAATTAAGGTTATGTATTTCTGATGCTCGCCGCAAAGACTGTCCACTTTTCACTTCATTGTAGACTCTAGATGTCTTCCTGACACGTTTCCTTGGCATCTACAATAAAAAAAAATATTAACTCATGTTACAACCGTACCCACAAAAATTGTTACAACCGTACCCAACCCCTTCTGCGTCAGTAGAATGGAACCACGTGCGAAACAAAATAACCTACACTCAAACTGACAATTGATTACACACCGTGAAAGTTTCGCAAATACATAGAAAAATCTATAATTCGTAATATGCATTACTAATAAAGCTATTTTGAAAAGTAATTGACTAAAAAAACTTACTTTTGATGCATTAAACACAATGTACCCTTCTGCACGCGTATTGACGACACTGACACTGACGTGACACTGGTAATAATGTTTATGCCTGCCCCCCGCGTCCCTTTTCCCTCCAACGCATCACTCTCTTGTGGATAGTTTAGGAAATATTCGAGCTGTTACAACCGTACCCTGTTACAACCGTACCCAGTCTACCCTACTTATAAGAAGCATACAGGTAGCTTTCATGGCGAATGGAAACCTCATAGCTTGGTCCTCTAAGATCTTATGGTAGAGAGGGATTCGGGACTCAATCGGAACAGGCTTCGCTCTGAATTTCTTTCGTTCTTGCTTCTGATGAAGCATGTCATCTGAAAACGATTTACGGAGACACCGAAGTTCGTTAACTATGCGCTCTTCTTCATCCCTGTAAAATATAATTTAAAGATTTATCTTAATGACTTGTAGCCTTTTTGTGTTCGAAAGTGGAGCTATTTGACTGGATTCTCAAAGTTGTAGTTTTAGTGTTGTATCAGGGTGCATTTAGGTAAGGATTCTTTACTACTAACAGTATCGATACGTCGCACCCTGATCAGTTCCCAATTCGCTGCTTATCTAAGTAGTTAATCGTTCGATTCAGGGACAATAAAGTTTACTTAACGTATTTTTACTTTAGATTCCTATAGCTCACCTCTCAGTCATTTTGAACGGTTTCGGAATAGTAATGCTTTTTCGGCGTCGAATGGGCGATCCAGTGCGTTTCGTTCTCAAGGGGCTTGAAGGCATACTTCTCGTTTTGAACTCATCTGCATCGTCTAGATCTATTTTGGTCATAGGGCTTTCGTAGTTTTTCCCCACAAAAAACTCATCAAACTTCTGATCAATTTCATTTTTACCTTCAATCTTTGTATCATTCCATGATATGGAACAAGCTGAATGATTCCTTTTAGGACGTTCATTTCTAGTCTTTTCTAAATTACTTTTCTTTGGAGCTACTTTCAAATCTTCATGGTTATTGATTTTATCTCCAACTACGTTTTTCCTTACAGTTCTTTTTAAACATGATTCAGAAATTATGTTCTTAGGTGTTGATTTTAATTGGATTTTATAGTTTGATGTGTCGTGATTATTTTTAGTGTCATTTATATCTTTAGATACTGCAGATAATTTCCGCCTTGATGAATGTTTTGTTTTAGTTAAATAACTTTTATTCATCGCGGTGGGTAGCCCCCTGTGTTCTACTGACGTGTCCAATAACGTATTGAAAACCTTGTCACTATGCCCATTACAGTCATCTGTAAATTCAATAGCCATACCTAGCATCACTTTCTTCTTTTCCCTCAAAGATTTAAGTGTAGAATAAAATTCTTCAGTAGGTAAATGATGGATATCATTGTAGTCTGGAATGCTACGATAAAACTCCTTCAATTTTTCTGCATCCAAATCTGCTGCAGCCACTGAACACGTAGAAGACGAATCAATAGAAGATTGCTGATTTGTAGTAAGTATCTTCTCCTTGCGTTCAAAGGCAGATTTTGGCATTTTACTAATGGGATCCACAGGAACTCTAAGGCAAGAGTTATTAAATACACTATTGCGATGTGTCATACCGATTATACCAAATTACAGAATCATTGCGAGTTATGAATGTATTATAAAACCAGCATTATAATACAATACCATATTTCACAGTGTTTGTTGTCACTGTAGTCGCCATGGAAGTTGATCATGTAATGTTATTGGGCTCGCAATGTTAATGTGTTGACTTTGTTTAAAAGTGTACGAAACAAACTTTAAGTTAGTCATCCTTCGTAGTCAGTGATTTATTATTTTCACATAAAATCTTCTTAGAAAAATAAAAATAATACGTCTGTAATGCAAATTCTTGAAAGGATAGTTATTATGCCTTTAGCGTAAATTGGAATACATTATTTTGTTTTGACAAAATGACAAAAGAAACAGTTTTTGACAATGACATTGACAGTACGAAGTTACGAACAAAATAAACTATAAATTCTAACCTAGATCTAGAACAAAAATAATCTTCTAAAACTGTATTTTTGATTCTCGAAAAACATAAAAGTAAATAGACAAGGTGCCGATATCTTACTTATACGACTTATCTACTCTGTAGTTCCAAGAGCCGGGTAAAACTTAATTTAAATTTAGAATACCTAGCAATTTTCAATAGCCGCTACGAAAATGTTAAGTAGTACTGTAAAGCGGGTTATTAGGAGCCAACTAAATTGCACTATCAAAAATACAAGTATTCGTTTATTATGCACGGCAGAAGATGTCTCCAAACCCATTGAGAACTTTAAAGGAGACTACGATGTGATCATCGCCGGCGGAGGAATGGTTGGGTGCACTCTTGCTTGTGCTTTAGGTAGGTATGAAAAAATTTGTATTAAAAAAACAGTAGGGCAATATAAAAAATCATTAAACTACATCAAAGAAAACTGACCAATTTTGTTCTAGTTTCACACATTTATGGCTTGTAACTTTTCCAGATATTAAAATTTTAGACTAGCATGGGCTCTTACCTCAGTCGGTCAGGATGTCATCTTAGGTGCCATTAACTTCAATTTATAGTCTGCAAAGTCTGCAAGTCTGGCAAATATTCTGGCACATTCTGGTACTCTGATAGACTCCAATATCAGAATACTTTATAATTGTATCATCATCATCAACCCATTACATTGTCCCACTGCAGGGTACGGGTCTCATATTAGGACAAGAGGGATTAGGCTGTAGTCAACCACACTCCATCAAGGAAATCTCTCAGGCATGCTGGTTTCCTCACAATGTTTTCCTTCACCATTTAAGCGCATGATAATTAATTATATTATTAATACGCATATGACTGCAAATAATCAGAGGTGTACGCCTTGGATTTAAACTCGAGACCTTTGACTTTGCAGTCCAATGGTCATATCACTACATATCAATAATCATATACCACTACCAATATACATACCTCATGATATTGTATTTTCAGCAAAGGACTCAATATTATCAAACTTGAAAGTACTACTGCTGGAGGGTGCTCCAAAAAAGAAATTTCAACTGATGCCAGAATACAGTAATAGAGTGGTGGCCCTTAATCAAAACACCAAATTTTTAATGAGCACACTAAATGTGTGGAGCCGTGTTGAAAAAATGAGGGCACAACCTGTCAGATATATGCAAGTATGTATATTGTTATTTTTATAATAATGTTTATCGTTTTATAATTTTGGACTAAAAATATATTTTTGAATTTATCTTCAATTCCATGAAGTTCCATGAATTATTATATTTATTTTTTTAGGTATGGGATGCAAGGTCAGATGTCATGATAGCGTTCAGTAGTTCTGAGATGCTTGATGATGACGTCGCCTACATTGTTGAAAATGATGTCATGCTCCAAGCTATCACTGACGAGTTGCTTACTATTGACAGTAAAAATGTTAACATTATTTATGATGCTAAAATTGCTGACTATCAACTTCCTAAACAAGATGATGTGACACCAAAAAGTTATGTTAAAATGGCCAATGGAGACACATACTCATGTCAGCTTTTGGTAAGCAAATTCTCTTTTATATGATCGTTCATCTTAAGAATTTCTTGAAAGCTGCATCTTCTTCAACTGTGTGCATATAATCGTCAATAAATGGAAGATCATGTGTTATAGTGTCCATTTTAATCATAAAAGATCAATGGCCCAAATACTGAACCTTGAGGTACCCCATTAAAAATTTATTAATTGCAACATAAAATGCTACAAATCTGTTACAAACTCAAAAATTGATTACTTTATTCGGTACATCATGGTTTGTGTATATTAACTAATCTGACAAATGATACATGACCACTAAACAGTATGTGCAGTGTGCCTATAAGCTTTAGCATGGACTTTGGAAGCCACCTCACTCATGTCTAAATTTATACAAACTACAAGTCCACCCTTTTATAAAAATCAAATATGGTGTATAATAAAATTGTATAGTACAAGTGCATAAAATGAAACAATTTATAACAACAATACATTTTCATCTTATCTAAACAACAGCATAATTTGATGTTAACATAAATAATTATTTATAGTACATTATACTAGCATGTATACACCAACACCAAATTTAATTAAATAGTGTAAAATTCATTAGCTAGTTTAATGATTACACTTTTCACATTACATTAATAATTATCAACTTCTCGATTGATCCCCTGTAACAAACTGTAATTATAAAATTGTTTATGGTGGCTGATTAAGTTTGTTTTCTATTTGATTTAATCTTGAATCAGTAGTCTCTATCAATTTATTTATCCTCTTTGTTAAATCTAAGAGCTGGGTTTTTATATCGACCATACATATTTCTTGTATTGCATTTATGTTTAGTGATGTAGGTCTTGTTTTATCGGCATTCGATGCCGACGTTGTTCTTTTCCTTCGTTCAACATTTTGACTCTCAACTGAATATCTGTCATACAAGTTGCTTCTTCTTTTTACAAAATCTGGTTTTGGTTTATCTAACTCTTCCTTACATTGCTTTATTAATTTAAATTCGTAGTTACTACTTTTATGGATACTTCTTTTTCTTTCTTTTCGACTTGCTACCATCTTGTACACGGATGCTATTAAGTCTTTTGGAATCTGAAATCATATAACAAAACGGTAATTATTATTTTTTGTGTGGTATCCATATAAACCATTGTACGGTGAATAAAATCACATAAGTAGTGTATTGAATGTGTGTTGCATCATATGGTTAAAGCGCAGCGCATCCTGCTCTACGGGCATCACTGACGGTTCCTTTATCGCATCTATTTAGCTTTAGTTCTCTTGCACATTATTAAGCAGTGAGCACGATAAATTGCTTCTGCGGTCAAATCAAAAGAACTAACTAGTACACCATGTGGTGCTCTTATAAATCATCCTGCCTTACCCTATTCTCCCTGGGGTCGTTGGGTCGTATGGTGAGACTACGCGTGTGCGAGGCAGTGAGCAGTGCGCCCCAACGTAGTACTGCGAGCAGTTGTTTCGGCGCGCAGGTCAACAACGAGCTGAACAGCATGCTTTCTAAATGCGCCACTAGTTGCGTCTGACGTACCAGTCTGTCCAAACCCGCACTTTCTTGTAACGCCTAAAATCGTTAAATAATTATAAACTAAGAATAACGTTTCAACTGCTTTTTGCGATCGATCGATCGATTGTAAAATACTTTATTTTTTAATAGACTTTAAAAAAATGCTGTTGTCTGTTTGACGCGTTTGTTCGTTCTTCAAAAACTTCTGATCCAATTTGGATGTGGCTGTTAATGACTTTTCTGAATTACTTATATAATTATTTAAAAAAATATCGGTTGATTTTTCTTTAAGTTATTGTTTGTAAGCCACCAAAAGAAAATAGGAGCCGATGCAGTAGTTCATAAACGCCAGGTTCAATATAAACTAATAATATCCTATATTTCCATGTCAGTGAGGGTAAAAGCTAGCAACTGCGAAACTATAAGAATCTAGGGAATAACAAATACCATTGCATTTGATACAGACCTGAATGTCGCTCACAGCCAACCCAACCAATAGGTTTGTCAGTATAACAGTGACTAACAACACAAATATGAAGAACATCCCATGCGCCGTCACTGGGTACTGAATGTGGTCAGTGTTATTGTAGAATATGTCTTCGTACTCCAACTCCCCGGACATCATCATAACAGTCTTCACCAAGCTGGCCGGCAGTTTAAATGCAGAGTAGTTGCTGAACAACACGCTAAATGCAAGTCCAAAAGCTATGAGCAAGCAACTGTACGCCAGTAAAAATGTTGCAAAATTCACCGTAACTAGAAAAATATGAAAATTTGTATATGTACATGTGTCGTAACTGAAAATTTGTAAATATCGTTAGTTTACAATAAACCAGCGAGATTGTAAATTAGCGAAATATTGTGAACTCAAAATGATATTAAATTGTGAATGTGTCACATAAAATGTTAGATAATTTAGCCGTTAAACTGTTAGTAGGTGAAGAAAGAAACAGAAAAAGCGCTTGGGATATCAAACCATCGACCATTCAGAGAAATGTTTACAATTTAACTATTATATAGAGAAGATCTGTACCTAACATTGAGCACTGAGTGGCCTTTAAAACTATTACCTACATATATTTTGTTTATAGAACAGAGTCCTTTAGGACTTATCCAATTATTCAATAATATTGTAGAAAGCTTTAGAGTTCACAAGAATGTGGAAGTTATGCATGTTTATGTCCTTGAATACACATTTTTTATCAGAAAAATACCAAAAAAAAAAAGTTTTATTAGGCTTACCTGTAGTGAACATTTGCACATATAATCCGAATGTTGGAAAACGTCCAATAATCATCATCAACTCCAACCAACAAAAGAATATCGTTATAGCTGCTATGTCGTGCTGCCAATTTGAAGTGTTTTGCCTGATCTCACCATTGTCCCAACTAGGTATCTGAAAAATGAAATATCGCAAATTAAATTATTATAAGTATACTGCCTTGCGCAGAGAATTTCGGCATTGGACCTCATTACAAAAAGTGGTGTTTTCATCAATAATAACTTACCATGCACAAGAAAACTCCAGTTATAATCAACCATTGTAACCAATTTTCCCACTGCCTTATGTAAGCAGACCAATCCAAGCATGCTTGGAATATTTCTTTACACAAAAAACATATATTCAGTATGAGTATTAAGTACTGAACTGGTCGAATGAATGATGGTACGTCACAAGTCGGTTCTGCACATAAAAATATTCCTGAAATAAAAAAGTAGATGTATATAAAACAAATAAGCCTATTCTTGTAATAGAATATAACTAAATAGTTACGCAGAAGTCTCCCTATAATAGTTTTTCGCTGGCGATAGTGTGTGCCAATGAAACATTTATTTCACAGAAATTACCTAAAATTAAATACTCATAATTAATGTTTTGTCCAATGAATTAAACCAAAATTATCTAACTAAAAGTCGGCAACACGATAAATAAGAGTATTTCAAATAAATACTTCGTTTAAAATAATTGGCCTGGTTCACTGTAATAGTTAGTAGCCAAAAAACATACATTAAATTCCTCAAAAAAATGTGGACTTATTAAAAATGTAACATATAGTTACGTTACGTATACTTACTAAGAATGTAAAGGCTGTATAAAGTTATGAATAAGGCATGGTATATAAAGCTGAGAACGAAAAACTTCCTTATTCTCCGCCATTTTAAAAATAGAAATGTTTCTGCAACTGGATGCTTCAGAACGTCTTTACGGCCCACCTGAAACGTTTACTTTGCCATCATCTTCTATTGTAAATAGCATCACGGAATAAGATATATCACAGAGTATTTCATACCTCAATGAAAGCCATTAAAAGCTCAGCTTCGCCTCTGGATAGGCAGGGCACTAATGGTCGGAAGTCGATAACAAGTTCGCAGTCAACGTCGCCTAGCTCATGTTCGCTGACATGCACCGCATCGTCCAGCTTGCACAAGTACCGAGGTACCACATCGGGTACCCGCCGAACTATAAACGAAAGCGCTGAAACACCGCCGTTCGTACGCAGAGTTACGTCGCCACCATAGTCTGGAAGCAGTTTATTGTTTGTTTAGATTTCTCTCCTATAGTAAAAATAACAGGAATCTTACAGAGCTCAGGCTTGAGATATCGCTTCATGTATACACCATAAATTGATGTTACGACGTGCGAATCATTCTTACATGGTTTACTGTTTTTTTACGAGGAAACGATTAGTAATTAAGTTGTAGTTCTTGAACTTTGCAGTTTAACTGTTTCACAAATTCTACATTACCTAACAATAACAATACACAAGCAGAGAACTCATTTAGTGCTGCTATGTGCAAGGGTGTGTATCCAAAATTATCGGGTGCATTTGGATCAGCTCCTGCTGACAGCAGTAGTCGTGCCACGTCACAAGCGCGAGCTCCTCTCACGATTGCTCCGTGCAAGGGAGTCCGTCCATCTCCATCACGAGCGCGAACGTCCGCACGCTTGCTCACTAGCAACTCAACGACTTCCAGCGATTGTGCCAATGTTGCTGTAACAATACCAAAACATTTTCAGTGAGCCTTAGATTAAAAGCTAAATTGGTTAAATAAAAGACAATTATTTCAATGTTTTACCAAGATGTAAAGGTGTCTGTCCTCTCAAATTGGGCCAATCAATACGCGCTCCGTTTTCAAGAAGCAGTCTAGCGCACTCTGCATGCCCATCTTCTGCTGCAAGGTGCAACGCAGTTGCTCTACCAGCACCTAACGCTGCTCGCACATCAGCGCCTGCATCTAATAATAGCTTCGTGCAGACCGCTGAGCCGAGTGATGCCGCAACATGCAACGGGGTTTCGGTGAACACCTAAACAGATTAATGTCTTAGTAATGTGTTTTGAATCGTTACTGGTACTATGTTTATATTGTGCGATGATTTATAAACTGGTACGTATCCGATATACAATCAAAAACAGGACGCACCTGCGGAGTGTCAGGGCAAGCGCCCGATTCTAATAACTCCTTCACTACTTCCGGTGCGTCGCTAAGTACCGCGTAATGTAAAGGAGAGCGCTCGGTAAGGCCAGCGTTCACGTCAGCCCCATAAGCAATTAACACCTGCCGAAATAAATTTAAAGTTACAGCAGTCTTTTTGTGGATCATCTTTCATCTTTCAAAAAATATTCTGTTTACCTTGACGCACGCCAAGCTCTTTGCACTCGCAGCGCAGTGCAACGGCGTGGCTTTTTTGTCCGTCGATGAGTCCCACATGTTCGGGTTGGCCCCATGCTCCAGTAACTGTTTAACACATTCTTCGTTGCCCACTAAACAGCTTAAATGCAGGCATGACCTAAAAGTTAGTAGTTATGCGTTAAATGAATATAGGTACCTACACGAATTACTTTTTAAACACCATCAAATGAGGAGAGTTTCTCAATTCATTTTGGTACTATATTTTTGGAGATGGTCTCAAATAAATTTCGTCTTTTATTAACTATAGATATAATGCCGTTTTTAGTTGGTGGTAACAACAATACCAAAAACGCTTAACGTTGATTTTTCTTCGTAGCGTTGTGTACTTACCTTCCAGCGTTGTCAGTCCCATTGGGATCTAGTCCTAACTTCAACAATCTAGTCAGTACTGAACTCCTCCCGAGCCAACAAGCCCATAACGCAGCTGTTAATGTTCCATTCTCAGTTTGTGATGCAATTGCTATCGCCTCATCGTAGTCTCCAGCTTCCACGTTAGTAGAGATTTCTTCGGCTAATGGAAGATGACTCAAGTTGTATTGAATCTCATCTGAAAAATATGTTTTAAACGTGTGAGGGGAGAACCAAACACATCCATCTTGTTCTAAGCTAGACCTCGCTAGGACAACACCACGACAAATTGAGAAATTTCATATAAATAACTTAAGACGTTGTACCGGTGCCCCTTGATCAAATCATGGTGATTGTACGTATTTTTCACATGCCCCGTCGGATTGGGGCAAGCTACTTGCCCAACCAAATTAAATAAATGTGTTAGTTGAATTTATGTAAAATATTTTATTCAATTTGATGTAGATAATTTTATTGGATTATTGAGATATTTATAAAAAGTTGTGGCACCTAGCTCCCAAATGTCCGGGGACGGCTTGACTCTAAGTCGTTCTGCGAGGTCTACACCATGCGCGGACTCGTCGCTGGAGATATATCCCGCCTCCAGGTCGTCATCCGTGTCCTCAGCCACCTGGCTCATCGAGCCACACCACCGCGCACTGCCCTCACGGAACACCTGCAGACCACACTCCTTGTACTTAATAATGACACCAAACATTACGTTGTATTTAACACCTCCACCATCCTTTCATCTCAGGAACACTAAACAACGCGTAAAACTAATTCGTTACAGGATATAACCGCATTGTGTAGCACAAATATTTTGTTATATTATGGGTAACAAAGTGCACGCTATTTTTACTTGGCAACCTTTGAATGTAAATATTTGATGTAACTTCAAACTTAATAATAAATATAAACCTTTTTCCTCTTTTTGTCATGATTCTTAGGGACTTGCGTATCCGCGACGCGCGTTCGTTGCGCGTGGGAGCGTATCATAGCGCGTGCCCGCGCTTCACCAACTAACAAAACTAAAATCTACTCAACTCCCGTGCTTGTCATCCCCGCCGATGGATAAAATTATAACACTAGAAAATCTAATAATTTATTGCTACCAAAATTACATCACCATTAAATTTTGCTATTCCAGATAATGCAATAATATCAATCATTTCTCGTAAGTAACGTTTGTACCGACTTATTTTTAGAATAACTTTTTAAAAATTGGCTGAGAACGTTGTAATGCCCTCGCGAATAAAATGACAGGCATATGTAGATATGTGTCGCAAACTCGCAACTAAAGCCCGCCCACACAATTATTTTAGGAATCTGTCATCTATTGACCCGATTCAGATTCATTCATTACATTATACGAGATAGATCTCAAACAAAAATAATAATCTACTTGAAATGTAATGATTAGGTAAACTAATATTTAGTACACTGCACACATGAGATACCCAAGAACTGCGGTTTTTCCGCTCAAGATAAATTGTTGAAATAAATGTACAATGTGCCACATGTACTTTTATCTGGGCTACTCACCTTCTGCATTCCGCAAATAGTAAGAGGCCCCTCCGATTAAGACTACAAATAATTTCTGAATCTCCAGTTATAGCAACGATATATAATAATCGTTTCCAAACTACTAATAACAATGATTTGGTATGGTAATCAAGAAGAACATTCCAAGAACGTTCTATTCTATTATTGGAAAAAATCCTTCGAATCATGAAGTTATATTTTGGATCAACCATTGCTAAATTCATCGTGTCGTAAAGTGACCAAAACCACCTGCTGCGAGTGAAACATGCAAACAATGAAATCAAACATCCAATATTAGCACGTCATAACCGCATGCTTCTGGCATATTAGACTCGCGGGCACTTATAAAAGAAATAAGTTTGGAAGATAATATTATCTGGAAGATTAAATACGTACCACTTCTGAGAAATATAGAATAAAAATTGTGTTTAACCATGCTCTAAATGCTCTTTCATGTATTTGACAACAAAATAGCGGTTACTTAGACTATAATGCTTTTGTAACACATCAAAGAGCCTAGCGCTATACAAGCCAACATTCCTAGAACCACGTTAGTTTTTAATAGACGTAAGTATAAAAGGATCATTGGTGCTGACGCATTTTCTTTCTGAAGAAAGGGGCCAAATATCTAACGGATACCGCAAAAATACAGACTGTTCTTATTTAAAAAGTTAACATCAAGGTTTACAGTCTATTTTAACCGTTTGTTTAGACATGCGTCCGACTGATAGTGTTCGCATAAATCTTTACAACTTCATGTAGTGATGTACCAATCTCCTTTGTTACTCGAAGGCTGACATGAGAGGTCTTGTTTATTTATATCATTTTGATGTTAATTTGTTGTTTATAATGTCAAAAAACAGGCAATCAGCCAGCTCTCTACGATGTAACTGGAAACGCATGGATATTCTTAACATAATAAATTGAGTGAATTGTACTTTTCTATTAGTGCTAGGAATTTAAACTGATGTTACGAGTATATCTAAACACTAATTCAATTGCTATAGGTAGAACTCTTGCTTTTACCGGTCGCCAAAAATAACACAATATAATTGTAAGGCCGGAATCTTAATAACACCACTGAACTAATTTCTGGAAATCTATCCAACGAGAATGGAAATCGTGTAAAAATTTAAGGTACCATAAAATAAAACAAGCCACACCATTGTATGGTATAATATGTGGCCACTATTTTGACATTATTGTAGAACTGTCTGTACCCATATTTATTGCAAATAAAGTTCTTATCTTATCTAACACTTACAAACACTTCAAGCTTTCGTATTGAAATAGTTATAAGCACGATCAAAATTACTGGTTTAAAAAAAATGGGCTAAAATATTTTCTAAAAAACGTAGTCGGACGACTAGTTCCGAAATGAGGTCGTAACTTGTATTCTAAATATTATAAGTACTTACTGTTTTAGTGTTGTCTTGTATTGTTTCGTGCAGCATGATGCCACTGTCTGGTATCTACAGGTGACTACTCCAAGTGAGAAGCTCTTCGTCATTATCTTTTAACGCAATACTCTTTTAATTCTAATTCGATCCCACTGACCTAATTGATATTCACCACATCCCGGTTTCAGTGAAAAACGGATATTATTGAAAATTAAGAATTCCGTATTTTTCCATGAAACAGAATTTACTTCAAACATGGAATTTATAAACAGTTATTAGATGTTACGCATACAAAATGTATTCTATGAAGAATTCTTTTATTTTCCGACCTTCGAGTAAATTTGGTCGAGTCTTTGTTGTCTGTGCAAAATATTAAGTATTTTATTATATTGAACCATTGAATTTCGGAATGCATTCCTTGCCAACTTCACACTGGAGCTTTAATCTCTCATCTTATTGTTCCGGTCATGAAGATTTTAATATTAATGTACCTACGGTGGCCAGCACATCAAGCTACCTACCATAAAATGTCAACATTAACATTTTAAGGTTTAAAATCATTTGGAGAAATTTGACAGTTTTGTATAATCTGATGTGCTGGAGACTGTATAAGATATTGAAGGTAATACCTAACGTTCACACCACTCCGTGCTCTATTCGAAGACAGAAGGAAATAACACACATTTTACTAGCTAAAAACTGGGCAAAAAGTAATTCGCAAAGGTGATAGGCCTTTATTACAAAGTGAGGCGTAACGAAAAGCATGGAAACTGACAGAGTGTAGCAGTCACTGAAATTTAAATAGGTTGGTAGTAGTTGTTGTGTTGTTGTGTAGGATCCGTGGATGGATCCATCCATTCATTAAAGCTCTGCGCCAATATAATCCAAGCATTGGATTGCTGCAGAAGTATAATGAATTTAACTGAGTTGGTTTACTAACTAGTGAACTTAGTGTTTTCTAACTGTTGAATTTATTCTGACTGGATTATTAGAAGCCAAGATGCGAGACAAAAGGAAAATATCATAAGGAAATCTGCACGTTCTTAGTACGTGTACTAATTAATAATGAGGTATATAGTTGTATGTTAGTACGTAAACCGGATTTATATACTCGTAGCTAGATTTGTCCAGTTGTTATAGACATTGTACCATCTAAACATAAGTCAGTTCTGCAGTCGGCAGCAGGATATAAGTCTGCCTCCTACATTCTTATATTTAAGTCCTGCTAATTGCGCAGAACTGCATGGAAAACATGACAATCATTTTATAATCGTCTAGCTATTACGGATTTCAGTTATTAATTTTATCCATAACATTTTATTTACAAAACTTGACAGAAAGTCAAGTTCAATGTAAAGTCTTAATAGTGAGGAATAGAGCTTTATAATCTTTAAGTGCAATTGACGGATCGCACGCACCCCAAACTGTTTGCCACGCTCCAAAATTAATATTACCTACATCGCCCAAAAAGCTGCCAAGTACAACTGGAACTGGGCTGATTTCGTCGAAACTAAATTACCTTTTAGTTCGGTACAATTTAAGTAGAATAAAGTGTCAGTAAAGGCCCTTAATTTCCGCAATCAGTTGCTTATTTAGAAACATCAACTCATTTAATCTCACAATGCTGTGTATCCTCTAAGAGCGAAAGGGGTTAAGCTATAGTCCACCACACTAGCCTGCGGCCGGCTGGCAGGCTTCATACGCCGTCGAGAAAGTCTTGCAGGCATGCAGGTTTCCTCACAATGTTTTCCTTCATCTTTTACTTTTTCTTTCTTATTTCTTTAGAGAAATTTTCCCAAAATAACCTTTAGACATATTTGCAACTTACTGCCGGAAACGAGAACTATTGTTACTGGTGTAAAATAAAATCAGACTTAACTTCTTAACATAAAGAGAACGTAAATTTCTCAATAAGAATTCCTAAGACTAACGCACATTTTAGTTTTAAATGGGTGTTGTTTACCTGATCACAGTGTTATCTAATCATTGTATTAACGATTTAGCACTGACAACAAAGACTACGAATATTTTTTTGTTCTTTCTATATCTTAGACGCACGTTCACTGCACTTATTAAAAAGACACTTGTGGCCACTTTCCGTGGGCATGTGAAGCTGGTTGTTCAGAGCAATCCTTGGTACACAGTGCGGCGTAAAACACTGATGTAGGACTGTAAGTACCACTGCACCGACCGCCGAGCTGCTTACACGCCATACACAAATAAACCACCACAACTAATGATCACACCGCAATCTAAACATCTGTTTACTTTAAAACTTTAATAGAAAACTGCTGTTCTTAGTTCTTGCTCTTAATTCTTGTAAGTTGCGGTTTGGGAGTAAGAAATGAGACTGGTTTAAAAAGCTTTCCATTGAGAGAGACTGCTAAAAATAGGTTCAATACACTTTAATTTTATGATGGTGTCATTTGTGATTAATTTGCCAGGTGGTTCAGTAGCCCGATTCACGTAATTAAAACCGTGGCGATGTCGCAGCGACTTATTCCTTGAAACAGTTTTCCAGTGTTATGTGGATACTGTGAAGCCAACGTTTTAGAAAGATTCTAGCCCAACGAACATGTGTGAATACGGTCCAACGATTTTTTAATAGGACGACTTCTAAATCGGTCAATTTCAACGATTAAGTCGCTGCGACATCGCTACGGTTTTAATTACCTGAATCGGGCTACTGGTTTTCCCCGCCATTTCTTTCGTTCAATACTTTACTCTTACCGTCTTATTCATAAAAATATAAAACGTAGGTATTTTAGAACTATAATCAACCGACTTCAAAAAGGAGGAGGTTCTCAATTCGTCTGTGTTTTTTTTTTTTTTTTTGTATGTTTGTTACGCGATATCTCCACCAGTTGTGAACCGATTTTAATGATTGTTTTTTTGTTTGGTAGGTCATACTTCAGAGGTGGTCCCGTTCAAATTTTATCGAAATCGGTTGAGCAGTTTTGAGAATATCAACAAAAAACTAAAAATTGTTTACATCGATGATATTATCGTTTACTTCGAAACATCGCTGTCTTATTGGAGCAGTGCGTTTAGTTGGCTAACAAGTACTTCTAAACAAAACTTTCCACTAAAAAATACAAAATAAAATTACTTTTAACAAAAAAGTTAAACCGCCTTCAAAAAATAATAAAATAATTTTGTCTAAAACAGTTTGGGAAGTCGGTGGCGAAAATAAAAGACCCACTCAAATAGAAGTCACCGACTTCCCAAACTGTTTTAGACAAAATTATTTTATTATTTTTTGAAGGCGGTTTAACTTTTTTGTTATGTTTTATCATGTTTGAAAACGTAATATTTTGTGTCAGGGAAAATAAGACAAATATAATTATTATACTCGTAGCTATACGAAATGGATTGGATTATATTTTTTTACAATAAAACGGTTACTCTCTTATTAAAAAAAAATCCCAAGTTGAATCAAGGTTTTAAAATAGTATATCTATCACTTATATCACGCTAGCTGCTGCCCGTGGTTTCACTTCCATCATAAAAGACTTTTTTGAGGCAAGAGGCAATCTATATACCACTACACTAATGAGGCAGTTTTCATTAAAGAGCAATAACTAAACTTCCAAGCTCCACAGTTAGGGACTTTTGAAAAGTGGTCTTATGCTTATTTTTAGCATTAAATATTGCGAAATGTTCACAAAGATATTAATTTTCTGGTGTACTTAACCAAAAAGACGCATGTTCAAACCCTGCCTGAGATCGAATTTTTCTTTAATTAGAAAATTCATAACTTTGTGAGGTGGTCGTATTTTTATGCTCGCTCGTGTATTTATTACATATGACGTGCCCTTGATTATGGTTACATTAAATGTGCAATTATACAACTTAATCCATCACATGTCACTGCATGAATAACTAACGACGAAGGATTCTTTGAATAAAGGTAAGTGTTCATGGTGATTTTCGGCGGTATCTCCGTGTGTTTATAAACACAATTTTTCTCATGATGCAAACAGCCACACCCGCAGCCACAGAAATCCATCCTACTTAAAATTATTAATGCGGAATGTCCGTTTCTTCGTTCGTAACGTTTTATTGCCTGAAACGCTGAACAAATTTTCATGAAATTTAGTATAGAGGTAAGCGACCTTTTGTCTCATAAATTCCTTTGGGATGCGAGTGAAATCACGGGCAAAAGCGAGTATTTTTAGGTGCGGGAAGCGAACTAGCCATCTGTAGCGCATATGCCGATCACACAACCACTACGCCATACCGTTTTGTTTGGAAGCATACACACACAATCCTCATTTCGTTGGAATATTAATCTTCAAAGACCTAGTTCAGAAAAAGTTACATTATCCATTTCAAATGGTATTGTATTCTTATTTATAATGTCTAGGAGCTTCAAGTTGCGTTTGCATTGCGGGATCTTCATATATATTTATGAATAAGTCAACTTTTTATAGAATGAACATCGATGCGCCATCGATGAACTAAACATGTGTCCTCTATTAGAACCTGTAGTGGTGAAAATCGTTATGAATCGTCTGTCGCCGAAGTGTAATATCGAAACTTGTCATCATCATCAGCCTATGTTAGTCCACTGCTGGAACTGGAACTGGACCCCTGGAACACAGTCGGCCTCTCCTAATATGCGTCATTTCAGCCTGTCCTCCGCTTTTCGTCTGCCGAATCGCGGTCTTCACTTAAAAACACGGCTACACAAGCGGTTGTCGGTTCTTCTACAGATATGGCCAGCCCACTACCATTTCAGTTTGCTAATCCGATGCGGTATCGGACTTGTACCGATTGAAAATTGCACATTTCGCCCCTTTTATTTTAGGCCATGGAACTGTTGATTACATTCACCATGACCCCACCAACTATTATTGGGTGTCTCCAATGTGGGATATTAAAAATGTTGCTCATTTATTTCAGGTTGGAGCTGATGGTGTCAATTCTGCTGTGCGCAAAGCAATAGGAGTACAATATTTGTCGTGGAGCTATGAACAGATGGGCGTTGTAGCGACATTGAATTTGGCCGAGGTATGTATGATAGGGGTAACGTGTGGCCGGAATACGTTTGCGAGGGAAAGGGAATTATAGCTGGGATTATTAAGCGAGGCCACAAGTATTATTTCGTATTCGGGGGCTTAGATTGTTTTTTTTTTTCTTTTTCCAAAATGTTTATGAAATGTAAAAGGTGTAACTCGGTGGCCTTATGAACGGTTTTTTAAGCTTTTGGAAAATAGCCGTACTCCTGTATACTAGACTATAACAAAACTTATTAATATAAAAATGAATATCTTTTTGGAATAGAATATGTACCTACTTATTTGGGTTGACGTGTAGATGCCTATATTCAGATAAATCTAGAGGGTTATCAATTACATCATAATTACACGTATTCCTCGAGGACTAATCAGTATTATACATGTATTCATTGTTTACTAATGTCAAGTAGTTCGATCTAGGTACAACTAAACGTGTCGAGCGACAAACTAAAAAAACCGTCAATTTTGTTATAGGTATCAACGTCGTGCTAATTAAAAATCTAGATCTTAATTGGCATGACGTGAAAGGATTCTTCAAAAAAACCTTTCACTGCCTATTCGTTCTTTTTATAACCCGCCGAATCTCTATAAACATTCATTTAGGTACTGACCAATTAAAACGAAGGCGTAACATAAATCAAGACTGGATTTGGCACCAACAGCGCTTAAAGATTCAATCTCCCTAAATCAAATTCGGATTATTTTGGATCTTTGCTCTTCAAAACAGCTCTAACTTTTGCGAAGCTCTAAATTCTAAAAAAAAATCTTGAATTTCAGAGAATAGTCTCAAAAGATCTACTGATCTTGATGACCTTTCTTTATGTTTGACATTTATGGCGTCATCATCGCCAGCGATCGGATAGACTTTACCTACCCACTGCTGGGTATAGGCCTCTCAGTTTATGCCACCCACCATACTTTTCATTACGCAGTTAGGGCCATTCCGTACATTATGACCAACAGGCATTTTTTGAATTTCATCATCATCATCATCAGCCCATACTCGCCCACTGCCGGACGTAGGCCTCTCCTAGTGAACGCCACAGAGCCCGATCTTCGGCTTTCCTCGTCCAGTCACTGCCAGCTGCCTTCCGCAAGTCGTCACTCCATCTGGCCGGTGGGCGCCCTACACTACGTTTGCTTAGACGCAGTCTCAACTCGAGAACTCACTAGCTCCAGCGTTTGTCAGTTCTCCGACAGATGTGACGGACCCATTGCCACTTCAGCTTGCTAATCCTTTGAGCTATGTCGGTAACTGTAGTTCTCTGACGGATAACTTGATTGTTCCCTCTTTTGAATTTAGACAAATAAAATCACTGTCGAGCATAATGGTGTTTGTAATATTGCAGGAGTGCACTAACACTACAGCGTGGCAGCGCTGGTTGCCTACAGGACCCATCGCGATCCTGCCGCTGGATTCAAAGCGCAGTTCACTGGTGTGGTCCACGTGGCAGGACAACGCTAATCAACTGCTGCAACTACCTGAAGATCAGTTCGTCGATGCGTTGAATGATGCTTTGGTAACCTCATAAACGTATATTTTCAGTTTTTGTGTATTGAAACCTGATGAGCTTTTTTTTATTATTTCTTTCTCATATTGAAACGGTGTTCGTAATTCTTTGGAGATTAAAAATGTTCCCTTATTCTATTCAGAAAATAATTATTTTCCTTTAATTATTCTGTCTATTCTTGACTATGGCTGACTATTCACTATCGACATATTGCGAATAGGTGACTGAAAGCCTAGCGGACGAATAGCCTAGACCGGGCCTAGCAGCTGCAGTGGAAACTACAATAAATTGAGAACTGATTTTCAATGTGACAGTGGAAGCAGTACCCCCGCAGCAGCAGCGTGGAAGCGGTGACGTCATGGATGGGCTCGTGCCTGAAGAGTGTGGGGCTCCCGGACGGAGCGTCGCGCCAGCTGCCGCCGTCCGTGTGCACCATCGTGGCCGGCTCCCGCGCCGCCTTCCCGCTCGGCTTCGGGCACAGCACCAGATACGTGGCGCCGGGCGTCGTCCTCATTGGGTAACTCCACTACTCAATCTTTTTTTTTAAGAATTTACTAGCAATGCGGGTCGCACATTACTAGTTATCTTGTTAACCCCTCGTACTAAGCTAAATACTTGCATGTGAGTGGGTTCACGTCGGTAATCTTGGCTCTTATGTACATACGGCTACAGGTCAACCTATACAAATTCAGTTAAAATTCAAGGCCAGCCTATATGTGTAGCCCTGCGTACATACATAAACAGTATAATCTCACTTCTCCCAAAATTCTCCAGGTAGCGATTTTGAAATGAAATTATTATATTCTAGCTTTCCGCCCGCAGCTTCGCCCGCGTGGACAACACGATTGTGACTGTTTAGTTTTTTACAATTCTGACGGGAAATTGAAAATTATCCTAACTTATCTTTCCGTCCGCTTCTTTGCTCGGGTAGACCACAAAGTTTGCCCAACTTTATTATTTACCGAAATATAAACGCAGCTTATATCCATTCCCAAGGTCTAGTCTATTTTTGTACCAAATTTCGTCAAAATCCAAACGGACTTTCACCCCCTATTTCATTCCCACACAGTTTGAAATTCAAACCCCATATCAAATATTTATTTACTTAATTCTTATCAAGTGCCTAAACACAAAGTTTCAGCGTTTATCTTCAACAATGATAAAATCCCATACAATTTTTCATCCCTTATTACAACCCCTTTTTTACAACAAAGCGTAGCTTATATCCTTTCCCAAGGTCTAATCTATTTTTGTACCAAATTTTATTAAAATCGGTTCCGAGGTTGGGCTTCAAAGCGTGACTTTGTTTGAACTTTCATATGAACTTTCATCCCCTATTTCATTCCCACACAGATCGAAATTTTAAAAACGCTAGAACAAATTTTTACTTCTTATCAAGTGCCTAAATTCAAAGTTTCATCGTTTAATCTTTAACAATGACAAACTCCCATACAAATTTTCTTCCCTTATTTCATCCCCTTTTTTACAACAAAACGTAGCGTATATCCTTTCCCAAGGTCTAGTCTTTTTTGTTCTAAAATTTCATCAAAAGCGGTTCCGGGGTTTAACTTGATAGCGTGACTTTGTTTGGACTTCTAAACGAACTTTCATCCCCTATTTCATCCCCACACAGGTCGAAATTTCAAAAATGCTAGAACAAATATTTATTTACTTCTTATCAAGTGTCTTAATATAAAGTTTCATGGTTTTATCATGAAAAATGACGAACTCCCATACAAACTTCCACCCCCTATTTCAACCCCCTTAAAACTATTTTTTGCAATAAAAGGTAGCCTATGTCCTTTCTCAAGCTTTAGTCTATCCCAGTACCAAATTTCATCAAAATCGGTTGAGTGGTTTAGGCGTGAAAGCGTAACAGACAGACAGACAGACAGAGTTACTTTCGCATTTATAATATTAGTAGGGAAGTAGGGATTAGCAATTTTGAAAACAGTTCTGCATTTTATTATTGTTGAGGAAGACAAATAAAGGTAGACTGTCGAAGCAAGTGTCTGCGACGCGGCGTGAGTGACATATCGCTGCTAATGAATATTAGATTTGAGTAGTGAGCTAGTATACCTATATATTATTATTAATTACTCCCTATAAGTCAATACGAGTCCGACATACCCCGCCGCCTCCCTAAATGAGACGCTCCATGAGGACTTTCTTTGCTATATTTTTGACTTACTCACCTTTTGTTGCCGAGACACTTGGATATTCTTCTCGAGATACAGATTCTATATACATTTCTTAAATATCGATAAATTACTGATTTTTTTTGCGTGAATTGATCTCTGCGTCAAAGGTCTACTTGCGGTGCAAGGTGCGATAGAATAACTACACGGATGGAATGACTATGCATTGTAAATATGTAATAGACGACACACAGGGTTGTGACGTTGTGTGAAGAGTACCTAAACAAATATTATATCGATGTTGTAATTAAAACTACACCAATTATTTTAATGATGGATAACCGCCTAAATATCTTTAAGATTCTTCAATTAGAAAAATATTTGTTTACAGCGATGCAGCGCATCGGGTTCATCCATTAGCCGGACAAGGAGTCAATCTTGGTTTTGGCGACGTTAAAGAACTTGTAGCGTTGTTATCGGAAGCCGTGTACAGTGGTCTCGATATAAGTAAGTAAAAATACTAGCCGAGGATAATACTACAATAGATACCAAAATAACATGACTTGTGTCTACTGCCTGGACTTGAAAAGAGACCATGATTCTCTGAGTTTTTTCGGCATTTCTTCTCAGAAGTCGTCAGACAGGAAATGCCGTCGCCTAGTTTAAAAAACATCGTCATGTAAAAGTATCTTTAAAAGATCTATTAACAACGATAACTATAATTTATCATTTATCATCCGTAAAGTCAATTTGGTAACTATTGTAACCCGTGTTTTTGAACAACTTTTGTAACTAACATGGTGAATTCACAGTTCGTTGATAAAAGTTAATAGCAACGTGTTGTTTTATCGAATTAGTAACCCAATTTACGCTTAGCTTGAGTTTGAGTCGCTAACGTCGCATAGGCCAATACTTTCCTCTGAAATGTCTCTCCAAACTTATTTTTATTTATTTTTTAATTTCCATTTCTTAAACAATTATAGTTAATACCTCATACCTAAAACAGTAAAGTTGATAGCGATGCTGACAGATCAGTGTGCACAGGACGATCTAATAAACATCGCCGTGTATTCTTATGCATTAGTTGTATCCAATCCCTTAATTCTAATATGCAGGTGTCTATGTTATAGGAATGGTCCATTTCCTCTTTTAACCTCCTCGGAATACTACATTGCTTTCAAAGACGAGTTTGAACGGCGTGTACTTTGTCGTCAAAATTGAAGCCATTCGGCCCATGTATATGTTCTACACATTGATTACGCAAGTAAGTTTTCAAATGTTTATGAGAATTTTGTATAGTGATGGTCCCCAAACGCGTGTTGCGTAGATCATCCATATTTTTTATGTCAAGTTTTCACTTACAAAGTTTAATTAGATTGATACTTAAAGATTTAGATTTCTATTTTATTAAATAGTTTTAAATGTTAGTTATGACTTTTAAAATAGACTTACATATACTCTTTTATTTTAAACTCATTTGAAGATGAAAATAAATCGTAATTTTTATCGTCATCATGACTTTAATAACTATATTATCTATCAATCTTTTTGTTAGTATCTTCGTCAGGAATCAAAGTACTCGCCGTTTTAACTTACATTTGAATGATTTGCCTTAATTAGTATGAAACTTGTCTGAGGATGTACTTACATAGTTGTTCTTTGTTAAAGTGTGTGTAAGATTGGAAGAAGGCGTAAAGACATCCGAATGGGTTTGGGAAGCGTCGTCGTTTACTGATAGGCGAACCTTAGCAAACCAATGTGACGTAAACCGCTGTGCTTTACCATCCATACCAACATTCATGTATACCCCGAAAGTTTGGGCAAAGGTGTACTAATGTACACTCTCAAATTACCCGTATGTTTACGTCCCCTGTAATAGGGGGCGAACCTAATGCCGTTAACCGGGTACAAATCGAATACAGAGCTGCTGTTTAATTTCACTTTACTTGACCTGGAAATAGAAACCCAAGATCACTAACGTAACCTGAGCTTCGGTGGAAATACACTCATATACAATAATATGATATACATCAAAGTTAGAATGGTATAATTTCTTTTATCATTTTAATTATTTTATGTAATCCCGTGATGTGGAAAATGTTTTAAGGCTACATTCATACATACATACATACCATCACGCCTGTATTCCCCGAAGGGTTAGGCAGAGGTATACTTAATGTACACCCACAGTTCGCCGGTATGTTTGGGTCCCATGTAATAGGGCGCGAGCCTATTGCCATTCACCGGGCACAAATCCAGACTCCGAGCTGCTACTGAGACTTTCATATAAAACCCCAATAACACTTTGCTCGACCTGGGGATCGAACCCAAGACCTCTAGCGTAGCAGTCACGATTGGGACCACTAGACCAACGAGGCAGTCTACATTTACATTCATCTCACAATTAAATGTTAAATTACGAATATCATCTTACTACCCTTTTTCCAGCTATGTTGAGTTTGACTCGCAGTGCAACCAGACGCGGCTGTATAACAGTATGAAATAAAGCCACTACCTACTGCCTAATCAGTTTTTGAAATTTCTTTTCAGCTCACCCTAATTGGATGGAAAAATATGAGAGTGCACGTCAAAGGCACAATGTGCCAACTCAGCTCATGATCGAAATGTTGCATCGTTTGTACACAGTGGATCTAATGCCGGTCGTGCTGGCTCGCAGCATAGGCCTCCAAATTACAAACGCGTTGCAACCCTTAAAGGTAAAACTATTTACATCTCATGTACAGTGGGTTATAGCTGTTACCTGACCCACCCTAGGTGGGCCGGCGGGGTCTCGGTGCGTCAGGTAACAGCTAATTACAAATTGACGGGTCCCAAAAACAAAGTCGTATGTTAAAATTATCTTGTTGTAGTGCGTAGCTCAAACTTAAGTTTTATATGAAAATATAATTATTACATACCATCACGCCAGTATTCCCTGAAGGATTAGGCAGAAGGCAGAAGTGTACTAATGAACACCCACACTTCGCCGGTATGATTAGGTCCCATGTAATAGGGGGAGAGCCTATTGCCATTAACCGGGCACATATCCAATCTCTGATCTGCAACTGAGAATGTTATAAAAAAATAACAATAATCTCGACATGGCAATCGAACCCAGGACCTCTAGCATAACAGTCGATATCGCTTCATACGGTATTATCTTCGTGCACTTCATCATTATGTTAGCTTACGTAGGGTCTGTGCATAAGCCGCTCTTTTGCCAGTCGGAACAAGTGCCTAGACTCCAGAGCCCCCGCTCAATAATGCCCCTTAGCAATTACTGCTTTTGTATTATAGCCTGCCGTGGTATTATAGTCATAGTCATGCCCTATTATTCTAGTGATCAGGGTTTCCATGTCCTATTATTCTAGGTTAAAAATGGCCCTGTCTACGCGATGTGTCCCTTTTTGTTGTCTTAGTAAATTATCTATCCTTATATTATACAGCTGAAGAGTTTGTTTGTTTGTTTGTTTGCTTAAACGCACTAATCTCAGAAACTACGGGTCCGATTTGAAAAATTCTTTCAGTGTTAGATAGCCCATTTATCGAGAAAGGCTATATATCATCACGCTAAGACAAATAGGAGCGAAGCATAAATGAAAAATGTTGAAGCCGAGAAACCACGCGGGCGAAGCCTTGGGCGGAAAGCTAGTTTGTCATAATTTTAATTCGACAAAGCCTTATAAGGGTTTAAGTTCCTCTCATCATCTCTCCAAAATCAGTTCATCGTATCTTTGGTTCCCCTTCTGATCCTAATTTTTATCGTTACATCATCAATCCATTACATCGTCCCACTGCTAGACACAGATCTTCTCTCAGAACGAGAGGGATAAGGCTATAGTCATCCACGCTAGCCTATTGCGGTTGGCCATTTTTGTCTGATAACATTAAATTTATTTATTCATCTTTTGTATCAGAATTCATATAATAGTTTCAATGATACCAAATATTATTTTAGTATTAATCATTGCATGCATCATGCCGTTAAGATTGGAATCGTGTCAAATGGCCTTAACGGATTGCAAAATATATAAAAAGTTTTAAAATCGCGTGTGAGTTTCATATATCTAATGGTATCTTGCTTAACTAGCAAGCGTTCTGTGTTACACACCAGTTTCATAACATTGATTGCCAACTTATTGTTTTGACCTGTCAGTTACTTCATTTACATTTGACGAGTCGTTTTGTTAATTATATTAATTATAAATAACGTATGTCAAAGCCTAATGTCTACAACCCATGCGTTACACATTTCCTACTATAACATAAACAACATACCATCACGCCTGTATTCCCCGAAGGGTTAGGCCGAGGTGCACTTAATGTACACCCACAGTTCGCCGGTATGTTTGGGTCCCATGTAATAGGGGCCATTCACCGGGCACAAATCCAGACTCCAAGCTGCTACTGAGAATTTCATAGAAAAACTCAATAACACTTAGCTCGACCTGGGGATCGAACCCAAGACCTCTAGCGTAGCAGTCGCGATTGGGACCACTAGACCAACGAGGCAGTCCTACATTTCCTACTATAGTTACTTAAATATTCTCCTGTACTGTAGAGTAGATGCACTTACAATTTTATTTGACTTACTGCGCTGCGCTAACTAGTTTAAATTACAATGCTTGTATTGTTATTAGCATATTATTGTTCCGTATTAAGAAGCCGTTCTACTTTAAGTACTGGGGCCGTATTACCACGTATTAATGCCATCATTTTTAGGTTGTGAGAGAGGGATGCCGCTCTACAGCTTAAATAGTGGCGTCCCTCTTTCACAACGTAAAAATGATGGCATTAATACGTGGTAATACAGCCCCTGCAATTATTGCATCTATGACATGCTGTTTACTTCACGATGCTATGCGATGAATCGGAGGCGCTATCCAATATCCTTAGGACAATAGCAAATCTATATTACTTACAAGTACCTAATAGGGCTAGGTCACCTTTATTTATTGGTATAATATTATCATTACAACGTCGCTAAGGTTACTTACTGTACGGAGACCAATAAAGACCTTATAAATAGTACCAAAACAAAACTGGTTCAAAATTTTTTCCAGAACGCATGATTATTTTAGTTTTAAGGCAAGTTAGTCTTATGATAATTATAAAATCTTCGCTAGATATTACATTATCCTTCGTTTGTTTCAGAAAATGATTATGTCTCATGCTACTACATAAATGAACTGTGTATTGTTAGTCGTTCATTGGAATGGCGACCGTTTCAAGGTTTCATTGTTTTATACGGAAAATGGAACGTTGTCTCAATGGCGGAGGAAAGAACTACTATTACTTGGCGTATTATTTTAGTGCAATAAATGTTGATTTTTATTAGTGACGTTTAATTATTACCTTTTAAAGTAACTGATAAAACACGTCCGATTTCTATGTACCTAGGCTATATTTAGAGTTAACGCCAATGAGCATTATTTATGTAATAAGTAGAACATTTGTTATGCATAGAAAATTAATCAAATATACAAATAACCTATCTAATTTAGTAGACGGACAATTACTCACAATATTGGTCTTCACAAAACAAGTATATTATAATAAAAAAAATCCTACATACAAAACAGTAACTGAGTTGTAGTAAGATACATCTATTTTATGCCATACAGGCGCCTGATGGCGACTGTATGGCATAAAATAAGTTTGGGCCCTTTTTGAAAACTAATACATAATTTTTATGATGGTATTTTTAAATGATAATAAAACCATTCAAAATATTTTTTAAATTTTCCCTAGGGTTGTTACCTTATGAAACAACTGAACTGAATAGAGTTTATTATAATATTGAAATATATAACAGTTAATAGCCGTTAGTCATTAGCAAATAAATACAAAATGGAACAGAATTTGTATGAATGTAACTGCAGAATAATTTACCGGGAACTTACTCGGACTTAGTGAAATATATAAATTGCCGCCTATTATGAGCTTACCTAACTGTTATAATCAGTCAAAATTCCACGAAAGCTAACGACTTATCTTTATCTAAAACGCTCATTTGCCGTGGTGATGCTATTATCTCTAGTGCCGTCCCCTTTTTTTGGCAACAAAATGATAGACGTGGAAATCATAAGCGTCATTAGTCAAAAGATTTTAACGAGCGTTTCATAATGAGGCCCTTATGTGGCATATTGAGAATAATTTTGTTAAGTTGCTGCGAAAATTGAGATCTTGGCATTAACCCTTTGACCGCCACGAGCCTTGACAAGAATTTATACTGACACGCCACGACATATTTTACGCTCAAATTGTAAGTCCATTCTCTAGTGATGGGACATGTTATGATAAATAATATTTTAGATTGATATTATACATAAAATATTCTGATTTCTTTATATAATAAAGCACTTCACTTCAGCACACTTATGAAATAAAAAATAACGAGTGAGGATAACCGCATCATTATTGATTTTAAAACAAGAAATACGCAGCTACAATTTTTTTTTATCGATAATTTTCCGTCACTAGCCGACGCTTTAAAGCGTCGATGGCGTTGGAAAAGTGAATTTTTGTCATGAAATCACACAGGAGTAGCGGTGTTACGTAGCTATCGATGTTTTTATTAAATTTTTTTTTTTTATTACATGTACCAAATCAAATTAGGGAATATATAGTAAAACAATATAGTAAATAAATATAATTGTTTTATTAAATTTTGTAAAGCTGTTAATGTAACTTAGATAGTAACAATGACGAAATTATTCAACCACCAATGTTGGTTTTCTCATGATATTTACGAAAACATATGATACACAGAGGAACTTTACACACTTCACACCTAAAACGTGTTTCCTTCCTCTTTCTATATAGACGACAACACAATTTACACCGCAGTTTTTTGATGCTGCTAAATATGCGGGCATATGGCGAGCAGCATTTTCTAATAGACGTATTGGTTGATTAAGAGCTCGCGCCGTGGTAGGAAGAGACTTGTCCCCGCCGTATTTTATAATAATTTGTGAAATTACCGTCAATTGGTATTTCGCGAAACAAGAGCTATTGTCTTAAAACCTTGCGAAAATAGTAAGGATTGAGTAAATATAGGTCAATCACGTGGAAAAATAGTTTCTTGTACCATTTCGTCACTTTTCTTATATGTAGGTATATTGTGTAACGAACTTATCATCATGTCATTTGTTTGTAATTACTCACCTCCAGTTCGGTGTCAATTTCACTATCTGAGGCGGATTCAAAGGAAATCCCAACATCAGCAACACCTTCCAAAAACTGCAGAAGCTCCTCGGTATGCATATTTTGTAGTAAATACACAATATTGTAGTAGAATTTAACATGAAATGTACTTAATAACACTGTCAGCGAGTCACTTATTGAGGATATAATATTTATGTTTTCTCTTCTTTCTAGTCTATAAAATAATATTTTATTCTACCCACACATCCCAACACTACAAATACCGGCGCAAACGCCTATGACGTCACAAGCGGACGCTTTAAGTCGTCAATGGCGATCACAGTAGATAAAATTATGCGAACAATAGTGCCGTGAAGGACGTTATCGATATTATTTTTATAATTGTCGATATTGTTCATGACAGACGGGACGGCTTTACATGCTTTCCAAGGAACATGAATGTATTGCCCCAAACTTTTGGTAGTAAAAATAACAATAAATACACACTAATAAAGACGCAGTATAATTTTTATTAAGTATCCGCCGTTAAATCTATTTCATCAAAATGAGAGTTTTTAGCCATTTGTAAAAAAAATCATTTTTATATAACATCGCGTGGTTTTATTTACATCAACTCTTCATTTAAGTAATAATTGAGAGAAAAACAAGTTTCTTTTATCATTGTCTTCATGATTTATACATTCCGAACATGGTTTTGCTGTCTCAATCTTTTTATATATTTTTTTCCAATTGTTCCTGATAAAATGCTGGGTGATGTTTCTATTTGACGCTTCATGTCTAAAAAGAGAAACACAAAGTGTTATACAAGTGTTTTTAAAATACTTTATTATAGAAATATATTAATACAGTTTTTCTTTAAAAATAAATAAAATCCTTAGAGTAAAACTTGCGTTCTTCAAAATGTATTATAGTTTCTCTTCATGTCCTTTAGGACATTTTTTACAGGACAATTTATAGTACACAGGGGAAATAAAAGTATACTTATTTGCCCTGTGTACTAAAAATTGGAAAATAAATAAGGCAATTAATTATCAATGAGCCATGTTTCTTAGAAATCGATTAGCTCAGGCTCGTTCAAAATAATATCTCTCAATATATAATACTATGTCGTTACAATTATTTATTTCTATGATCATAATAATCATATTGATCTGGTCATTTTCACGGCATTTACACTATTATTTTTTTATACTCCACGTTAAGTTGTTGAGCAAAATACCTTATATATTTTATTATAACTTAAGATTTTAAGCAAAAAAGAGTAATTATTATTTAATTAGTACTTACCTTTATTTTTATCCATACCAATTAATCAAATTTGTGACGAAATAATTATGCAGTTTGTAGCGCACCAATAAGCATAAAACACCAACAACACAACAATCCGTTACTAACGAAAGAACATTATAATCGTACTAGATCTATAACTTTTATTTATTATTTTATTTTGTGGGTAGTCACAACACTAGGTGACGCTTTTAGACGTCATTGGCGTTCAGGAAGGAGCTCTAAATGATCATTTATTGACGACAATATTTTGATATGTTTCGTACATAATTAGACACTTTCTCTTTTTATTTTTTGCAAAAATATACAGATCAAAATTAAGATTAACCATTGCAGCCGTAAGCAGTACAAAAAATCAACATTAAACGTAATTTTTTGTTAGTTGAAAATGCGAAAGATTTTGACGTCTTATGACGTCATTGGCGTATGAGGAAAGTTATTCAGTGACGCTTTAACACGTCGTTGGCGGTCAAAGGGTTAATATAATGAGCGGCTTAACGATTTCCAAGCAAAAAAAAGCGTTTGTAACTATCGCCAAATTTACTTACCTATACAGGATTAAGTAGTTACACTAAACGTGTTATTTTTATGGTTTCATAGAATATTGGATTACTAACAATATTAAATTACTTACAACTACTTGGAGGTACCTAGAGAGTCGAAAATATTCCGCCTCGTATTAGGTAGGTACTAGTCTGAACTGTCTTGTATTACCTATGCTATGTAGGTATATACCTAAGTAGTACCGACATAGAAAATAACATGCCATCGCACTTCACTGAGTTCTGATATTATCTACTTTGCAAAATTGATAAACATGTTTTTAGCTAATATCTAGCTATCTAAGAACATGCTTATCAGTTTTTTTTTAAATGAGATCAACTTTTCTTATTACATGTTATTATTATCTGAATGTGTTTTCTTATTCGTATAACCTAAATAGTATAGTTTGAATAAAAAACCATTCCGGTGGCCACAATAAACACATGCTTGGGTTTTTAATATGTATCTATTTGTATTCGAAATTAAAGGAAAGTGGGCTCCAGTTCAGTCGCCCTTTAGGGGGCGCTAGTGTTAGTTTGGTGACCTCCATAGTTACTAGCCGGTTCTTTACCTATGTTATATTTAGATTTTCTGTCAATGGTTTACCTAAATACCACGTGCGACACATTTGAGCGGTCGTCGGCCCGACAATCTCAAAACCAAAAACAAACTGAGTGTGGTCTTTAGGTTCGGCATAAACAATATCTTCTTTACATAGTCAACAAAACAAAGTGGCTCCCCAGTGGCGTATCTAGGTAACCAAAGGCCCTGGGACAAAAAATCAACTAGGGCCCCACCTAAACTAAGTATTTAAAATCGTTTGTTCCGTTTGTCGTTTTCCAAATTCGACGTACTCCAGATTTGTTGTTATCCAGATTCGTTCGTTCGTTGCAGGGAGAGTCCGAGGGGCCCCCTGAGCTTGGGGGCCCCGGGGCACTGCCCCGTCTAGCCCACCGGTAGCTATCACACTGTCGCTCCCGCTCTTTGTACGCTTAGTTCTTTTAAACTACGCAACGGGTTTTAATTATATCCAGATTACAGCAATAGATAATGATTCAAGGAAGTTTCAAGTATACACGCATATTATAGTAGCGAAAAGCCGATAAACCACACGGGCGAAACCATGTGCGTAAAGCTAGTATAAACTAATCATCTTTAACTTCTTGCAGGCCTTTTAGCACTTAAGTATACCTACTGGGAGCCCCTATGACAATGATATGAGAGGACTATCTTATACCTAAACAAAAAAAACTAAAGGAGTAGAAACTAGCTATAAATCGTGGTTCCAGTAGAAAAGAGTGTAGCAGGTGTAAAAGAGCCAACGACACTTAAATAATTGAGCATTTGGCTCTGAAACAATCTTTGCCATCAGTGAGCTAGTCTATTTTTAGTTTTTTCAAATAGGGATCGAGGTTCTTCCTAACCATCCGAGTTAATTACGTTAGTAGTAGGTATGATCTAGGTTCAATTACAATCTTTCTATTAAGTATAGTTTTAGCCAAAATATAATGAAGATTTGATGCATGAGTTATGCAAATAATATTGGATAAATCATGATAGGTGTGCGTATGTACAATGAACGTACGTAAATATTTTTTATACGTAGAGAAGTAATATACATAGAACCAATTGCCGTTGCAATCGTTAAATTATTGTAGTACCTACTTACCTATCATTGTTCATACCACATAAGGGTGGAAGAAATGTTACTTCCTTTTCGTTTTAAGTAATAATAATTGTATGCGGACAAAACAAGGTCGGTTACAAAGTCCGTTGCATGCAGCTGCCAGCCACCCTATGACCCTACCCTACCCTGTTTATCGACCGTAGCCCGAGCGTGAGACCGGTGGGGTGACGTCACACCATGGCCGTCTTTCGCTATTGAATAAATAAGACAAAGAAAACCCAACCTAAACAACATTAACAAAAAGTTAAGTGTACAATGAGTGGAATACAATGCAAATGCGCCAGTATCTCATGACTCAATCCATGAGAAATAAATATTATGATTCACCACCTATTTCCATTGAACGTTATTTACAAATAAAATTATCAACTATTGAAACGGATACACACCGATGGCAAACCCAAGTTTTTATTCACTGATCTATACCTACCTACCACGGTATGTTTTAGATAACATGTGCCTATTCCGACTAATTAAAAATCGCTCATTTACGTTATAGTTAAAAACAATGTAGGTACAATACGTCGCGTCGGTAGATAACTACTTACCTGACTACCTGCTATCCAAATATACATATTAATCTATGCTACCTGCCCACTTGGTATTATTGTTTTGATGGCAACATGGACTTTTGTTTGGCTTGGCTACGGTCCTTCGACTCCTTCGTTGTAACACTCGCATTTAGGAATGCTTTTTTACCTATGTACCTATTTTGTACCTTGTTCTCGCAGCAGGTACCTAGTTTGTGAAACGCTAAACGCGACTTTCTTTCTAGTAAAAAGGTAAAAAGTGGGTAGGCTGGGACTTACCTAGGTATAAATAGCAAATAGCAAGGACTATAATAAAGAAAGTATATACTACATTAACATCAAAACATGTATAGGGAAGGACTTTTCCAGTTACTACTTAGGTATTAATCAAAGAGTATTTATTAATACTCAAACGTTGCAGAGTTGGTAGTACGTCATAGGAAATATCTGGAATTCTATTCTATCGGCGCCGACCCCGACGGCTCCCCCTCTCGGCCCCGCTGCGACCCCCCCCCCTTGCCTGGCCTCAAATGCAGCCTCTTGATCAATATCCTTTCAACTCCATCTTTCCGTCTCTTTTCTTTGAACACAAACGAAGCAAGTCCATTCGAAAATATTGTACCCGAATATAAACATAGAACTTTACGTCAACAACGAATTTATAGCAGGATTGCTTTTGTTTATACTGTAGCTACTCACCGTACTAAACTGTATGAAAATCCATACAGTGATATCTGAGATTAGTCCGAACAAAAACTAACATAAATGGATGCAATAAATATTATACAAATTTTCAATTGAAAGAAGATTTTTTTAATATCTACTTATTTTTAAGCCTAGTTTAGAATAACAAGTGACTCCTCTGGTGTTTCGGTCCATGAGCGACAGTAATCGCTTACCATCAGGCGATCCGTGAATTCGTTTGCCTCCTATTCCTTAAAAAAAACTAACATAACAAATTTAGAACCCAGTGTAGAACCCTGGGGTACACAATTTTACTTATCTGCACTTTAATTTATGTATTCAGAGACTTGACAAAGGTTTTATCCCACTGACACAATTAAACTTTCTGTAGGCTTATTCATTCAAATAATTACTTACATTACAGAAAAAAATTGACAAACGCATGTAATACTCAGCTTCTACTTTGAGTATGACATCTATTCTGCCAAAAATTAGCTTGTGGACTGTAATACTCGTATTACGTGATGGTATTGCTTTTTATTTCATCTTTAATGAAATTTGTTGATTGTTCTCGTTTTGCTTGTCTGCCAGAGTAGATTTTCAATTTTGACATTGTTCTAAAGTTGGCAGCAAACAGGTTAGATTTTTTCCATTTTTGAGGAGATATTTGTTTTCATGTATTTTTTATGAATTATGTTTGAACCGGACATTTACGAGGCAGTTTGGAGATTAGGATGATGATCTAATGAAACTATGTAATCGTTATTTTTCACAGACTGTCCTACCGCGTATTACATATATTCATACCTGCATATCTACTTAAAATAATTTTAAGTAGATATGCAGGTATGAAGGTCTAATTCAAATTGATAGAACCTAACATCATTATTAAATTTCATATACCTACTACAAAATTTCCGAGTGAACTTTATCTTCGGATGCTTTCGGTTTTTATCGACAATGCTCGTGGGTGACTTTGGTCTTGGAATGACGCCATTTTGCAGCCAACTGCGCAGTGCGGCCCCCCGCTTCCGCTTGGGTATATAAAGCGTCCATGACGTCATGTGCCCGCATTCAGATTTCGTCGTTGTGAAGTGCAGATGTGGCTCTGTTGTGTGTAGTGTTGAAGATTTCAAGAAGTGATATTTGTGCCTGGTCGGATTCAGGTGTGTAGTATTGTCTCAAAGCAGTACTTTCTGGTCCATCCTTTAAAATGGGCTACCGTTCAAATGAAAAATCTATTGTTGACTTTTGTGAAAGTAAAACTGAATCCTTGTCCAATTGGGTTCGTCAAGTCAAAACCAAATCCTTAAATGCCAAGACAAAGAGAAAGCGTGATTTGAGAATAATCGCCATTTTGAGTAACTCTCTATCACGCGCCGAGAGTGAACTTATTACGAAACAAAGAGAACGCGCAAGGAGGTGGGCTCAAATGCAAGCTGATCTTGGATTGTGCAATAAGGAAGAAGAGGTCGCCAAGCAACATCAGGAGAAAATCGATAATTTATGGAAGAATGACCTCAGCGGCTTAGATAGTTTCTTTAAAGAATTAGACAATGTCAAGCCAGTTATACAGTAGACCAATTTAGGTAATGTAAAGTGTATTTGTATCTGTGATATTATGTAGGATGTTTTTCTAAATTACAGTCCCATTGCGTTTCGCGTGGGCCTGCATCCGTCGGCCGCCATCTTGGTTGCCGCTGGGGCGTGGTCGCTGCTAGCTACAAAATGGGTTTGTAACGGTATCATGCATTTATTTAGTTTTATTTTAAGTGTTTCAATTGATTCTATCGCTTAGCGATTAAATTGGAATTTTGATTTTTATTCATATTGAATAATGAAATTGTACATATGTTTAAGTATGGAAATAAACAAATTTTGAAGAAAAAATGTCGTATCAATGAATTTTCATTTTGCTTTTCTTACAATCTCACCACACCAACAATGTATTATTCCATGAGTCATCATCGTCTCTGCGTGGAGAACATGGCAGAGTTGCGTCAGCGATGGCGTGTTCGGGTTGCTGTGAACGAGAATATGAGTCAGCTGTCTGCGGCGACGCTCACTTGGCTGCAATCTGCATACCATTCGCACTGCTGTGCTACGTACCTGTCTGCTATACGGCGCGCTCGCATGAATCCGTCCCGGTTGTCAGCCCACTAGGTAACCGTTAGGTTGATGGCGTGAAGGTTTCCTCATTTAGCTAGTATTATTGTTTGGCCCGTACGCGGGCCACTGCGTGTAACTTTGTGTTTAGTCCCAGAGCCCTGCCTACCGTGGCCTGCAGCTGCCACGAGCGACGAGGAAAGGCTTCGAACCTTAACCTCTGCTGGGACGATCTATAACATCGCCTAGCCTCACAAATTCTGCTATGGAACTATGAGTCCATACTAGAAGGGAAGTTTGCATCGGTGAGTCGCTTGTATTCAAAACATAGTGGTCATTGTGTATTTGATTTCTTATGACAATACTTGCTGTTTTGATCTCTAATAAAACGTTAGGATATGCAATAATAAACCAATAAACAGGAATGAATATAAACTACCTACAAAGGAAATTACTCGAAGATTTATTTATGGATGGAATGAACAATGAACATGACAGGGTTAGAAGAAGGCGACAGTGTACCGTTATTTCAGACAAAGAAAATTCAACCAGCCTTTACATGCCTCGCCTCCTGGTGCCGCCGGCGGTCGAGGCTACTTTCACTTTTAGGTAATGACTTACTTTTTTTACCAATGAGGAATTGGCATGCTGTTTGACATTTTATAATAAAACATTCGAGAACAAATACTTGGCTTCCATCAAAGTAGGTGCTGATTTACATGGATTACAAATAGGTTACGTAACAAATGAAACATTTGAGTAATAATTACTACTTACTTACTTACTTACTCATACCAAGAATGAAATCGTGGGCTGATGACTTAACCGGGACAATATTCCATAACGAAACCTGATCAATTCTTATATAAATAAGCTGAATTAGTACGTGAAATGAGACAGGGTGAAAACGTGAAAGGATAGATTTAACGGTGAGTTGACGGAACTGTACTGAACTCTTTGATCTTTTATAATTTTACCTACTTCTACTGTTGGCTGATAGCGACAACTTATGTTTACGTCAATAACAATTTACTGATTATATGCAAACTTCACAGCTAACGACTGGACTGGGGAACGCTGACGTGAGCGAGATCACGCAGTGAATGACTATCATTATGAAAAGCAAGGTGAAGTCCTTCCTAGCGCAGGAGGCTAACCCGGCTCCAGTTGATATTAGCGAGTGGATCGTCTCACCCCGTCCACAGATAAGTCTAACAGGCCATAACTACTCTATATAGCGTCGTAGTGAATATGAAACGTGCTGTATAATGATACAAAAAAAATAGGACAGCAGTAAACACACATGATACTAGACTATTAAAAAAAACTGACAATCTAAGCAATTAAACGTTGTTTAGGTAAGTGCCTATTATCAACATAACCTTACTTTACTGGACGAAGAATTAGCAAAATATTTATCCTTCTTATGTGGATACATTCTGCTTGATAAGTTAATTAACTACCTACCTATCATTATCTATTTCATAAATTTGACTGTGCCGTCATGGCTGGTAGGGCCCGATAACCAACTCAATCTTTGATTTCAGGTCTTTGTTTTATAATACTTTTGATAATGAGAATGAGAATGATGAGAAGATGTGTGTTTATAATACCTACTTTTATTATCCAGCAACTGATGATCTGCCTCAATTTACTTTTTCTTTTAATAATATAAGAGGGATTCATGTATGGAACTACAGTATGATACACATTTAAATGCTTACCTCCACCACTACAGACTGTTGTAAAATATTTGATGCTCTTTGATACGTAAACAAAGTGCATGGAAGCGCAGTATGAGCTCTCGATAAAATCTCAATAAGTCTTGTATCGTGGAAGTACTTATGTTTCGCTTATATATGAGAACTTAGCTTTCCGAGGTATGTAACTAAACCATAAAATTTGCTGCTCTTGTCATTATTATGTTCCTTTTAGGAACCGTGTGTTGAGATTTTTTATTGACAGGTTCAATATAAAACCCACATACCCACCTACTAGGCTTCAGTGTCAACGACACCACGATTATGAAGTTTTTAACTGACATAGATGCCTGCACACATTTCTTCGGAAGTAAAATAAGGCGTGAAATCCATGAAAAACTAATGGACAAAATCATTTTAAAAATGAGCACCCAAAAGTAATTAAAAAATAGATATAAGGATACCGAAGGAGTCAAGTCAGAGTTAATACATCAAGCAATTAGCAAAATCAAGTGAATGTGAAACAGTTTCACAAAATATTTAAATTATGATGTACCTATGTCGTGTCCCTTCTTGATGTTGTACATTATGTCAAGAATCAGTCAATATTTACTCCAATTGTAATTGATTACCGTTCCTGATAATACGACCTACAATTTAATAATAAATTTGGCTATACTTTATATAAATTAATAAAACCCAAGATCCATAAATATTACAATATCTACTAAACCAATACCGAGGAACCAATAAGGAGTCGAACAATTCGGTTTCCTGGAAATATTTCATCTGCTATATGGTACGACCTTTTCTTTTTTCTTTTTTTTAACCATTCTCATAAGTTCTTATTATATTTTCGATTATCTTAATGACATGTTGTTGTTGTTTGCCTTTGCATCACAATATAAGCCTCAGGTTCTCTGAGGTTTTATTGAAGTTTTAGAGAGTACTTTGTACACTTACTCTTTTTTTAAACCATCTATGTAAACTTACCTAATGACTCGTTTCTCTTATCTGTTTAGGAGCAGGCTCTTTCGGACACAATTTAACAGGCCGGGTCTAAAATTATTGAATGCTGGCCTATTGAAGCACTTGTGAAAATGCTATTTTTTCCAAAATGGCTTGGGTGGGCCTAGTGGCTTTTGGATGGGAATTCAATTATGGAATACGTACCTGCTCCAGTTCAACTTAAAATCTTATTAATACTTATGAAAAACTAAATTTATTTGTTTGCATTGACCTGTGGAGCAGATATTGGGTTATTGCTTCCAAATATGCCTGCAAGGATATAATGAATTTACTACCTACAACAATTGAACTATGCTATCACCGATAATACCTCTACTATACGAAAGTTCAAACTGTCAACAATCTACTTGCTACGTTTTCAGCACTGAAAATATCTCATAAAACTTACTGTCTATAAAGGACTAAAGGAAGTATACATTCAAATGAGCTATTACTATTATTTAAGATAAAGATCACGACGGATGTCGCTGGTGTCATCTACAGGTACCAAACAGTTTATGCATTGTCTTGAAATCGCTCTTGGTAATATAGCAAGGTATTTTTATTTGCATTCTACACTTACTCTTTTAATGTCATATTGCGCGAGCGACATGCTTGTTTCTATGGTTTATCTGAATTTGTCAGGTCCAAATTATAGGAGGACACGCCGATAATAAAGGTCTATACATAACTAAGCCACGAATATTGTACGTGCGGGAATCAGCTTTCGTTTCAACCGACGTCATATGATCCCAGAGTGGTAAGGGCGCCAACTACTTACTGCATATAATCTATGGCCGAGGTACTTGTAAGACACAGACAACTTGCATGGAAGCGGCCTAGCTAAATATCACAAATAATTGATGTAAATAGGCCATGATACCTTCCTACTGTTACGGGCAACGAGGCTTGCCTACCCCAATTGACCATCGGTCGTTACAGGTACCTTACTCATGTTAGTAGTACATACTTTGATTTACCGACTGTGCGATTGTCGCCAGTTCTTGTGTTAACTCAGCTCACTTAGTTGACAGCACATTCTTCCTCGGCGCCAGACTGCCACAAGATAACTGAACAAAGCTCGAAATCCAAGCTTCCAAAAGTCGCCAATGCTCCTGACAGCGTGAACTCGCGTGTCTACAATGCTCGGTGACTACCTACGTGCTTTCTCATCGTCAATTTTATGACGAAGTGTCCTTTTTTTTAGATGGGTCATGGTCAATTTAAGAAGTGCATGTCTTCAATGGTCTGTAACGACGTGACCTCGGCGTGTCGTCAATGTTCGCTGACTACGTGACCATTTGAGTTTCGTCAATGTTCGCTGACGACGTGACCTTCGCGTATCGACAATACTCGCCGACTATGTGCTTTCTTATCGTCAATGTTACGATGACGATCTGTCCCCTCTTAGATCCTCCATGCCCGATTAAGAAGTTTTCTTCGCATGTCGCCAATGGGCGATGACGACGTGACCTCGGCTTGTCGTCAATGCTCGCTGACTACGTGACCTTCGCGTTTCGTCAATGCTCGCTGACTTCGTGACCTTCGCGTTTCGTCAATGCTCGCTGACTATTTTACCTTCGCGTTTCGTCAATGATCGCTGACTACGTGACCTGTGCGTTTCGTCAATGATCGCTGACTACGTGACCTGCGCGTTTCGTCAATGATCGCTGACTACGTGACCTGCGCGTTTCGTCAATGATCGCTGACTACGTGACCTGCGCGTGTCGTCAATGATCGCTGACTACGTGACCTGCGCGTGTCGTCAATGATCGCTGACTACGTGACCTGCGCGTGTCGTCAATGATCGCTGACTACGTGACCTGCGCGTTTCGTCAATGATCGCTGACTACGTGACCTTCGCGTTTTGTCAACTCTGCCCTGCATCTCGGCTAGCTCAGGCACTCTGGTCAGCCCTTTGTAATTTTATAATATAACATTCTTTGTATTGGCTCATGATGATGATGATGATTGTCTTTGTATACGACGAATGGCCATTGAATTATATCATAAATCCGATACCAACCCCATAGATGACAACGCAATCCAACTCTGGTTTATTGTTGAGTTTGGTGCTAGTTACCCCTGCAAGGCTGATATCATGGCCTCTGCATGGTTAGTTTTTACCTTCGTGGTTTTTTAGTTTTGCGGCCTATCCATTGACTAGTGATATAGGTACCATTAGTTTCTATGTTTAATTTTGCTTCCCCAGCAGTATTTAGAAACAAGCACTTGGGCAACACGTGATAAGCTTACAGAAAACGGCCTGCACCTGACATCGCAAATCGGCTTGCTGATAACGCCCTACCTGCAGAAGTACCTGCTGAATCGCGCTCTGACCAGAAAAGCATCAGTCATCGCTGGCTTTACCGGTATGTCGTCTTGCCGAATGTATCCTGTGTGACTGATGTTTTAGGGGCAATATCAACACAGTTGCATTAATTTGCTTTAGGTCCCGTCCTCGAGTCGCCGTCGGATGGCATGGCTACCTTGTCGTGTCAGTCACCGGTTTCATATTCGCTAAGTGCGTAGCTCCGATGCTTCCGGTTCCTTATCTGACTGCAGCTCCAGCCTATGATCGCAGTTCGACTCCGCCCAGCTCGGTGACTGGGCGCTCTCAATGGAGTAAGGCGCAGGTGCTCGTGTCACCCCTACGCGCCTTCTAGGGTCAGCGCCATCTGCTCGCGTGACGTCTGCGCGCTTCGCAGACTGCGCTCCTTCTCCGGTTGGCATCAGGTGCTCGCGTGACATCTGCGCGCTTCCTCCGGTTGGCATCAGGTGCTCGCGTGACATCTGCGCGCTTCCTCCGGTTGGCATCAGGTGCTCGCGTGACATCTGCGCGCTTTCTCCGGTTGGCACCAGGTGCTCGCGTGACGTCTGCGCGCTTCGCAGACAGCGCTCCTTCTCCGGTTGTCATCAGAGCTCGCGTGACATCTGCGCGCTTCGCCATCTGCGCTCCTTCTCCGGAGGTGCTCGCATGACATCTGCGCGCTTCGCTAACTGCGCACCTTCTCCGGTCGACGTCAGGTGCTAATGTGCCAACTGCGCACCTTCTCCGGTTGGCATCGGGTGCTCGCGTGACATCTGCGCGCTTCGCCAACAGCGCGCCTTCTCCGGTTGACGTCAGGTGCTAATGTAACATCAGCGCGCTTCGCCAACTGCGCGCCTTCTCCGGTTGGCATCGGGTGCTCGCGTGACATCTGTGCGCTTCGCCGACTACTCGCCTTCTCCGGTCGGCGTCAGGTGCTCGTATGACATCGGCGCGCTTCGCCAACTGCGCACCTTCTCCGGTTGGCATCAGGTGCTCGCGTGACGTCAGCGCGCTTCGCAGACTGCGCTCCTTCTCCGGTTAGCATCAGGTGCTCGCGTGACATCTGCGCGCTTCGCTAACTGCGCGCCTTCTCCGGTCGACGTCAGGTGTTACTGTAACATCAGCGCAGTTCGCCAACTGCGCGCCTTCTCCGGACGGCGTTAGGTGCTCGCGTGACATTAGCGCGCTTCGCCAACTGCGCGCCTTCTCCGGTTGGCATCGGGTGCTCGCGTGACATCTGCGCGCTTCGCCAACAGCGCGCCTTCTCCGGTCGACGTCAGGTGCTAATGTGCCAACTGCGCACCTTCTCCGGTTGGCATCGGGTGCTCGCGTGACATCTGCGCGCTTCGCCAACAGCGCGCCTTCTCCGGTTGACGTCAGGTGCTAATGTAACATCAGCGCGCTTCGCCAACTGCGCGCCTTCTCCGGTTGGCATCGGGTGCTCGCGTGACATCTGTGCGCTTCGCCGACTACTCGCCTTCTCCGGTCGGCGTCAGGTGCTCGTATGACATCGGCGCGCTTCGCCAACTGCGCACCTTCTCCGGTTGGCATCAGGTGCTCGCGTGACGTCAGCGCGCTTCGCAGACTGCGCTCCTTCTCCGGTTAGCATCAGGTGCTCGCGTGACATCTGCGCGCTTCGCTAACTGCGCGCCTTCTCCGGTCGACGTCAGGTGTTACTGTAACATCAGCGCAGTTCGCCAACTGCGCGCCTTCTCCGGACGGCGTTAGGTGCTCGCGTGACATTAGCGCGCTTCGCCAACTGCGCGCCTTCTCCAGTTGGCATCGGGTGCTCGCGTGACATCTGCGCGCTTCGCCAACAGCGCGCCTTCTCCGGTCGACGTCAGGTGCTAATGTAACATCAGCGCGCTTCGCCAACTGCGCGCTTTCTCCGGTTGCCATCGGGTGCTCGCGTGACATCTGTGCGCTTCGCCAACTACGCGCCTTCTCCGGTCGGTGTCAGGTGCTCGTATGACATCGGCGCGCTTTGCCAACTGCGCACCTTCTCCGGTTGGCATCAGGTGCTCGCGTGACGTCAGCGCGCTTCGCAGACTGCGCTCCTTCTCCGGTTGGCATCAGGTGCTCGCGTGACATCTGCGCGCTTCGCTAACTGCGCGCCTTCTCCGGTCGACGTCAGGTGTTAATGTAACATCAGCGCAGTTCGCCAACTGCGCGCCTTCTCCGGTCGGCGTCAGGTGCTCACGTGACATTAGCGCGCTTCGCCAACTGCGCGCCTTCTCCGGTTGGCATCGGGTGCTTGCGTGACATCTGCGCGCTTCGCCAACTGCGCGCCTTCTCCGGTCGACGTCAGGTGTTAATGTAACATCAGCGCAGTTCGCCAACTGCGCGCCTTCTCCGGTCGGCGTCAGGTGCTCACGTGACATTAGCGCGCTTCGCCAACTGCGCGCCTTCTCCGGTTGGCATCGGGTGCTTGCGTGACATCTGCGCGCTTCGCCAACTGCGCGCCTTCTCCGGTTGGCATCGGGTGCTCGCGTGACATCTGCGCGCTTCACCAACTGCGCGCCTTCTCCGGGCGGCGTCAGGTGCTCGTAGTACATCTGCGCGCTTCGCACACTGCGCGCCTTTTCCGGTTGGCATCAGGTGCTCGTGTGACATCTACGCGCTTCGCCAACTGCGCGCCTTCTCCGGTCGGCATCAGGTGCTCGTGTTACATCTGCGTGCTTCGCTCGCTGCGCGCCTTCTCCGGTTGGCATCAGCAGCAGCTTTTCTGGCCAGCGCCAGGCGTTCGTATGACATACGAGCGCCCTGTAGCGTCGCGTCGGCAGAACGGCACACCAGTGCCTAGCCCAAGCCGTGTTATCTACATCGCGACCAGCCCACCTCGTCCCACCTGGCTCATGGCAGCGCGAACTGTCCGCCACGCCTGGTTCATCAGCAGAGCGACCAGTCCGCCTCGCCCATCTAATGGGCAGCACGGCCAGTTTATCTGGCCTGGTTCATCGGTAGGCAGTGTAGCCAGTCTGCCTCGCCTGGATCATAGGCAGGCAGTGCGGTCAGTCTGCCTCGCCTGGTTCATAGGCAGCGCGGCTAGTCCGCCTCGCCCGTCTCATCGGCAGCGCGGCCAGTCCGCCTCGCCTGGTTCATCGGCAGCGCGGCCAGTCCGCCTCGTCTGGTTCATCGGCAGCGCGGCCAGTCCGCCTCGCCCGTCTCATCGGCAGCGCGGCCAGTCCGCCTAGCCTGGTTCATTGGCAGCGCGGCTATCCCGCCTCGCCCGTCTCATCGGCAGCGCGACCAGTCCGCCTCGCCCGTCCCATCGGCAGCGCGGCCAGTCCGCCACTCCTGTCTCATCGGCAGCGCGGCCAGTCCGCCACTCCTGTCTCATCGGCAGCGCGACCAGTCTGCCTCGCCCGTCCCATCGGCAGCGCGACCAGTCCGCCTCGCCCGTCCCATCGGCAGCGCGGCCAGTCCGCCACTCCTGTCTCATCGGCAGCGCGGCCAGTCCGCCACTCCTGTCTCATCGGCAGCGCGGCCAGTCCGCCACTCCTGTCTCATCGGCAGCGCGGCCAGTCCGCCACTCCTGTCTCATCGGCAGCGCGGCCAGTCCGCCACTCCTGTCTCATCGGCAGCGCGGCCAGTCCGCCACTCCTGTCTCATCGGCAGCGCGGCCAGTCCGCCACTCCTGTCTCATCGGCAGCGCGACCAGTCTGCCTCGCCCGTCCCATCGGCAGCGCGACCAGTCCGCCTCGCCCGTCCCATCGGCAGCGCGGCCAGTCCGCCACTCCTGTCTCATCGGCAGCGCGGCCAGTCCGCCACTCCTGTCTCATCGGCAGCGCGGCCAGTCCGCCACTCCTGGTTCATTGGCAGCGGCGCGGACAGCTGGCCCTGCTCGCCGGCAGTGCGGTCAGCCCCTGGCCCTGCTCGCCGGCAGTGCGGCCAGCCCCTGGCCCTGCTCGCCAGCAGTGCGGTCAGCCCCTGGCCCTGCTCGCCAGCAGTGCGGTCAGCCCCTGGCACTGCTCGCCGGCAGTGCGGTCAGCCCCTGGCCCTGCTCGACGCCAGTGCGGTGTGGTGGCTTCGTTGCCACCATGTGTCCACCTGTGGCTTCTCCTGACTCACATAGACAGCGCATGTCTACCTGTCGCTTCGACATGGCGCTGAATTCGGTAACCTTAAAGAACTGTATGATTTATTTCGTTGACAGATTCATCTTAAATTTAATTACTTTTATCAAATAATTACCTACGGCTGAATCTTCTGATAATTAAGTACTTACTTATTTAAGTGCATGATCTCCATAATTTAAATGGCTAGGTTCGTAATGTAATTTCTTTTCAGCGAGTAGATATTAATAATACGGCAAAATATACAAAAGAATAACCTATCAGCTAAAATTACAATAAAATTATTATCATCAGTAAAAATACTAAGCGAATACTTGTGAGTAAAAATGGGCCTCATGACAATATGGATGAAAGTATCAAAATACAAAAACGAATCAAATATTATCTTGAGGGAATTTCGCGATATATTGGAAATTAGAAGAGGTATGCAAATATTTTATATAAACCAGAAACATAATGTATGTGCAATTGCGCATAACTAAATATTGTAAGTAGAATAGGTCCGTAATCTATATTGTTAACAGATGGGGTCTCGCTTGCCTGCACGACACAGAGGTCATGGCTGAAAGTATTATAAATTTAGAGGAATTAACGAAAAAAAAAACCTACTTATCACAAAATTGAATATCGATTGATCTTATTTGAAAATTTGTGTCGGACCATGATGATAGTATCGTAATTATTGAGAATGAGTTGCCAATCACAATACCTTCAGGTATTGTAACAATTTTTGTAAATTGCTGTAACTGATAGTTACCCAGGATATGTCCTTAACCCATATTGTTAACAGATGTCAGCTTTGTCGAGTCTAAAACAACCTGCTTTGTTATGCGGAAGTTTACTACAGCAACAGTGGCTACGTAAGTCAAGTCTAAAATATTAAAAAGTCAAGTTTAAAATCTTAAAATATGCATCGGTGAAGTACAGTAACAGTGTTGCTATTAGATAAGGAGAATGAATGCAAGTAACAATACCGAAATGCATAGCTCTGTAATCATTGTTGTTAACCGATCTGGAGGCGTTTGTACACATAAAAAGAGCACAGCGCGATATCGTCTATGTAAGTCATAAATATTAATATACTAAAGAATGATGATGGATCATTATAACATACTTAATACCTGTTCGTGTTTATATGATGTAATCAGATTTAAATCAAGGGAGTTGCAATTCACACTACCGGAAGGTAATAAAGGATTTATATATTTGTTATAACATAACTAGGATAGCTCCGTAATCAGTATTATTGACAGATGGAAACTCAAACATCCGGTACAATGTATGGCATCATGTGCAAACTTTTTAGAGCGACAGTGACTATGTAAGTCAGTAAAAAATACATATCAGCCTGATGAATGATGATTGATTATAATTGATCAAAACGTCGCGTGAGTTCATATCTGCAGCAATTATATCGAGAGGTATGGATTTATTTATTACCTACACAAATACTAGGATAGGCTCGTAATTGATATTGTTAACAGATGACTTCGAAAACTGAGACAACGTTCCAGCTGGCTTGTATCATGTCAATGTGTAAGAATTAATTGATGAGAATAATGTAAGTTAAACAATCGATTCTACTCATGTTTGAAATTTAAACGCTTAATGATATTCTGTTAGTGCAAGACCGAGAATAAGTGGCAAACCACAATCCCGGGAGGTAAACATTTTCATATTGCTGTAGAATTACTAGGACAGCTCCGTAATTCGTATTTTTAACAGATGGAAACTTGACTGGAAACCCTATATAGACCCTCGTTGCATCGTGATAGCTCAACAGCACATAACATTACGTAAGTCAAATCCATTAAATTAGTAAGTAACGATTAGGTACCTATATAATTTCTATTCAGTATGGATAGAGGTTCGTAATGAATATTGTTGACAGATGGAGACTAACCGTAACGCTCGATACCTACAAAACGAATCCACAGCTGTTTGCAAGTTTTCTAGAACAACAACAGTACCTACATACTTATGTATGTCAAATCTAAAACACCAGTTTACGAGGGTTATAGCTATTGAATAAGATGAATAATGAAACTGTTGAAATCAGATATTATTCGAGAGTTGCTAGCTACAGTACAGGGAGGTAACCATTTATATAATGTCAATAACGGTAACTAGGTTCCGTAATCACTATTGTTAACAGATGCAGATTAGGAAGCAAATGTAAGATGGTTATGCCCGCAGAAGCTCCTCTATTTTATAACCAGATCAAAAGCGACCGTGTAAGTCGAATATAATATTATATCAATGACAATTGATGATGGATTGTAACCGGAATTTATAAAAACAAAATGTGTACTGGAATTTATTTAAATATGTTTATGTACCTAATTGCTGAAACATAACCAGGACAGCTCCGTAATCAATATTGTTAACAGATAAACTTGAACTACTAATGATTTAGTCCAATCGTATGCTGCATTCTAGATAGACAAGCGACGGTACTGGCAGGTAATCTTTTATATAATAAGCTATAACATAACTACGATAGCTTCGTAATCCGTATTATTAACAGATGGAGACCATGGTCATATCAGATGGTACATGGCGTCGTATATTAATGTTGTAGCCAAAGGCAGACTATGTAAGTCAAATTTAATAATATCAATTGTAACTTATCAATGAGGTGATGTGTTGCGCGTATAACAAAGTGTTGTCAGTTAAGCGAGAGTGAGTTGCAAGCAACAGTACTGGCAGGTACTCATTTTATAATGGCTAAAACGTAACTTAGAGTAGCTTCGTAATCCGTATTGTTAACAGATGGAGAACATAGTCATATCAAATGGTACGCATGGCGTCGTGTGCTGATGTTCTAGCTAAATTAAAGGCAGATTATGTGAGTCAAATATAATTTTATCAGTTTTACTGATCAATGATGTGATGTATTGCGTGTATAACAAAGTGTTGTGAGATAAGCGAGAGTTGCAAGCAACAATACTGGCAGGTAATCATTTATATAATGGCTAAACCAAACTAGGATAGCTTCGTAATCCGTATTGTTAACAGATGGAGACTTGAACGCACGCTATTGACGATAAAGTATGCAGGGAACCGTGTGCTGTTTCCAAGCTAGACTAGAGCGACAGTGATTGTAAGTCGAATTGATAACTGAATTGATTAATGACGGGATTTAACAATTACTTGTAACATTATACTTGTCCTTGTGTAACAATGTTATCAGATAATTGAGAAAGAGTTGCAAGTTACACTAGCAGTAATAAATTATAAATTTGCTGTTACATACAAGCATAGGTTCGTAATCCGTATTGTTAACAGATGGAGATCAAAGTCTATATCAAATGGTATGCATGGCGTCGTGTGCTAATGTTCTAGCCAAATTAACGGGGACTAAGTGAGTCAAATATCATTAAATCTGTTTTATTGATTAATTATGTATTTTACGTGTCCGTGTATAACAACTGTTATCAGATATCGAGAGTGAGTTCCAAGCGACGTTACCGGCAGGTAATCATATATATAATAATTATAACATAACTAGGATATGTCCGTAATCCGTATTGTTAACAGATGGAGACATGAACACGTTTTAGAGGACATATTACACAGGGAACAGTGTGCTATTTTCTAGCTAGAGTAGACCACCAGTGACTATGTAAGTCAAATCAATGATATAATGTGACATACATGGCCGAGTGTAACAAATTTATCAGATAATCGAAAAGAGTTGCAACTGTTGCAAGCTACAGTAGTAGCGAGAGGTAAAATAATTTATATATTTGCTGTAACACAACTAGGATACCTTCGTAATCCGTATTGTTAACAGATTGAGACTATGACAGTTAATACGCATGGCTTCGTGTCAGTGTGGTAATATTCTAGCAAGATTAACAGCGACTATGTGAGTCAAATGTAATTATATCAGTTTTACTGATCAATTTTTTATTATATCATTTACTTGTCCGTTTGTAACAAAGTGTTATCAGATTTCGAGAGTGAGTTACAAGTGACAGTACTGGCAGGTAATCATTTATATAATAGCTACAACATAACTAGGATAGCTTCGTAATTCGTATTGTTAACAGATGGAGATTTGAACACGACAGCGACAATGTAAGTCGAATATAATATATCAGTTTTACTGATCAATAATGGATTATAACTTGCTTGTCGGCGTGTAATATTGTTACCAAAAATCTATAGTGACGTTTCAGGCTATAGTAGCCGGAGGTAATCATTTATATATTTGCTGTAGCATAACTAGGATAGCTTCGTAATCCGTATTGTTAACAGATGGAGACTTGAATGCCCTTACATAATAGACGATAAAGTCAGCATGGCATCGTGTTATGTAGAGAAAGGCTATGTCTATTAAATAAGTACTTAACAGTATTTACTTCAAAGTTTTTTGAATATTAACATGTATTCAAAGAAATCCTACAAGCTGTCATCAAGAGTGGCTGGAAGGTAACAATATTATATTTATATACTAATCATGACTAGGATAGGTTCGTAATCGATATTGTTAACAGATGGAGCCTGGCCTAACCGCCACCAGCTTACTCTCAACCGTGTCAGGTAGTAAAGTGTTCTGGATCCAACCATAGATCAACCAGTTGTGTCGTAAGATTAATATTGTTACTGATTCAGCTAAGAGAATGGTCGCACATAAATAATTGTAAAGGTAACAATTTAAATCAGTTGTCATACTTTTTATAGCTTTAAGATAGGTCCGTAATAAGTATTGTTGACAGATTATGGTATTGTTGTCACGCACCAACAACGGCTTAGCACGACTTCTTCAGAGCGGCAGTACCGACTTGTACAAGATTGATGAAAAATGATTTCAATCAACTTCGGTCTTGGATAGAGTTCGGTAGGTGCCTAATGATGTCTTGTTAGCAGATGACCGCTTGGGAAACTCTGACAATCCAGACGCCGGCATCTAGCACGTGCAAGATAGAACGGAACATGTATGTAAAGCAACAAGTCGATGATATTTTGTAGGTGCACATTAGTGTTATTAGCTGATACAAATGAAATGCTTGTTAACATCGAATGTTTTTCACTGTTGACTGAAAGTAATATTTGGGAGGTAACAATTTGTTGTATTTATAGCTTAAGTAGGAACATAATGAGTATTGTTGACAGATGTCGATGTTGTTGCCGACGTGATACCCATCCTTTAAAAATGGCTACGGGAAATGATGGGTAGACAAAAATACTCTCGGGACCAGTAATTACCTACCTACCTAAAAAGCTGCATAGTTGTGTGTATGTTGCATCAGTGTTGGACAGTAGTCTTGTAAAAAGCAATTGAAGCCACTCAATCGATGAAGTTCGGTAGAAGCTTAGATATTTTGTTTAACAGATCACATGCTGTCCGCTGATTGAAGCTAGGTAGGTGCGTATACCTAATTAATGATAATATTCATTGTCTTACCTATTTAATATGCATTTAGAATTAGATCATTATGTCTTTAGGGGTGTCATAATTAATGTTGTCAACAGGTACCTAACCTATCCAATGCTAGATGTGTGTGCCGTTAAATGATGTAACTGAGCATGAACTTAAAAAGTTTAATTGCGGAATAGTGCACAGTGTGTATGAAAATAACTGCATTGTATTGTAGTGGAAAGTAGTCTCGGAAGTACAAAATATTTTGCTAACAATCACAAACAAACTAACGATATGGACACTATATTTATTAGTAATATGATGTTACTGCTTATGTGGATTCGTTTAGGTAGGTGCGTGATTATACATTGTTACAGATATGAAATATTCATCAGAAAATGGTAAAAATCTATTGCTATAAAGTACCTAGCTTCGATAGATCCGTAATGAGACATTAACAGATTTGCACATATTATAAACTGAAGGGAACCATAACAAGTGGACCTAAAATCATTGAACAAAAAAAAACAAACTATTAAAAAGGAAAATCGCAACTACTTATCAAATAAGCTAACTGTTGAGCTGACAGCAATGAAATTGAGGGCCTAAACAAGTGATCAAATTGAATAATATTGCTTGCATTAGAAGCCTTTATAGTAATAAGATTGTTTTTGGTATGTCTTCTTATTATTATTATCTGCTAATACGCTCTTTCGACAGGTCGGTAAGGTAATAATATGTAAAACTAGTTTATTCTTGAAATGCGTTACATGCATGATAGATTAGCTTGGGTGAGTGTATAATAATATCACCAGATTTCCACCGCAAACCGTGACGGTATCGTGGTGTGATATGGAGCATGGAAATAAAAATTCTTATAAGTTTAATACTTTCTCTGCGAGGAAATAAGGTGGGTAGAGGAGCACTAACGTGTTGTTAACAGGTTCTCAAGCTTTGTATCGTAGAACACAGGTTTGTGGAATGGCAACTTGATCGAGTTATTGGATTTATTGCACAATTGTTCGAGTCTTCCTAACTGTAAGCTAACCGATTGCACCGATTCCTCCGCAAATTGATATTGCGTGCAACTTTGCAGTAAAAAGCCTGTAAAAATTAACCAACATCGAATTTTGTAACTGAATGTCGAGTGAAACCTTTCTGAAATGGGTGAGTGCTAGCACTGCTTACGTTGTAATAAAATTGTGTTGCACCCTAGGTCATGGGAATGGGTTCTGTAGATGCATAATACAATATTGTTGACAGACTGATATGAATGATTTTCATTAAGCAAGCAAATGGTGGCAATTCGTGTTAAGAAGCAAGCGCCTGATACAACAGTATGTAATCTATTGATTTATATGTTAACATAAATAATGACTACCTATCTACGTGAATGGAAGTTCGGTAGGTGCATAACAAAAAGTTGTCTGCAGATATTTAACGCGCACGGTGGTACTGCATCGAAAATCATCCGAAGCAATAGAATGAAAATCGGAGAATCATGTTGAAAAGCAAACTCTTCGCATGGAAAGTGTTCGGTAGGTGCACATATTAAAGGATTTTTGACAGATACGAGGAACACGAACACCTGAAAAGCACAACGAACAAGTTAAAAGGTTCCTCATTAACAGAAAACGGTAACTAGAATAACTCTTAAGCACGCGTCGCTTCGTTCAGCAACGAATCGGTAACATAGAGTGAAAAGTTAAATTACGAACATGAAAGTCGACAGAACCAGATTTTGCAGAATGGGTAACAGAATATGGCCTAAGTCGAGCAAATGCATCAGTGATTTGGAGGAAGATGTGGTAAGAAAATAGAAAATTTTCACTCGGATTTCAGTTTTGGAATGGTGGATACGTGAACAACTTGATAGAGCAGTATGTAAATTATAGCATGTATGTAACAAACTTCATGATAGATGCGTATTATTCAGAAGATTAATTTCACTGACGCACGTAGTTGCCTCATGAAGGTAAAACAATAGATTTTGCATTGTCTCTATAATATGGCGCTTGACGGGTTAAAGGTCCCATATTAATGCATCCAGCATTGCACCTACTGCTGTATAATGGTAACGTTGTATGATTTTTATATTATAGGTATAGTTGCATGCTTGTAGGATGTAGGATTTTGATAAAATGTAATGCTTGGGTAAAAGCACAAGATGATTGTAACTGATATCGATGTTCCTGTTCCTGCTTCATAATAACCGCATTGTGTGAACCTTTTATGGAATAACTCCTGGTAATAACAGCACGAGTTGCAATAGGAACAAATACACCCAATAATTTAAAATGCAAGTTAGCTGAAACAACAGGTATTGAAGTATTGTTGACAGATTCATCAAGCCCTTTGGTCTTGACACCATTTCCAGTAAAGGTAATTCCGACTCGTAAAGTATTCAGAAAACGCTAGCTAAGTCCTATATGAGTAATATATAGGTAGGTTCATATTTCGTAGTAATTTTGTCAACAGATACCCAGGACATGTTTATTAACACCGAAGTTATATGGAGTGATTAAGTATCTACCTACTTGCTGTTGAATTATGGAAAATATTAGGAGCTTCGCGTTATCTACTGCATTTTAGAAGTAAACAATATGTGATGAACTTGAACCGCACGCACGCAGCAATAAAAATGCTTGTAAGCCTCTTGTTTCTTGATAATAGTTCTGTGGAAACTGAATTTGAATGTAGAGTAACTTAGCATTACATGATGCTGATGAAGTTTTGTGCTGAAAATGACTACGCCAAGATTTCTTTATGTGCTTAATAAGAATTAAGTTGATAATATGGAATAATGGAAGCTATTGAAATATATGCCACCGTCTTTTTGTGGTAATGAATACTTTCTTCTACATTCTTAGGTTAGGGTCGTAACCGGTATTGTTCACAGATAAGGAACGTCCAGCGGTACAATGGAGTATACTGAGAAACATAGACTTGACAATATAAATTTCACATTATGAGAGCATCAAATGCGGGCTGTAATAAAACGAGTTAACGTAGGATACGATCGTATAATTTTGTTGACAGATCAGGAGTACTTATTGAACATCGGACACTTTTGGAAAGGTACATTTGGTAACCTACTAATTGCTTATTTGGCAGGATTAAAAGATAATTGGAGAGAAGCATTTTTAACATCTTTATTTTGAACTAAGTATATTACCGATTACGCAACGTAAAGATATCAATTTATTTGTAATATCATTTAATGGATACGATTGGTCCTGACAGTTGGTTAAGATGGAGCAGTCATAAATATTGAACAAATGCGTTGCATTTAAAACGAACATCAAAATCGCCATGTTCTTATTTACGTAGCTAGGTATGTTCGTATAACAAAATTGTTGGCAGATATTCATTATGGGCAGCATATGCATCACACGCCGATACAATAAAAATGGAAGAGCCCCGCTTTCCGCACCCTTTTGAAGCCAAAAGAATGTGAATAATTTACGTAATAACGATAGAGATGAAAATAGAATATGAAAACGAAAAAGGTATCTCATAATATTTAACCGCAATACGATGCAGACGCACATTATGAAGATTGCATAGATGCGGATAGAAATATAAATATGAACAACGGAAACGACATCGACGGGGTGGAGGAGACCAATACAAAGGACGTGGATAAGGCGGAGAAGCACAATACAAAGACGACGCGAAATCATGCGGAGAAGACCAAATATAAAATATACTGAACGTGACGTAGACGAGGCGGATAAATCTAAGGATAGAAGATGATACATACTAGATAGAGAATTGTCAAGACTGAAAACAAAACAGACGAAGCGGAGAAGATTAATGTGAAGATTAAAAACGACACAGACCTGGTGGAAAAAACCAACATGAAGACAGAAGACGACACAGACGAGGTGGAGAAAATGAATACTGAAGACAGAAGACGACACAGACGAGGTGCAGAAGATAAATACTGAAGACAGGAAACGACACAGACGAGGTGGAGAAGATGAATACCGTAGACAGAAGACGACAGACGAGGTGGAGAAGATGAATACCGTAGACAGAAGATGACACAGACGAGGAGCGGAAGCTTAATTCGAAGATTGAAGACGACACAGACGAGGCGGAGGATATGGATACTGACGACAGAAGAAGACACAGACGAGGTGGAAAAGATGAATACTGAAGACAGAAGACGACTCGGACAAGGTGGAGTAGATGAATACTGAAGACAGAAGACGACACAGACGAGGTGGAGAAGATGAATACCGTAGACAGAAGATGACAGACGAGGTGTGGAAGATTAATACTGAAGACAGAAGACGACACAGACGAGGTGGAGAAGATGAATACTGAAGACAGAAGACGACACAGACGAGGTGGAGAAGATGAATACTGAAGACAGAAGACGGCACGGACGAGGTGGAGAAGATGAATACTAAAGGCAGAAGACGACACAGACGAGGTGCAGAAGATGAATACTGAAGACAGAAGACGACACAGATGAGGTGCAGAAGTGAATACTGAAGACAGAAGACGTCACGGACGAGGTGGAGAAGATGAATACTAAAGGCAGAAGACGACACAGACGAGGTGCAGAAGATGAATACTGAAGACGACACAGATGAGGTGCAGAAGTGAATACTGAAGACAGAAGACGTCACAGACGAGGTGGAGAAGATGAATACTAAAGACAGAAGACGACACAGACGAGGCGGAGAAGATGAATTTGAATATTGAAGACTACACAGACGAGGCGGAGAAGATGAATTTGAATATTGAAGACGACACAGACGAGGCGGAGAAGATGAATTTGAATATTGAAGACTACACAGACGAGGCGGAGAAGATGAATTTGAATATTGAAGACGACACAGACGAGGCGGAGAAGATGAATTTGAAGACAGAAGACGACACAGACGAGGCGGAGAAGATGAATTTGAAGACAGAAGAAGATGAATTTGAAGACAGAAGACGACACAGACGAGGCGGAGAAGATGAATTTGAAGATTGAAGACGACACAGACGGGGCGGAGAAGATGAGTTTGAAGACAGAAGACGACACAGACGAGGTGGAGAAGATGAATTTGAAGACAGAAGACGACACAGACGAGGCGGAGAAGATGAATTTGAAGACAGAAGACGACACAGACGAGGCGGAGAAGATGAATTTGAAGATTGAAGACGACACAGACGGGGCGGAGAAGATGAATTTGAAGATTGAAGACGACACAGACGGGGCGGAGAAGATGAATTTGAAGATTGAAGACGACACAGACGGGGCGGAGAAGATGAATACTGAAGACGACACAGACGAGGCGGAGAAAACCAACATGAAGACGACACGGACGAGGCGGAGAAGACCAGAATGAAGACGACACGGACGAGGCGGAGAAGACCAGCATGAAGATGACACAAACGAGGCGGAGAAGACCAGCATGAAGACGACACGGACGAGGCGTACACGACCAGCATGAAGACGTCACGGAAGAGAGGGACAAGACCAGCATGAAGACGACACGGACGAGGCGTAGAAGACCAGTATTAAGACGACACGGACGAGGCCGAGAAGACCAGCATGAAGACGTCACGGAAGAGAGGGACAAGACCAGCATGAAGACGACACGGACGAGGCGGAGAAGACCAGCATGAAGACGACACGGACGAGGCGGAGAAGACCAGCATTAAGACGACACGGACGAGGCAGAGAAGACCAGCATGAAGACGACACGGACGAGGCAGGACCAGCATGAAGACGACACGGACGAGGCGTAGAAGACCAGCATGAAGACGACACGGACGAGGCGTAGAAGACCAGCATGAAGACGACACGGACGAGGCGGAGAAGACCAGCATGAAGACGACACGGACGAGGCGGAGAAGACCAGCATGAAGACGACACGGACGAGGCGGAGAAGACCAGCATGAAGACGACACGGACGAGGCGGAGAAGACCAGCATGAAGACGACACGGACGAGGCGGAGAAGACCAGCATGAAGACGACACAGACGAGGCGGAGAAGACCAGCATGAAGACGTCACGGACGAGTCGGAGAAGACCAGCATGAAGACGTCACGGACGAGGTGGAGAAGACCAGCATGAAGACGACACAGACGAGGCGGAGAAGACCAACACGAAGACGTCACGGACGAGGTGGAGAAGACCAGCATGAAGACTACACGGACGAGGCGGAGAAGACCAGCATGAAGACGACACGGACGAGGCGGAGAAGACCAGCATGAAGACGACACAGACGAGGTGGAGAAGACCAGCATGAAGACGTCACGGACGAGGTGGAGAAGACCAGCATGAAGACTACACGGACGAGGCGGAGAAGACCAGCATGAAGACGACACGGACGAGGCGGAGAAGACCTGCTTGAAGACGTCACGGAAGAGAGGGACAAGACCAGCATGAAGACGAGGCGGAGAAGACCTGCTTGAAGACGTCACGGAAGAGAGGGACAAGACCAGAGGACCAGCATGAAGACGTTACGGACGAGGCGGAGAAGACCAGCATGAAGACGACACGGACGAGGTGGAGAAGAAGACCAGCATGAAAACCTGACGGACGAGACAGAGAAGACCAACAACGGCGTCGTCGAAGCAACGGGCGGCGTTGGCGGGACAACGGCGAGTCGGCGGGGCAACGGCGGAGTCGGCGGGGCAACGGCGAGTCGGCGGGGCAACGGCGAGTCGGCGGGACAACGGTGAGTCGGCGGGACAACGGTGAGTTGGCGGCACAACGGCTAGTTGGCGGGACAACGGCTAGTCGGCGGCACAATGGCGAGTCGGCAGCACAACAGCGAGTCGGCGGCACAACAGTGAGTCGGCGGCACAACGGTGGGTCAGCGGCCCAACGGCGAGTCGGCGGCACAACGGCGAGTCGGCGGCACAACGGCGAGTCGGCAGCACAACAGCGAGTCGGCGGCACAACGGTGGGTCAGCGGCCCAACGGCGAGTCGGCGGCACAACGGCGAGTCGGCAGCACAACAGCGAGTCGGCGGCACAACAGTGAGTCGGCGGCACAACGGTGGGTCAGCGGCCCAACGGCGAGTCGGCGGCACAACGGCGAGTCGGCAGCACAACAGCGAGTCGGCGGCACAACAGTGAGTCGGCGGCACAACGGTGGGTCAGCGGCCCAACGGCGAGTCGGCGGCACAACGGCGAGTCGGCGGCACAACGGCGAGGCGGTGGAACAACGGCGAGGCGGCGGCACAACAGCGAGACGGCGGCACAACGGCGAGACGGCGGCACAACGACGAGGCGGCGGCACAACGGCGAGTCGGCAAGACGCGATGAAACCACTAGAGAAAATAAACATTATACGTACCTTCAAGGTATAGTGACAGGATAATTTATAAACCTATAATATTCAATACCGATAATATTTACTAAAAAATCTTTATATTAAACCAGGAGGAGAAGAAAAATAGAAGGATCGAGAGGCGAAGGTAGATAAAGAAGGACCAGTGGCGAAGAAGAACCGGCGGCGAGGAAGATTAAGAAGAACCGGTGCGAAGAAGACGAAGAGGAACAAGGGTCGGTTTTTAACGACTTTTAAGAAAATAACTATCATGATTAAATTGTTACGTTGAAAATAAATGTTTTGTAGTTTTCATATTTTTTTTATTTATTAAATTACCTATATACAGTCGCCAGCACATCAGGACATACAAAACTGTAAAATTTCTCAAATGATAAGCCTTTTAAAACTGCTAATGATTAATTACCTAAGTTCAAAAAACAATGAGATTTTTTTACATTTTGTGGTAACTTATATGCTGGCCACCGCACTATTAGGAATCAAATGTAAGATTAATTTCATGACACTATGCCTTTACTACGATGCCTAAAACTCGCCGACGCCTTTAACACTAAAATTCTCTAACAATAACGCTTACAGAACAACAATCGCCTATAATAGCGTGGTTGTTTCCACACATTCCTTTAAGGCTAAAGCGTCAGTCTTGGGCGCGAAATTAGTTTTTTTCTTGGTGATTCGCAAATGTGTGCGTTCGCGCAGCGGAATGTTGTTGAATTTAAAGATTTTAAGTATGCAGATATTTAGTGTATGACGTCGTATAATTGTGTATGGTAAAAAAAAATTTGTGCACGCAGCCATTGTGGAGAAATTCATCAAAAACTGATTCCGCTGGGCGAACGTTGTCCTGGCGGAACTTTTTTATATCCATAAACTTTAGAAGAAAAAAGATGTGTCCAATAATTAGTGTGTATTTGTGTGTAATTGTGTATGTATGAATAACATTAGTGCATGCATAAACTTCGGAGAAATTCAAGTTTCCGCTACGCGAACGTTTGGCCATTAGCTAGTTTTCATATAAAGCGCTTACATAGAGAGCTGTAGAATTTGACATACATTGTTTTGAATTTGTTTATATTTGTTTAAAAAACAGATTTAGAAAAAAACGTAGGGCTTAAAAGATAAAAATATAAACGTAAAATACGCTTATTAGGTCTTAGTTCTTAAAGTATGCACTTTGGGGTCTAGATTTTCACGTTTATACAAACCTTGTAGGTGTCTGCAACATGTTGCCAAGTATCAATGATGTTCCGTTAGTAATTAAAGAGTTATAGGACAATTTACCATGAATAGATCACTGTTTACAAAACAGTCAAATATCACGACGTTCTAAAGGAATTGCATGGTAAAATGTATGCCAATAATTAGTGTATTCATTCAACTATTCACATGCAAAATTTCATGTCATTAAATTCAGTAATTAAAGAAAAACAATTATAATACTGACGAAGCATCGAAAACCTACATAACCCTACCAAGTTCAGATGGCTACAAAAAAGCGGCCGTGCCATATATCTAAGAAACGTTCTTAACCTTCCAATATAGTATTTATTAATACGGTACAGTTGCGTACACAAGCGTTGCGGGCCGCGCCTAATGAAAACATATTGCCCTCTCTTTTCTTCAAGGATGAAGTACCGTTTTTTTTTTCTAGTTTCAAGCGAGAAGCCGCCTATCGCTAGTTGCGCGCAGCGCGTTGTCTATTTTTTCACACTAGAATATTTTTGATCAATTCATAACTACAATACTTAGACTATTTAACCAAAGGACTAGCCTTAAGCGTACCGCTTTGAACAAGATAATTCTACATATTTTGGTGGGGTGCGGGGGAACACGCTCACATACATAAGTCACAGTACAGTACAACGGTATACATCAATTAAAAAATCGATTCAAGAAGTAGTTTTTTTAAGGTATTAGATTTGTTTGATCCACTAAACTTGCAAAGGGGAACGCTCGTGCATGCCTAGTCCATTGGTTAAATAGTGTAGTAATAAGCTACAATATGATTAATATTTACCTAAACAGTAGTAGGTACTTATATGTGGTAATTATTTAATTTCCCTAAGGGGTCTATAGTTAGAATCCTGATCCGTGAAATCTTCAATAGAAATTAGCTGTATGAATTTTATTTGTCTTATAATATATCTAGATTATATCTCAAGTCTCAAGCGCATACTTAAATAAAGTACCTACGTAAATAGTACCTACTTTCTGTCATAGTCAAATACATTTAAAAAAGTAGGTGTACAATAATAAATGACCTATAAATTATATCGAAACAACAATTGTGTTATCACCTATACCAATTCAATACCGCTATTATACTGTAAATTTTGGGATGTTACCTAAATATATTGCACGGCCGCTTTTTTGTAGCTATCCGAACTTGGTCGGGTTATGTAGGTTTTCGATGCTTCGTCAGTATTATAATTGTTTTTCTTTAATTACTGAATTTAATGACATGAAATTTTGCATGTGAATAGTTGAATGAATACACTAATTATTGGCATACATTTTACAAATGCAATGCCTTTAGAACGTCGTGATATTTGACTGCTATGTAAACAGTGATCTATTCATGGTAAATTGTCCTATAACTCTTTAATTACTAACGGAACATCATTGATACTTGGCAACATGTTGCAGACACTTACAAGGTTTGTATAAACGTGAAAATCTAGACCCCAAAGTGCATACTTTAAGAACTAAGACCTAATAAGCGTATTTTACGTTTATATTTTTATCTTTTAAGCCCTACGTTTTTTTCTAAATCTGTTTTTTAAACAAATATAAACAAATTCAAAACAATGTATGTAAAATTCTACAGCTCTCTATGTAAGCGCTTTATATGAAAACTAGCTAATGGCCAAACGTTCGCGTAGCGGAAACTTGAATTTCTCCGAAGTTTATGCATGCACTAATGTTATTCATACATACACAATTACACACAAATACACACTAATTATTGGACACATCTTTTTTCTTCTAAAGTTTATGGATATAAAAAAGTTCCGCCAGGACAACGTTCGCCCAGCGGAATCAGTTTTTGATGAATTTCTCCACAATGGCTGCGTGCACAAATTTTTTTTTACCATACACAATTATACGACGTCATACACTAAATATCTGCATACTTAAAATCTTTAAATTCAACAACATTCCGCTGCGCGAACGCACACTTCGCAAATTACTACAAAAAAAATGAATTTCGCGCCCAAGGCTAACGCTTTAGTCTTAATATCGACGCAAATAAGTCTGATAAATCCCGCGTTTCCACCGACGACAAAACTTGTTGCAAAGATCTATCTAATTCTTAAAGAGAGAAGAATAGGTGGCTGTTTGCAACGTCTTTTGTCGTCAATGCAAACGCGGGGTAAAATAATACCGAAGCCTAAGTATGAGAACACTGACGCCCACGACAACAACGAAAAATATCAACGCAAGGAGGTCCAACTAGAATCATGTACCTACTGAATTCATGGTAAGTACGCAGTTGTGCGTCGATGTCCCTTCCTCGGTTCATCTTGGGTAATATATCATTCTAAGTCGAAACACATATCAGACTCCGATGTAAGGGTGATTGCCAGCCAGTCAGACCGCCAAGAGTCCTGGCGCGGAGTTATGCTGATGAGTGTGTAAATAACTCCCTCCTTAGACTTTTTTATACTATCTGATGGATCATATTCATACACATACTGGTTGCTTGAACGTCCATAGTCGTAAATAGGACAGTACCAATGGTTCCAGCGGTGGTGCAACCTACAAGCACTGGGCGCAGAAATGACAAGACTATATATTATTATACTCTTTGAGTCATATCACGGGCGTAGTTACGGAAGCTCGCACCAGACTATGGAGTGTAGAAAGAAAGGAGGACCATCATATGTGGGGGATTAGTCAAAAAAGTGTCCACTTATATACAGCAAATTATGGTTCGAAAACTCACCGAACTAGCGCTAGTGTAGCAAGTGGAAATGATATGAATGTAGCAGCAGAGTGAAGTGTGCTGAGTTGAAAAATTGTTTTTTATGCAATTTCGTTGATACATTTTTGTTATTTTAATGATTTTATTGTTGTTAATACAAAAAGAACAAATATAGACGCAATGGGAAAACTTTGTTCAGTGAAAAGTTGTCCAAGTGGACGAAAATTGAAAAGTAAAGGAATTGATACGTCTCAACCTAGATCTTTTTTTCGAACAACAGTATGTATAATCAATTTTTATTAACTATTTAAATTTTCTTTCCTTTTTTAATTTAGTAACCTACTCTAATAATTTGTGGCGCTCTTTTTAAAATTCTTCCACTTGCTACTACAGCGCCACCTTAATTTGCTCCCTTTCAATGGACACTTTTAATACACTGAGATGGTCCTCCTTTCTTTCTACACTCCATACCTAGGTTGCCAGTTTTTTTGCAATTTTTCAATAGTGTTGTATGTATAGTCGTCAGCACAATCATCAGGTTATACAAAATTGACAAACTGCAAATGATTTTAAACCTTAAATTGTTAAAAATTAAGTTCAAAATCAACTGAGAAAATTTGACATTTTGTGGTAACTTAATCTGCTAGTGACTGTACCACTATCGGAAATTATCACTACATATTATAAATCGACTAGCTTTCCGCCCACGACTTCGCTGGCGTAGTTTCTTGGGTTTTCTGTACTATAATAATTATACGTATTATACATATAAACCTTCCTCTTGAATCACTCTATGTATAAAAAAAACCGCATCGAAATCCGTTGCGTAGTTTTAAAGATCTAAGCATACATAGGGAAAGACAGCGGGAAGCGATTTTATTTTATACTACACTACATAGTAGTGATAGTGATGATAGTGAAGTCCTCCGCCACGTCGGTCTGTCTGTCTGTTCGCAGTAAACTCAAAAACTACTGCACCGATTTTCATACCATTTTCACCAATGGATAGCGTGGAAAGCGTTCTCGAGGAAGGTTTATATGTATAATACATATATATATTATACTCATATAATATGAATATACAATACATTATTAAAATTCTCAATAGCAGGTCGGAGTCTGGATTTGTGCCCGGTTAATGGCAATAGGCTCGTTTATTTATTTATTTATTTATACATTTATGCACATTGGTACATAAGGCGGACTTAATGCCGTAAGGCATTCTCTACCAGTCAACCTTCGGGTTAAAATGATAGAATCGAAATTAGGTACAAAAAAATAAACAAAGATAAAAATTATCACTTACTTACTTAAATAGAAAGAAAAAAAACATAACAATATAAAATACATATACATAATATGAAGTAATAAACTACATAGATACAAAAGTAACATAATACGTAATAATACTATATACGGATACTCAATATAATATACAAAATAAAACATAATTATAGATATATATAATATATATAAATATATGTATCAGCCTGATGAAAACCATGACCTTACAATATGATAATCATAGCGACCTTCAAGAGTTAGGGATTCAGCGATTTAAGGTAGAATTTCCGAACTTTACGTTTAAACGAGAATTTACTTGAAGATTTTTTTATGTCAAGTGGTAGCACATTCCAGAGCTTGATAGCTGAAACAGCGAAGGAATTAGAAATAAAACCTGTTCGGTGAGAAGGAAATTGAAGAAGCAAATTTTCGGAAGCGCGAAGGTTGAGATTGTGAGAACTGCCCAATAGTTGAAAATACACTTTAAGATAATCAGGAGCACATGGATCGTTCATAATAGGGAAGAGCATGCAGAGAGATCTGAGGGATCTTCTTTGGCGGACAGGCAGCCACTTAAGCTGAGCACGGTATAAGGAAATATGATCATATTTACGAAGTCCAAAAATGAAACGAATGCAGTTATTGAGAAGTCGATCCAATTTGTTTAAAAATTCTTGGGAAAGATCGGGGTAACAAACATCCGCATAATCTATTATAGGAAGCACTAGAGACTGGACCAAAAGTATTTTGATTTTAGATGGGAGGAAATATTTAAACCTATAGAGGGACCGCAATGTGGCAGTGACGCTTTGACTAACATGCGCAACCTGCTTGTTCCAGCTGAGCCTATCGTCAATGTGCGATAGCGCAAGTAATAAGTATAAGTTTAAACTAAACTGAAAAGTTTAGTTTAAATGATTATACTAAACTTTTCAGTTTAGTTTAATCATGCCCTAATTTTTTCGTTATTCATCAGTGGCGGATTTAGAGATTTGCCGCCAGTAGGCTATACAAATACTGCCGCCCCTACTGACCTCTGCAATTTAATACTGTAGTACACAATTTATTACATTTTTCTTTGTTGTTCTTTAATTTTGCCTTCCTTTAACCACTTTTTCCTTATCATTGTGAATAGGGAATCAATATGTCAGTTCCTAATTTATTTAAACAACCAAGGATTTATTAAACGATTAGGTAGATAAGAAATAGTTTTGGGTCTAATTCTGAGTTGTGAAAAGTAAAAGAGATGGGGTAAGGTATGCTTTAATACAGCGATGGCCGACCGCATATTAGACCGAAAGAATAGATTACATATTTTTTTTGTCTTAAAAAAAGGAGGCATTCCACTTAGCACACCCAAACGAATCACACCTAAAGTATTCCACTTTGCACACCCAAAGGTGGGATTCAAATTTTTTTTTTAAATAATTAATTTTCTATTCCACGAATCACACCTACGAATAGCACTTGCCAAAGTGCGGAGACTAAGAAATAAAAATATCATTTGGACACATTAATAACATTTAGGTATATATTTTTTTTATTCAGTAAGATCATTATCATTTATTTTCCAAAACTTGCCGCCCCCTCAAATCTACCGCCCTAGGCTCCAGCCTACTCAGCCTATTGGTAAATCCGCCAGTTATTCAATTAAAAAATGAAAGGGCGGCAAATTCGGGATCCGCACCGGGTGCTAGTGACCCATGCTACGCCACTGGTGGTAAGCTAGTATTTAATAATATCAAGTGTGGTTTTTTTACCGACCATAGAAAATTCATAAATTCTGAATTTAAATTCAAATTATTTTAACAAAAACATAAAACACCTTCAAACAATTGTAAAGATCTTGTTTGATTGAGATTGTTATAAATATCTAAAACAATTTCGTAAGTCAGTGGCTTTAATTTGGGTGGATCTTTTGTTTTTGGCACCGACATCCGAAATTGTTTTAGACATACTTTTTGAAGGTAGTTTTACTTTTTTGCTAAAAACTAAGAAAACTTTAAATTTCGCGCTAAGGCTGAACGTTTGGCTTTAATAATATAATCGAATAGTTTAGATCCGAATTTAGAAATTGTTAAATCGTTATCAAAAAATCAGATGGCAATTAGCGGTGTGCAGATTCGATAATTTTACTAATCGATTAATCGATTATGCAAACTACTGTTATCGATCATTAATCGATTTTCGTTCGATTACGACTCTGAAATCAAAGATATCTTCAAATTGTCTTAAATAAAGATTAAAAAAAAAACAACAGTCACTTAAATATTAAAAAAAAAAAACAATATTTAAATTAAAGATCAAACAGAACATTATCACATAATAAAAAAAAATACATGTAGAAATTAAACATCAAATTTAATAGACCTCAATCAGTGTCAGTCTCCACCCATTAGGTACTAAATTTTTTTACTGGACTAGAGATGGGCGACGGGTAAATAGGTACCCAATTGGAAAATTTCCAGGTAAATTCCTATTTGGGTAAAAAATTTGTACTTACCCAGGTAAATACCCCAACACTGGGTGTATTTAATGTAAGAAATGTTAACCTATCAACTACTGTATTATAAACAAAAGGCAAAGTCAATTGTACTGTACACAGGGAGTCGTTAAGGGCTTTTCTGAATTAAGTTATACATACATACATATTGTCACGCCTGTCTCCCATGGGAGTAGGCAGAGACTATAGATTTCCACTTGCTACGATCCTGGCACACTACTTTCGCTTCATCTACATTCATTAATCTCTACCATGCATGACCGTCGGTTTAGGGTGCTCGGAACCTGGCCTTTTTTAAGAACATCCGCAATTTGGTTGCGGTACGGTTGAATTAAGTTATGATTGTGTTTAGTCATCCTAAGTTTTTTTAAAGTCAGTGAAACTAACTAAAGGGGCGTAAAACACAAAATAATGTTACACTTATTTCAAGACCACATGCACTTTTATCGTAAATTCAAATGAGAATGGGTGTAGAAATAGATGTCGGATTTTGTAACGGGTTTTAGATTTTAAACTTTAGTTTTCATTTGACACTTCTCGGTGAGTTGTAATTACTTCTTATCCTTTATTCTTATTATTTATATCCTTTAATGGTGTAACCAACAAAATATCATCGTGGTGTAAGGTAACAATGGTTAATATTTTCAGAATTGCTTGCTTTGCTACCATTATCATCCTAAGAGGTTGTAAAAAACATGTCTAAATGGAATCATTCTAAGGAAAAGAAATATCCACCTTCGGGGTATTTACCCGCGTTTTACCCAAAATTCTGTTAACCTGGGAATTAACTGGGTAGAATTCGATCTCTACTGGTGACAGGGATTCCCTTAACATATAGGGTAAATAACTTAAAGTTTTATATAGCAATAATCGATTATCTAAATAATAATCGAATGATAACGATTATTTTAATAATCGATACCGCACACCACTAATGGCAATGGTCCATCCCTAGGTGAATGGTGAATCTGCTGTCTAATTCTGACTGAATGATCTGAATTCAGTGATTTCTGCATAAACGTCTTGTAAATGTGATTGTGAAAGAAGAAAAGACTAATTTTAATTTTCATACAAAAGATTTAGGTATCATTGTTTTATTTGTTGTTTGCTTATATTATACTTAATCTTTAGTTATGTCATATCAATTATACAGAAATACCACGATCGGTAATACTTTACAAGAAAGCCTCGACGAATTGATACAAGTAAGTGTTGTTTACATTGATTATTTTGTAAACGACGCTCAATATTTTTCATTACTTCATGGTTGATTTGACTTGTTGACTTACAGTATGGACAGATAACACCAGCGTTAGCAGTAAAAGTTTTATTGCAGTTCGACAAATCTATAAATCAGGCACTATCTAACAGGGTGAAGTCAAGACTAACCTTCAAAGCAGGAAAATTAAATACTTACAGGTAACATATATTTGAATTTAATTGAAGAATTCGCATCGCGTATCTAAGTGGAACAGGATAAAACACTAGTGAATAGATGTTAAAGAAAGAAATTGCAAATGTGAAGACATTGTAGCTATTAAATCTAAGTAGAATAGATACCTAGATATAATATTTTGTCTATGTGTATTTTTCCGCATAGTTGAGTTCATGATGGCAACCATCTTTTTAATTTAAATAAACCTGACTGGCGTAACTTGCTTTGACGAAGACTTTAATGTCCTCACATCCTGTTACCACAGTGAATTTTAACCTTTTATTTTAACTGTCCTATGGAGTTTTTCACCAGATTTTTTTCATAGGATCAACCTTTTAGAACTATGCAACTAGACTTATAAAATTACTCGGTTCTTGTTAAAGCTTATTTGAAATAAAATCACTTGATCTTAAACTATCCTATTCATTTAATTTTACTTTATAATTTTTCAGGTTCTGTGATAATGTTTGGACATTCATGTTGAATGATGTGGAGTTTCGAGAAGTACAAGAAGTTGCAAAAGTTGACAAAGTGAAAATTGTGGCATGTGATGGCAAAAGTGAGTAGAACTTCTCTTGTCAGAAAATTATCTTTATTGTTTGTTAAATCCTATACTTTGACCCAGCTGCCTATAAACTAAGAGAACATATTTGATAGCTGCCATCATCAATTTAGACTAAAATTGATGATGGCAGTCTAAACAGTTCCTGCAAATTGCTATCCTTAATTTCCTCATACTTTATCTATCACAGATGCAGAAAAATAACCTGAAAACTTTTAATGTTTTTTTTTAAAACAACTATATTTTTTTTAATGAAAAAAGGCACTGCACTGTGTTACAAGCTCTTTGTAGTGACAATTTAGAGGTGACCACCTTAACTGCAACACAAAACACGCTGTCAATTGGTTGCTTCAGCCTGTTCTAGATGAACCATGTTGAAGATCACCCTGAGAAATCTACATTTTTGCAGTTTGGATGTATGCATCGAATCCATACACCAAAATTGAACTATATTAGATTTAATGATGTATAGTTTATATAATCATTGATTAGATTGCAGTGATAACACACTTACCAAAAGTTGAAAGTTCATCATAACTATGATTTATATCTACACAGATTTTAGTTCCATGATTTTTTATGAACACTAAGATACATTCTCTAACATTGTGAGAGTGAAATAGTAACACACCTTTAATTTCACCACAACTAATAAGAATAAATGTCATCAAAAAAGTTGAGTACCCTCAAAGTCAGTAATAATAAGTAAGTAATGTATTTTTTGTGCCCTACTGACACACTTTTCTGACATCTGCATCATGGAAACCAAATAATGTGTAATACTGCACATCCAATATTTTACTATAATACTAATATGAATAAATGTGTCATCAAAAAATATTAGTACTTTCAAAATGCCAGAAATTACATTAATAACCAGAAACTTGATCACCATTACCAAAACCTTGCCTTTTGTCAGTAAGTATTTACATACTAAAATCATAATTTCTAATTACAGATGTTGAGGACCGAAGATAACCCTTTGAGACAATTACATAATAGGTTTATATTAAATAGGCATCCTCTGTAACAAATGCTCAGAATTTCTTTATATTGTTCATTTCCATGCAACATTTTCTGATAAAAATTGGGTAATAAATTGTATAAGTGGTAACAGATTGTTTTTATTATTTTACTTACACCAACATTTCTGGGTTAATCCAGAGGTGAACACCTGAGTTCTACAAATTAAATCACCAGTTAAGAATTGGGGAAAAAAATAAATAAATAGTACTACACTGAGCAGCTGTCTTTTCACCATTAGAGAGTAAGTAGACTATTGAGGAAGCCGCATAATGACATAATTAAAACTCCGTTATTATTGTTTATTAATTTATTTAATTAAATATAACATCCTAAAAAAAATATTTATACACGTATTTACAAATCCCTATCCCCATAAACAGATCTATATTGAACAAAATGTCATTCATAAGTTCAGTGCAATATTGTTTTACAAAACTGACAATAAAATTCCCACCAACTGGATTAAATATGGTTTCAGCTTTATATTCCTGTTTCCAAATCAAGGCTAAAATCTTAATAAAGCTATAAAACAAATAAAAACTCAAAACAGTTTTAGTAGTATTATTCAAAATTACTCATCAACCAGCTTAACACCTAAATCCGTCACCGGTGTCTACTATGTGGGCACAGAATATATGAGAATGATTGTGGAGCCACCACCACAACAGATTCAATCTAAATACGCCATAGTATATACGTACGTATGCAATGCAATAATTACACCGTAACTTACACAACTAAGCCACTATAATATTTATTTATGTGCTGCTATTGGCTCAACTACAGAGTCTCATTCAAGTATTGCAAAACAAGTCACGTTTTGGATTAATTATGAAACTAAAATTTGAGTCAGTCGTAAAGCTATTGTTCAATATCACAATTAAATCGCTTATTGTAAAAGTGAGAACTGTAAATTCACGCGCAATAGGAGGGCGGCGAGGTGAGGTCCGCGAGGAGGTCGAGCTCCTCCTCCGTGAGCTGTTCGCGATGCTTGGGCCAGTCGTCCTGGTGCGTGCGGCGGAAGTCGGCCAGCGCCGTGCGGATGGCCGCGGGCACGGGGTCGGGCGCGCTGGTGTGGCGCGCCAGCTCGGCCAGCACGGAGCCCAGGCGCGCGCCCAGGCTGTACGGCCGCGACGCTAGGTACGCGCACAGACCCAACACGCCGCAATGCCTTTCCACTAGTTCCTTCGAGCGACAACTGCGCATCAGACCGCGTAGAGTACTGTTCTCGTCGGGAAGAGCGCGACAATGCATCAATCCTGTGAGGAGTTTCGCAGCCGATTGACGAACCTGACAGCAAAATAAGTAAACATTAGAATATCTTTCACCAAGCTACCCTGTTCCAGACTAACATAGGCCTGTTGTTTTGTCGCGGGATAACACAGGTGTCATGCGGGTGAAGCCGCAAGCAACTCTAGTTACCTATTATTCAAATATTTATACCTATATTTACAAGTTTGTGACGTTGTAGGGGTAATCTCTGGATCTACTGGACCGACTTTGAAAATTCTTTCACCAATAATAAGCGACATTATTCCTATACTTTGTCCAATATGAGAACCGTTTTTTGACAGATGGAACTAGTGATTGCAGGAACGTAACAATGCGATTATCGACCCGATTATTGACACTTTGATTACTGTCTAGTAGTGATTATCGATTGTTAGGTTATCGAATCATTCATCCGATTGTATTAATTCTTGTAAAATATTAATTTTCCATACATTTCTTTTCAAAATGATTGTTTAATAACAAAGTACAAAGTATAAATGACATAAGCTATATATTATCTCGCAAAAAGAAAAGAAATGTAAGTCCACGCGGGCGAAACCGCGGGCGGAATGCTAGTTCAAATATTATATAGTTGTCTCACCTCAAGTCTTGGATCGCGCATCAGTTTGAGTGCAAATTGTTCAGTTGCGACGGCGCGGTCGACTCGGTCACACAACATCGGCAGGCCGTAGAACAGCAGCGGTTGTGCAAAGTCCAGGCAGGCTAGCCGAGCCCACCACGAACGACCTACAAGAATCATTATGATTTAGTCTTCGCAAATAATTTGTATACCAAGAACTTAAAAAACCAACTATTACAGTTAGGATTATATAGAAGTTCATGAATATGTGGTTTAAGTCAACAAAATCCTGCACGTTATCCTCCTCTACACAAATTTATGACGTAAAATATTATCTTACGATTTTCTTTTCTAAGCAACAACATATTTAGTTCGTTAAAAATAACTGCGCGTCTGAAGTTGTCCGCAAGTGGTTTTGCGAGCAACGACTAGACGAAAACGTTTGTCTGGCATGGTCCCCTTTTTGCACATTTCTTCAAAAGTACAGAGGTACATTCAAAAAGACCCAGTTACATATTCTCTTAGAGGCGAGTAGTTGCGTTTTAAATGTGCAACAATGCAATTGTTGCACATTTTAAACGCAAGAATTTTCGGGGCATACGTACACACGGCTACACATCAACCTATCCAATCCAGTTTAGAGTGACCCCTCATTGTAAAGGCTTTCGGTACAATTCAAGGCCAACCTATACTAGTTTAATAGCTTGATCTGTAGCCGTGGCGCACATGTTAAACCGAAGTAAAGTTTGGATATCGTCGCCGATACTTAAGTACCGCGTAACTAACACATTGTCGTAAAGCACAATTTTCAATAATTTACAAAGTTATTTAAATCAAAGTTAAGACTTTATAACCAAGTGACAGTTACC
>OY292532.1:6597976-6837871 GCA_958496365.1 Subacronicta megacephala
CATCGAGACACTGATATTCGCGTCCTGAGTATGCATCACGGGCATTGCGGGGGTGCTTCACGGGGGGCGCTAGTGAAATTTCGGGTTTTTCTTTAATATGTAAAAATATTCAAAGAAATAGGAAAAATTAAACAATACAAGTTGTTAAGTGTGTCATTACAAATTTTTTGGTAAAAATTTATGACAAACTATTAAGCAGTTAAAGAGACAAAATGCAATTTAGTTTGAAAAAGGGACTATTTACTTCGATTATTAAAAAAAAATGGGGCAATTTTATGAAAAAATTAAACAATACAATTTATTTGTGATGACCTTAAGTATAACTTATATTTTTTATATGGCAAAGGCACATAAGGATTCATCTAGAAACTTCTTTAAGCCTAGGGTGTTTTTGGGATTTGAGCGATGTAATACCCTTAATTTTTTCGAGTTAGCAAAAGTCTATTATGTAGAAAAAGGTTTTGATTTCCTGTCTTTTTAGATTCTGTCTAGTAGGCACATTGCAATACTTTATGACATAATAATCAGATTTGATTTATTTATTGGTCGCAAGCTTAAGAATTTATAATTACCATTTAATATTAAACAAAGTAGTAAAATATGCTAGTATAGTAAAGGAAAATTATTTTGAATGATTAAATAATTTATTTTGGTTACGTTTTGTTTCAAGATGAAAAATGGCCCTATAAAAGAACCTTTTTTATGATTTGTTTACCTTTAGTTAAGTACCTAACCAAATGGAGTATAGAGTCAATAACGTTTCATAAACGCTTGTAAAAGCTTATTTGCCAATCGGAATATATATTTCGGCGATCATTCCTGCGAACGCAAGCGTAAACGTTCAAGTCTATCAGCACCTTCAAGTTCAACGCACACTTATCAGGGCCAAAGAAACCAAAAGATTCGAATTTTAGAGTTACTTGTATGAAATCGTATGAAACATGACACACTTAATCGCGCCGAATCGGACGCATCGCCGGACAATTCCTTATCTGCCCAAATTGTTCGGCGCGGTCGATTCTTCTGGCGCGGACAAGCGTGCGTTCACCTTTAAGGCTAAAGCGTCAGCCTTGGGCCAAAATTTTTTTTTTCTTATTTTTTTTAAGTAAAAGTTCTAATACTTAATCGTGAATAAGTAACCGATGAAGTTGCAATTTCTACAGCCATGTACAATCACCATCAAATATATCTGAGTAAACAGACTGTTCATAATTATCTGAGCAACTAGAGAAATTTAAACATATCTCAACGACACAAAAGATGTTTTAAAATGAACACTACACACGGCGGTTGTCATTCTGACATGTATTTTATCCCATTGAGATAAAGTTTAATTACTCTAGTAGCTCAAATAATTATGAACAGTCTGTTCGCTCCGATATATTTGATGGCGACCGTACCTAGAAAGTGTAATAGCCAAATAATTTGCGAAAAACCAATAATAATTTGAATTTCGCGCCCAAGACTGACGCTTTAGCCTTAATCAAACAACTGTCAAGTCAAGTCATTACCTGGTCACGCTCGTGGTCTCCGGGAGCCGTATCGTGCGGCGCCAGCCTCGCGACGTCAGCCAGCGCCACGTCCCTGACGCCGCCCACGCCGCCCACGCCGGCCAGCGAGCCCAGCCCGCACGCTGCGCCTGCGCACTCCGCGCTGTCCTCGCGCGGACTGCACTGCATCGCCGCCGCCGCTGACGTCGCTGTCTTTATTACTGCGAAAAAGTAAAGCATAAGCAAAGCTTTTTTTGTTGTGGTAGAGCCACGCTGTTCGCAGCATGAATGGGCCGGCTTGACCGGGGAAGTACCACACTCTCGCAGAAGACCGACGTCCGAGTAGTAGCGATTCGTTACTGCGCTTCGTTCGGTGAGCGAGAGGGCCGGAGGCCCAATTCCTCCCCCAATCCCCTTCCTTCTCCTTTTCTCCTTCCCCTTAATAGGCTCGGCAACGCATCTGCAACTCCTTTGATTTTGCAGATGTCCATGGGCGGCGATGACTACTTACCATCAGGTAGCTCGCCTGCTCGTTTGCCGAGTTATCCCATAAAAAAAAGAAAAGAAAAAAAAGCAACCTATAACATTCCCACTGCTGGGACAAAGGCCTCCTTTCCGTGAGAGGGAGTGGTCTATAATCCAACACGCGAGCCCAGTTCGGGTTGGCAGATGTCACATGTCTTCGATTTTTTGGTTCTAGGACATGCCGGTTTCCTCACGATGTGTTCCTTCACAGTTTTGGGAGCAGTGGTGAACCTACGACCTACAAGTCGCGGCCGTTACCATTGAGCCACCATCGCTCGGAAAAGTATATATATTATATATGCTTAATATCTGTGCTCATCTGAATTTATCAGCAAGTGGTGTAGTAGAGGTAAATTTTAATAGAAAGAATTGGAGTAAAGACAATTGAAGTCGTATATGTAATACATTTGTGATTATTTTCTTCTTTACTAATTTCGATGTTATGTATAAAAACACTGTGCCGCAGTTCAGAAGGCTAACTTCAGACAAGCCCAGTTATTTCGAGCATACTGTACATGGCAACATACCTATATCGATAGAACACCTTGACATTATCAGAATTTAGTTGAATTTAAATATATCATGCTAATAGTTTGCCAAAATCATAAATTTTATGAAAAAAAATTACCCATAGGTTTGTTTTGGTCATAAAATCCAGTGTACGATCCGGTCAAAATTTCTTTCACAAAATGTATCACTGATTTTTATTTATATTACTATCAACTAACCAATTTCTCCATTCTCGTCGTATAAAGCAGCTAGGCGAGGCAGCACGGCTTCAAGGAAGTCTGCGAGGCGAGGCGCGCCGCCGTTCTCTCCGCCAGGGAATACCAACTCCGTGTCGAATATCGTCATCAGTAAACTGAGCAATACATTTATATATTTCACTCAAGTTTAAAACGTAGATATGACAATGTTTATAATATTTTATTTATAATCATAAATCTTTATAAGAGTCAGACATTTATAATTTTTTTATTAAGTCTCCGACAAGGACAAATACGTACAAAAAAATATTTATTAAACTCAGTATTCAGTAGTGTTAAGTAAATATTATAAATGTGAAAATAACTCTGTCTGTCTGTTACGCTTTCACGCCTTAACCACTCAACCGATTTTGATGAAATTTGGTACTGAGATAGACTAAAGCTTGAGAAAGAACATAGGCTACAATTTTTTGACAAGGCACGCGGGCAAAGCTGCGGGCGGGAAGCTAGTAATTTGATAAACGGTTCAACGGGTGCGTAACTTTTTTGAAATAAGACTGTAATATGCTTATTTTTTATTACTTTTTAGCATTAAATACTGCGAAATTTTCACAAAGAACTGAATTTTCTAATTAAAGAAAAATTCTAGTGAAAGAAAAATTCGATCTCAGGCAGGGTTTGAACCTGCGTCTCTCAGGTTAAGTACACCAGACGCTTTGCCACCTAAGCTACCGAGACCACTGCCTGTGATGTCGAATTTCTCTTCCACATTTTACGTCTTGAGGCGACGTCAGCACCATCTATTGGAGACATTACTATGTCTGTCAACCAACACGAGTGCCTTTACAGGTAGTTCAATGTCGAACGATGTTGCCTTACCGTATTATGCTTATTTTTTATTATTTTTTAGCATTAAATACTGCGAAATTTTCAAAGCAAAGCGTCTGGTGTACTTAACCAGAGAGACGCAGGTTCAAACGCTGCCTGAGATCGAATTTTTCTTTCACTAGAAATTTTCTGTAATTAGAAAATTCAGTTCTTTGTAAGACTGTAATAGTTTTGAACAGCTAGTTTCGAATAGGTATTAGGTTTACATTGATGTTAATCGTATTATTTTTTAACATTACCTGCCCACAGTTTCCCGTACATTCTGGTATGGGTGTTGTATAAAATTGGCATCTTCAAGCCGCTTCAGCAGCTGAGCAGCCAGTGGCGCCGCCCGCCAGCGCAATGATCCGAGCGCACCCTGTATTGAAAAGCAGTTATATTTACATACAAATATACCATCAGAGGTACACATACCAGAGGTATACTAATATAAGTACACTCACACTTCGTCGGTATGTTTAGGTCCCATGTAATGAGGGGCGAGCCTATTGCCATTAACCGGGCATGGCACAAATCCAGACTCTGAACTGCTACTGGGAATGTCATAGAAAACCCAATAACACTTTGCTCGACCTGGGGATCAAACCCAGGACCTCTAGTGTACCTGTTTGAACAACTTTGGAATCGCAGAAGATTTGGATCCCCTGAATACATATACATAACAGGTCGATATGTAGCAAGTATTTCTGCTTCAGTATCTCTGAAATTTATTTAATAAAAGTTCGCTACCAATCAAGTCTTGTTTATCAACCGTTTCTTGAAAGTTATTTGACACTCTCATCCAGTTTAATTATTATTATTGATGCACTTGTTACTAATTTAAATCAATTTGTTTTGAACCGTCAGCACGTGTTCAAACATGTCCAATTTATTGTTGAGCAAAACAAATTATATCGATTAAGATCGAATCCTGCGAACCTGTTATTACTCTCCTATTGGACTCTGGCGGATTACAGCCCACTTCCTCTCACCAAGAGGAGGCTTGTGTCCCAGCAGTGGGAACATTATTTGCTGAGTATGCTATGCTTATGCTATTATTGGCCTCTGACGGTATCAAAGAGAAAATATGTCTAAAACACCGAAATACAAATCGTCATTCACCCATTTGTAGAACAATAGTGTTAAGAATCAAACAGTAGCAATAAATAATAAGCAATCTTTTGGCAACATTCTTATTGGTTATAATTATGTTTTGAGGATATGTTTATAGTGTGCGCGAGAATGCTGGTACCCTAAACACAAGTTGAATCTTATTCTGGGATACCAGAGATAAGTGTAAATACTGAATATCCTATTTTGTGACGTTGTTAATATATTCTTACGGCAAATATGAAATAAATATTATTATTATATTACCAACCTGTAGTGCATAAAGCCTAGCACAAACGCTAAAGGAGGTTTCACTGTCAGGTTCGCTATCGCGGCGACGCGGCTGAGGCGCGCACAGCTGTAGCAGTGCCGACAGCACCTGATGCCCACGCGTGGGGTCCAGCTTCTCCACGCCTGTCGCCACACAAGTCCCCCAGTCTTCTAAAGTCTCTGGCGTCACCGACGTCAGACCTGGTCAAAGAGAATAACTTTAGTGATGGATTCATTGAGCTACTCCCAGACTGGCCTCCGGAAATAGGAGTGATAGATTTTGAATTATTTATGCGACTAGTTGCCTCTACCCTAATGGTGGTAGATAGTACTTCATTGAAATATAAGTGAGGAAGAAATTGTCTGTCATATTTTCACCCCTAAACCACTGAACAAATTGCGACAAAATTTGGCAAGGAGATAAACTGCATCAAAAGAAAGGACATAGGGCACGTTTTGTCTCCACAAGTCCTTTTGAATACGAGCGAAATTGTGGGCAAGAGCTAGTAAGACTATCATATGACTTACCAATTTCGAGTATTTTAATAGCGGCCTGGTACATATTGTTGGCGCGTTCCCTGGGCCAGTAGCGCGGCGCCCGAAGCGCGGCGGCGGCCACCTCTGCCGCGAAGCGCTGCGGCGCTTCTTGCGGGTCAGCGGCGCAGCGCTGCGCGTGACTTATAAACTTGTTCGCCACGGCCTCACCAAACTGACCGAACAACGTCTACACGGGGAATAAACCACTGTAATCGTGACCACACCTTTTAAATTACGAAAAGATTTAAATTTGCAAGCGTTTCATCTATGATTTCATATTAAGTGTAGCGGTTAAGATGATCACATCGCCACTTCCGTTGCACAGAGCGTCGCCTGGTTTAACACCCGAAACAAATATTGGTTCAACTTTTTGACCAATTTTCAGACAAATTTTGGCAAGACTTTTAATGAATATATTTGTTAGTTAGCTTCTTTAGCTTTTCAAAAATAAAGATTGGCGTTGAACACATCGTTTTCGAACGCTTCCGGGAAACAAAATCATCAGAAACATATCGCCTGATAAAATAAAATAGTAAGAATCATAATTTACCGCAGTTTAAATTTCCTATCGTTGCCAATCTTAACGCCAACTATTTTACACTAATAAATTTCACGAATAAACTCACCCTGAACAAGGAGAACCGTACTCCATTGAACTTGTCCTTCCCCTTCTTCTCCTCGACGGTGAGGAATGCGACGAGGCGGTTCACGTTAGCATCGTCAGTGAAGAATTCTAACAGATACCGCTCCCCTTCCTCCATATCCTCGGGACTGAGGTCCGAGGAGCACAGCTGATCACTTGATGGTGCTGCCACCTATAGGAAGTAAAAAAAAATTGATTTTAATGTTTTGAAGGTCGTCAGTTACAGTTTGTTCGAAATAACTCTACACGTCTGAAGTTAGCCGTTCCGAACTGCTGCGCTGGTAAATTCACTTTATTAAGTGTTTTATACATAAATAACGAAATTAGTAAGAAAAATACCCACGAATGCGAAACATTTACGACCACAATAATTGTCTTTACACGGAGTCTTTATATTGATATTTACCACTTCAAACCCACTTGCAGACAACTTCAAACATGCACAGTTATTTCGAACAAACTGTTACTGTTTGTTGTCATAAAAATGTTAAAATGTCACATACCTCAAGTTTGTCCGGCCAAGCGTAGAAGCCGTAAGTGGTATTCCTCAGCCACGGCTTCTCCCAATCCTCATCAGTCTCGTGTATTCTATCTTCTGACCATATAGCCCACTCAAGATCCTTCCGGTACCCTATTAAATTATATTCAATATAAACCACGATGACACGAGCAAATATCAATACATTATTTGTATTACAAAAACAGATAACTGTGAGAACTATTTGAGTTTATTTTTTTTATCATCAATTAAATTTAGCTTTATGTATGGTAATTCTATATCATGACGCCTTTCGTCCTTTGTTCGTAAAGAAATTTGAACTTTTTGTCATGGATGTACATACAAGTTCAAATTTCAGTATGTAATACAAGAATATAACGGTCTTTGTGAAACAGAATATCCTACTTATGTACATTCTGTCAATTTAAATATAGCATGTTCTAGCTGGGCAAAAACTAATATTGAGAAATATTGAGTTATAAAGTTTTGTAAAGGAAAAACCTTTTTCACAAGCATACTAAGGTACTTTTTCGTAGTTAGGTTAGGTTAGCAATATCAGGTGAAATATTTGACGTGATCGTTCATATTTAAAGGCTATTTGGTGGCTTTACTTCTAGAACTTTTTGCTGTATAATCATTCACATAATCATATTTGTAACTCACCAGGTACATGCTTCTCTGGCTTTGGAACTCCAGCTATTTCATATGGATCTATTTCCATTTTAACAACTTTGTGTTTCCGTTGTTTCAACACGTAGTGTGTGAGTCGCTGCGCGGTGCGTCGGACAGTGATGTCATCGTGGAGTAGTCCTCGCACCATGCCGGGGACAGCTGACCCGGGGTACGGGGTTTGAAGGGACGGGCAGAATGTTAGCATCTGCATCGCAAGCTCTAGTCGACGCCATTGTCTGTTAGATGGTTGTTTTAAGTACAATCTAAACACTTGATGCCAGTATTCGGAGACTTATATTTTAAGAATTGCTTCATATTCCATTAAAGGAGAATTTAGAGAAGTATCACACGTTTTATATGTACATATATTTTATTGTAAAAAAATATACGTAAGTAGGTATGTTATTTATTAAAAAATAATTTTTTTTTATCATCACGGATACGTCAACCCCATAGTACCTTATCCGCTATTAAAAATAAAAATTCATGCCTACATCATCAAGAAACAGAATTACTGATCAGACTTCTGAATCAAGCCACATATTTTTTTTGAGAATTTTCGATTAAGGGGATTTATTCGTAGATGCTAACATAATACGAGTATTATGCATAAGTCGCACATCCAAAATGTTCAATCCAAATTCCCTAATCAATGAATGTATGTTATTTATCTCATCTAATGAGATAATAATATATTGATATTAGTGGCTGTATCCGGCTTACGGGAACTTTAAGATTTAAAATAACTTTCGCCTTTTGAAGTACGTTTTTAAATACTCTTTATAAATACTCACACATTAGGCGTCTCGGCGACTTTGACGAGTTCTGCGATAAGCTCATTGTACAACCTCTCACTTTTGTCAGACGACGCTCTTTCTCTCTCGACAGAGCTGCTTAATAGTTGTATGAACGTTGGATCTGAGCGTTGCACTTCGGTAAGAACCAATGTAGCCGCGTCGACCGCTGTTTGTGAGATCGTCAGGCGGGTGTTGACTGTAGGAAAGTGGCGGTGGAGAGAGTCACTGAACGCTTGCTCTAATCTGAAATAGATGCTTTAAGATAAGGCCCTACATTTCAGATTTAGTTTGCATATGCATATCTCCGCAAACTAAATCTGAAATGTTTTTGTCTGAAACTTTTTTGTCTTTATGTATAAAGACAAAAAAGTTACGTTCAATTCTTTAACGCAGTTTTAAACCTCTTAGATCGACTTCTAATATATTCTATACCTTTAGCTACCTTTATTACCCCTGGAAAATTGAGTATATTATAACAACTTGTATGATGACTATAGGGCCTTTATTGCTCTAGTTTTTTGGCGGAACGGCGCGCTACTTGATAATCCTGTGGGATTGTATCTGTAAACTGTAACGGTAAATAAACTGATATAAAAACCAAATTTCAATAGTTTTACGGCCTTCATGAGGTAGAACGTCATGAAACGTTAACGCTGATGAAGATTAGTCTTATGGCAAACGCTAATTTACAAAAAAATGAATTTTACGCCCAAGGCGAGCCGATGCGCCTTAAACCCGAAAGTTGCCTGGCGGCTCTGCCTTATGAGCCTTAAATAAGTCATAGTATAAAACAAAGTCGCTTTTTAATGTCCGTCTGTCCCTATGTATGCTTAGATCTTTTATCTAACGGAATTTGATTGGCGAAAAGCTAGTAATAAGAATAGAATACAATGTTGTGACTGACCGGACCATGCTGGGCTTCTCGCTGAGCGGCGCGTTGAGTATGGCGGGCCAGAGCGTGCGCACCACGTCCCAGTCCTGCTTGGCCACGAGCGGCGCGGCGCGGGGGCCCAGCATCATGAACAGCGCCCCCTTGTGGCGGGCGTGCCACTCCTCGCCCTCGCCGCCCGCCACCAGCAGCGCCGACAGCCGCGGCACCAGCGCGCGGTACGAGTACGGGTAGTGGCTCAGCATCCAGTACAAACGTATCTGGGCTAGGATACGGACCTGTTTACAATGAAGGGAAAAACATTGTAATCATTTTATTTATTTAAAAAGTACGTACACACGGCTACAGGTCAACCTATACAAAACCAGTTTAAGCTGATCTCGCACTGTATAGGCTTTCTATACAATAAGAGGCCAGCGTTATAACTTGACGTGTAGCCGTTTGTACAACATATATTATACAATAATATTCATAAATTTATATTATTACAAGATGTTTGTACAGTAGCATAATATTATAATCATCACTATTAATCCTAAACCTAGTGCGTATATTAGGAATCGGTGGATCTTCATTTAACAATCCTGTTTTACATTAGAAAATATGGACAAAATTAAGTAATACTGAAGTTAACTTAAATGTATTAACATGAAGGAATAATCTATTAGTAAAAGTACAGTCTGTCTCCACATCGTATTGTATTTTAATGTCACTGTGGAGTTAGGGACCACAACTTCCACTTATTTTGAACCCACATAGAGCGATGCGATAGCAGACCAACGCAAGAGAGATTGGGCTGCTTAAACTACACACACAACTTTAAAGCCAAACATGGGCAGTTCCCTTCCCTTCTTTTAAATATAGAAAAGATAATACAGGCAGATAACATATATTTTTCTTCTATATAGTCATGAGGCTAAGTAATGAAAGACACCGTTAAGTAATACTCACAGAGCTGTAGGTATTGATGGACAGGTCAGCGAGCGCGTGCATGGCACTCAGAGCTGAAGGCGTGATGCCGGCTTCACACACGAGGTCATATCTTGCATCGTCTTGGAGCCGCGCTGCGTCGGCCAGCAGCATGCGGAGCCGGGCCGCCCCCACCCCCCTCAGCCCCCCCTGACGGTCGGGCGCCCCCCCACGGCCGTCCAGCGCCCGCTCTAGCGCCCCGTACGACCTCAGTCGAGCCTCCAGTCCGGGACCACCGCGGAGTCCCTTCATTACGACCACTCGCTCCCATACCTGACGATTTTGCATGTTTTATAAAATAAATCTAAAATGGAAAGTGATGCCTCTAAGTGAATCTCTCATTGTGAGGAAACCCTGTACAACGCGAGGTCAGCGTATACTAGAAATGTACAGCTTGATGTGTAAAATTGTGTACAAGCTTAGTAGGTAAATCCTCTGTGGAAATCAATTTCTCAGTCAGTAAAAAAACTGAAAAATAAGTCTATGTCACGTGTTCACAAACCGCTGAATAAATTTTGATTAATTGCCCTTGAAGAAGAACATAGGTTCTTTCGTTCTTTTCTTTCTCTCAACAGGTCCTTTGGGATGTGGATGCGACACTATAAAACCCCTACATACTTTTTTGGAAACAGAAAAAGTAATCTGATTACACGACTATTTTAATATTAAGACATTGTTATTTTATTTACGTTATTAACTGTACATGATAAAGGCAATAACATCGGCTTTTCACCTGTATGAGCATTTCAAGTCCCCGCGTGTCGTCAGTCTTGTCAGCCAACATCTTCGCTTGCACTTTCAGCAGTAGACGCGTTAATGCCACGCGAACGTTCTCTCCGTCGAACGTCACTTTGTGTTTTACGCCCGAGTTGAACAGAATGCTTGTAGCGGGCACTTGAGACTCCAAACTAAGGAATTTTTCGATGTAAATTAAATAAAATTGTAACTAGCCGAATTCTGTACACAGTTTCAAATAAGCTTTTACAAGCGTTTATGAAACGTTATTGACTCTTGTTGCTAGTCAGTAATTCCGTTGTTAATTGTTCTCTTGGTTAACTACTTGATCGACTTTTAAAATTTAATTTATAGGGTTACTAGGATAATTCCTAGCTATCCAATCTTATTTGGGATGCGAGTCAAACTGCGGGCATCACCAGCTCACTTATAAAATACTAAAATCATGCATGGGAACCTCCCCAGGCATGATTTTAGTGAACATAGATAAAGCAAAAGTATTATGCCAGAATTTTAGCCAAAATCAAACTGAAAATTGATAGTTTCTCCCTAACACAATGAAAGACAGGCGTGAAGATATGTATGGATGTTATTATGAAGAATACTCACAGCTGAACTGGCTCTTCATCAGGTGGTGGTAAGAAGGTGCTGCACGCCAGTATAGCATTAATAATATAAAAGCTCCTTAGTCTACGCTCCCGGCACATCGACCTTTCTCCACTCAGCCACTGCTCGAGCCGCGCCGCCTCTGGCTTCAGGTATCTGTCCAACAGCATCTGAGCACATTGAGCCTCTTCCGCAGAAGGTATGTGCCATTTAAAGTCAGCATCTTTCAACAAACAACCGTAACCCCACTCTCTTATAGGCAGCCACTTCTCCGGAGCCTCCCCGTAATCTTTCGGCGAACTCTTCCATTCTTTCAGATCGATGTAACACAAGGAGGTTAGCATATGGCTCAGCACTTCACACGCTCTTGTCAAAGCATAGTTAGCGTGGAGCTTTAACGCCCTGTCCAATATTGGAAGAATGTCGGGTATGTACTTGAGCAGCACTGTGCCGTCACATTCAACCACGTGCATGAATAGAACCAGCCTGTACATAAGATCGCGCGGCGGGTTTTCTTCGTGTAGAGCCTCGTCCGTCGACAGCAACTCCGTCAATTCTTCACAAAGTTTAGGCAAGAAAGCGGCTAAAGTCGCTTCAGAATTAATTCGAGCAAACACGCGTAGCATCACACCAACCATACTCCCAGACACGTTGGTTTCGAATGTGGATTCTGTTGCGAAAGACTTGAACTTTCTCAACGCCTCCCTAAATATTTTCGGCGAACACTGCATCAGTACAGCTGTGGCAGCTGAAGAGATTGCTGTTTCCATTACAGCATCAGTCTTGCTGCGAACACAATCGGTTTCCTTGGTATCAAGTCTTACATGTTCGAGCACGCTGGACTCGATAATAACGAACAGTCTATCCAAAAAGACTAGGACGAAGTCTTCAAATTGGGCGGTAGACTCGCACGTCAGTAGCTCTTCCTCAGTGAGGTCAGACCAATGATCGTGGGCGGAACTGCAGTCTATGAACGGCACCATCCAAGTGAAGATGAGTATGAAGTGTAGAGTGACTAAAGTCTTTTTGATGTCATTTGGATCGAGGCCCGGTAGGACGGCCATCAGGAATGGGACAACGTGAGTTGGTCCTTCGGGATAGTCTGCATCAGCTCCGCGGAGCATAGGTCTGGCGACGGCTGCCACAGCTGACATGGCTGCAGTCACTCTATGAGGTTCAGTGAGAGAAGTCAGAGAGGTCTTAAGCCTCTCTAGTAAAGGCGGCACTACGATAGCAGGACGCAGCGTCGCTAAGTTTTGCAGCGCAATGGATATGTCAAGTGAGCCACTGCGACTGTAGACCGCCTGCAGCGTTGGCTCCAGTACTATATTCACAAACTCTGTGATGTCTTGATCCCTTAGACGATAAGACTCTGGTGTTTTGTTCTCCCAACATTCATTGAATCTTTTTTCGCGTTCACGACGCACTCTGCAAGAATATAATTTAGTTAACTAACAAAATATATAAAATGTAAAGCATAAGTATGTTCAATTAAGCTCAAAATTTTTTTTTTTTGGGCATACAGGCTTTACATGACAGTTCTCATCTCCCTCAATTATGATATGGCATCAAAAATATTATTTTCTATGCTTTAAAATGTTTGGCCTTGTGATCTAGTTAGTCTAGTTTCTTTTACTTCCTATCGTATTTATGTACACTATCAAAAACAACATTAAAATTTGTTAAAAAATGAGGAAGTTACTCATCACTTAATCACGCATTATCCTTCTATTAAGAAATTTGGAACAAATATTTACCTGTTAAGAAATTCCCTGGCTAGTTTTCTCAGCAGATCTCTGAGTCTATAGGACCAGCGGCCAGCGTTGGCGCTGTGCAAGTAGCTCTCTACTCCCGCCAGGAAGCTGCGCAGGTGTTTAAGCACCACGCCGTCGGGACAAATACTCCATACGATCCAGGAAGCCACGTACTTCGTATCTAGACCACATATATAATCGTCGTTACATGAAAGTTGATGAAATGAAATGATGAAATGATATTTATTTCTGTAAATAGATCTTTTCAGGACACTTTTACAAGTCGATTTTTTACATTTTTTTTAACTAGATGGCGCCGACGTTTCCTATCTGACGACCTCTTAGAAGAAACGTCGAAACAAACTCAGAGAATCATGGTCTCTTTTAAAGTCCAGACAATAGTTGTTGTTAGATATGCGAGTTTAACAATGTAGGGCAAAATCTGAACAGGCCTTTTGAAGAAAGAGCCATAGCAGCTTTGAGTTGACCTGTGCTAACTGACGGCACGCATACATCAGTCATCGTGTAGCTCAACCATTTTATAGGGAGCTCAACGACCCGTCGCACAACGATACCAGATCAGCAGGACATTTGTGTAGGTCATGTGAAATACTCAAAACTGTCAGAGAAGTTTATTATACATCTGATACGTGTTAAAGCTAAGCTACATAGTACTCACATTTACATTTGATGCCTACATATATACTAAATATAAGAATGCAGCTGTCTTATTATGACCCAACTTGTGATTTAAGTGAGTATCACTTATGTGCGAAGAATATGATAAATATATAATGGCCGTGCTATAATGTCGACACTTTGCGTGACCAGAGGGCTGGTTTGTTTCTAGGGGATCATGTTTGATAATTGAATGGCAATTCTTATACGCTCCCCTAAAAACCACTCGACAATTCTGCCAGTCTTCAGTGTAACTCTGGCCTAACAATACAGACAGTTGCGTTATAACGAAAAGAGAGACATAACTCACCAAGGGAATGGCTTCTAGAGATCTGCAAGTCTTTGTAGCATACTGGTAGATTGAGGGCATGCAGAAACCGCGTGAACATCTTCGGTACATGTGGTGTCCAGTCAATAGCACCAGGATTTCGTTTCGCCAACCCAGAAAAGACCACTAAGAGATCCTGTATAATGCAAAAAGATTACATTTTGTGAGAGGAATTATTGATTATGATTATTGAGATTTTAAAAAGGAACAGTTTGACCTAAGGCCGAAATCAAATCCCCCGTGATGGTAAATTTTTTCGGTTTTATTTATTTTTAGAGAATATTCCAGAAGGTTTTGACACCAGAAATTAGTTTACTTTCAATTTCGAAATCTTACCGAAATGCCGCATTGAGCGTTGTAACAGGTATCCCAAAGCGTCATGATTTCATCAAACCAAAGCAGATGACCGCTGTCGGCGTGTTTCGGCGGCAGCCCGACCGGCAGGAACACCGACAGTTGGCACGCCATGTGCGTGTCCGTGGACCATGGGTTAATTTGTGGCAACAACTCCGCTAAAATCTCTTTTGTTGCGCTTAAGGGAAAATACCTAAAACATTTTCGAAAGGTATTATGTAAAAGTTACATAACATAACATACCATCACGCCTGTATTCCCCGAACGGTTAGGCAGAGGTGTACTAATGTACACCCACATTTCGCCGGTATGTTTAGGTCCCATGTAATAGGGGGCCTATTGCCATTAACCGGGCACAAATCCAGACTCCGAGCTGCTACTGGGAATTTCATAGAAAAACCCAATAACACTTTGCTCGACCTGGGAATCGAACCCAGGACCTCTAGCGTAGCAGTCGCACTTGGAACAACTAGACTAACGAGGCACTTTCTGTAGAAGTTATCTGTTATAAATATATCTTTTGAATGTCATGTAAAATTATTTAATTTTTTGTTGTTATTTAGGGCTGCAACAACACCTCAAAAAAGTTTCATCGTAATCGGAAAAATGGTATATTAACGCAAACTTCGAACAAATAAATAATATTTTTATTAATTAGATTTAATTATTGTAACTATACTTACGGTCTTGCACATTTCACCATCGATATGTACGATCCTTCTAGTGAGCTGTAATTCAATTTTATCACTTTAGAAATAGGGTTTGAATTTAAAAAGTAAAGAAACATGCATCACCTGCCACCTGAGAACAGACTACAGTTTATACAATCAAAAATAAATTATGAATGTTCAACAAGATTTCTGGTGTACAAAATACCAAGAATACAATGGGTTTGATGAATTATGAACCCAATCCATCTGCCACCAAATGTGCGAATAAGAAGCGTGTCCCAAAAACGTATACTGATTATCTATTACGTGGGCAGTTCGTTCTCTTCGGCTCCTGCGAGGCCGAACAACTCTAGAGCGTCACCCAGCCCGTCGCCTGACAGGAATTTGCGAATCATATCGAGCATATCGCCTCCTTGTTTCATAAAACGTTTTGGCCTGAACACACATTATGATTATAAGTGTAGTAAGCGGTTATCTCCTCCTATGATTAAATTAACCCCATCCCTATCCTAATAAATTACGTAAAACGGTGAAGGTAAACATCGTGAGGAAACCTGCATGCCTGAGAGATTTTCTTGACGGCATGTGAAGTCTGCCAACCCGCAGTCAGGCTAGGCTAGCGTGGTGGACTATAGCCTAATCCCTCTCGTTCTGAGAGGAGACCCGTGCCCAGCAGTGGGACAATGTAATGGGTTGATGATGATAATGTAGAAGTAAAACTGTGTATCAAAACCTTCATAGCTTATTATACCTACAATGTTTATTATTCAGGTCTTCTACGCTGAACCTTAGATAGACGACATATATTTTATCTCTAGGTAACCTGTGACAAATTCACCACCTCGTAAAATAAAAATAGATTACTCTTACGCAACTTTTACGCAACTCTTACTCAAGTGGTGAATTTTCTAGAATAAGGACCTAGAGTAGACATACAATTCAAACTATGACGAGACGTATAAATTTATAAATTACGTCATAATCGTTAATTTAATCAGTTATTAAGCTCCGCTCCCTTTATAAGTATAAACATTTTAAGTGATTACGTCACAATATGATGAGTCGTGTGGTCGTGTTGTAGAGCTTTGCATAATCGCTGAAAAATTGTGGAAAGTGAATTATGTTTGATTTAGATGCCAATGTTATGATGTTGAATGGGCAAATAGTTTCTTACGTCAGGTAGTGGTACATTCCAATATGAGTTGAGTTCTTATCGAATATTCTTTTGCCCATATCGAAGAGCGGACGCCATGGCAGCGTGAGTTCTTCAGGTGAAATCAGTTGTCTTTTCCTGTAGGAAATAATTAATTCGTTAACAGTTAAAATAGTAGTCTGTGCCAATTATTCGAAGCATTTACTGCCAAGATTAAGAATATTTTTAGGCGCCTTGCCTAAGGATTAAATAAACTAGTAAACCCTTTCATTAGACTAGAGAGTTACCCGCGGCCTCGCCCGCATGGGATCTCAGTTATCCCGCAGGATAATAAATAAAGGTTGAACATTGCGCAATCCAATAACTAATAATATTGTACGACATGTAAAGGCCGCCTCAGATTGAAAACTGTGTTTTACCTTCACTATCTATCATAGTTATATAATATTTTTGCACAAGGGAATAAAAGCCGAATGTTGCAGGGGACATTCCAAACATACAATTTGTACATAAATTCTGATCTTTCTAATAACTTATTCAACTTGAATATTGTACTTACTTAGAGAGCATTAGGAACATAGTAGCAAACTTATGAACCTTGCCTGGTTCTAGATCCGGAATGAGCACTAGTTCATAAGCTAGTTTAAGTAATGCTAAGTGATCTTCTTTTCCAAACTTCAGTCCATGGAGCCGAATGTATCTGTGAATAAAACAAAAATATGTAAACATAGGATAGCAGAGTCGCACCACATTCACGTGTATGTTTTGGAGTCAAATGGAAGGTTAAGGTGATAAAACAATCCAGTCACTATTTAACTGGCACAAATTCAAAGTCCAGACTACTACTGAAAATTTTTTAATAGGAAGATTAACACAGGACCTCAGGCTCAGCAGCCAGTCTTTAGACACTTAAGTTCTTTTTATCAAGCCATGCTTATGGGCTGATGAAGTTCCCAATATTTGCAGATAAATATATATGGCCTGGATTGCTTATTGAGAGGAAGTAGAGAAAAACTACACCTATTGTTCCGGATGGCCCAAGATTTAGTCAATGAAATAAATGGTTCAGTTTTGAAAGAATTTAGGAAATACAGATTTTCCTAAAGTTACACCAATAAGGTGAAACATATCCAAATCTTGATTTTCTTCTAAAATTATAATTATAATATTGCTACTGTACTACAAGTCAGTGGTTCTTAGCAATATATATCAATGCTTTATAAAATAGGTGAATGAAGTGGCTGTCTTGTATCAACCTGTCATAGACCCCTAAGAAACTTTGAGAAACCCTGCTAGAAATGCTTAGTTTCTATAAAATTATAACATCTGTATCTCCCATATTCCCCGAAGGATAAGGCAGGGGTGTATTAATGTACACCCATGCTTAACCAGTATGTTTAGGTCCCATGTAATAGGAGGCAAGCTTATTGCCATTAACTAGGCACAAATCCACTCTGAGCTGGTACAGAAAATTTCATAGAAAAACTCAATAACACCTTGCTCGACCCTGGAATCGAAACCCAAGACCTCCACCGTAGCAGTTGCGCTTGTGACCACTAGACTAAAAAGGCAGTAAAAAAAAATTTTGAAATAATTTTCGCCAAGCTTATTATGTCTAGCATACCTATAAATTATCATAATCATTCATTATGCTCTGTTATGAAAGGTCTATAATATAGTAATTGCAACACAATAGATAAAGCATAACAATGAGGAATGATGAAGTAATATAATGGATCTGTCAGTGTTAAGGCCAGGTGCAGTTACCAGGAAGCCCTGGGTGACAGCCAGCATATTCAAAACTTCAGTAAAGCATGCCAAAGGTTAACACTAAACTGAAACTTGCAATAAATTGAATTATGTATATTTAGATAAATTATTTTATTGTATTGTCAGGTATTTGTTTGGTATTGTATTTTTTTTAATAATGGTAGTTTGGCAGTATGTTACATAGTTTTTACAATAAATATATCAGTTCCAAACAGGTAAACAAATGCAATGTCCTCATAGCCTGCCCTTTATAGAAAGCGGAGGTTGGAAAACTGTACCCTCTAAAACGCGCGTAAGCGACAAGTGAAGTGTTGGCGTTCGTGACGCGTGGAAGCGTGGGCGTGCACGACGCGTGGTAGCGAGGGCGTGGGTAGACGCGCGCTATTTTGCGTCTTTGTCACTACATTTTATAAAACAAAGTCTTCTACCGCATATGTCTGTCTGTTTGCGATAAACTAAAGAACTGCTTCATTGCTTTTTATGCTGTTTTCACCAATGGATAGTGTGGCTCTCGATGGAGATTTATATGTATAATACATGCATATTATAGAACAGAAAAGCCGAGAAATTAGAGAAGAGAAGAAGCGGTCGGGAAGCTAGTTAGTTAAAAAATCAACCCAAATCAATTGGAATCTTCTACCAACATGCACTGGGACCGCATAGTGGATTACGACACAATACCTCTCACCAGGAGGAGGCCTGTGTCCCAGCAGTGGAAATATTATAGGCTGAATAGCTATGCTATAATTTTAATATTAAATATGAATAATAGTCAGAGTTTATTGTTCCTATGTAGGGACCAAGCCACTGCTGAGTAACCAATTTGAAGATCAATTAAAATGTTATTGGGTTTTTCTATGAATTTGTTATTAGCAAGTCAGAGTTTGGATTTGTGCCTGGTGAAGCAATTGGTTACAGGTTCTTTTGGCAAAATTAACATAATAGTTCAACAATTGAGGTTCATATCTATACTGCAAAGATTTATTGCATTTCATTTCAATATTTAACATGTTCTTTAAGGTAGACCTTGGTTGTAATTATGCTAATATTTGTTATTGCATCGAAAGTGCTTATATCTTTATATATAGAGCAGTGTTCAGTGTTCTCTGCCCCTAAGGCTACTCTCTGACCAAACTTTTAACTGTTACTACAGCTAATTTATTTTTGTAAAGACTAGCATAGATATTTGATTGTTCCTAATATATTTGTAAACTCCTTTATCTATTGGACAGCTTCCAAAATTTGAATATCTATCAACATAAAGTATTGTGAGCTACATTTATTCAGGGAAAACTTACTTCATGAGCCTGGAGGACCAGACCCCGCAAGCAGGCTTCATCTCGCGCAGCATCACGGACTTAGCCAAATTCGTCTTGACCTGTTCCAGGAATCTCGTGGACTCCTCGTCCAAGTCAGCGGCATATGGCAGCACATGATTCGTCAGTAATTCCTTCTGCGGCTTGAACCCCAGAGCTTTCACCCGCTCCGGGGTTGTCACCAAAAACTCAAACTCATCGTCTTGTATCATATTGATTGATATACGTTATTTGTTGTTAGAAAAAATATAACGAGTCACTGCGATAAATCTTATAAGCCCGGCGGCCACATGAGCACAGCTGTTACTTTTAAGTATACTCGATACACGTCCGCTATTCACCAATATTATACTGTCATATAATAAATCAAATTAACATTGAATTTACACAAGTCATTGAGTTAATCATTGAAAGAAAATCCGAATCGCCAAGTCAGTCCCGAAGTTACGTTCCTTTTCACAAAAATTTGACAAACAGACGTCATATTTTCGTAATGGCTTCATGGCCTTCTGTGCGTTTAATTTTACGCATTCTCGATAAGACATGGGTACGTTCACAGAAATATTGACTTATTAATTTTATTTATAGCGTAGGGCTCGATAATCTTCAAGCCACCGAATATTAATTTAGTTCCCATAATGTAATTAATTCCCATAAGCACAATGCATAAAGCCACGATGGGCGGATGGACCCGCCTAGAGTACATACATCAGAGTACTTTTTATTATTATGCAGTACAATATTACTATTTTCTAGTGTATTCTTGACTATTACGTAGCCACTTGCATACAACCTCAGAGGGGCATAACCATGAGCATAGCTTGATTCTTAGCAACAGTATAAGCTGGCCTTGAATCGTACGGAAAACCTTTACAATGGGAGCTCAGTCTAAATTTGATTTATATAGCTTGATTTGTAGCCGTGTATAGGTACATACTTAAAGCTATGCTTAGTTAGGTAAGCAGACACCACTTGTTTATATCATAGCCCAATAAACAGACCGAATTCAATATCGATATAGCTACCCATATAGCTGCATATCTACCGTGCTAGTCATTGCGTTGCCCGCTGAGGCTGATCGCCAAATCAGCCCTGGGCGCCAATTTTTTTATTTTTGGTAGGTATTTTGCAAATTTTTTGGCTATATATACATATAGGTACCTATATGGCAGTAGAAATTTCAACATCAACAATCACTTATTCACTAGATGTCGCAATTTCTACTGCCATATAGGTACCTATATGTATATATAGCCAAAAAATTTGCAAGTTTTTCTGGCTGTTTGTTGTTTTGACACCTAAACAGATGAATAGATTTTGATGCATTTTCGTACCTAAAGAAATAGATTGGACCTTGGACAGGACTAACGCTACCTTTTGGCTCAAAGTCCTTTGTGGTGCGAGTGAATGCGTGGGCAACAGTAAAGTACAAAAACTGCACATACAACGTAAGTAATTAAAATGTTAGGTAAGAAATAATAGGCATTATGGTGTCAATAAGTTTGATAATATTTCATATTTAAAGACTTTTAGCATAAACATAATATAAGATTCTGGGCCTATACAGAGGTACTTAGCAGAAATAATTTATCAATGTTCTTCCTAAGTTCCTAACCCCGCTTTACGGCTGACGACAAAACATGTTGCAAACAGCTACCTATCGCACAAAATTTATAGAGAGCAAGTTTGTGGTCGGTCCTGAACTGCCACATATATTTATGGCAGTAATAGTTTTGGTGACATACCTTCACGCCTGGTTCCCTATTAGTTAGGCAGAAATGTAGGTGTAGGTACGTACGGTCTTCAGCACATCAGGTTATACAAAACTGTTAAACTCCAAACGATTCCATAAAATATTGACATTTTGTGGTAAGTAATCTGAAGTGCTGCTGGCGACCGTACACTTATCGTGATCGTGATTCACACCGACAGTACGCCGGTATGGTTTTAGATCCTTATTATGAAGGGCGAGCTAATATCCAAATTCCGAGCTGGTAAGCTGCAAATTTCATAGAAAAATCGCCTCCAACCCCTACAACCTACCCAAGGCTACCCGGTATTATAAAATTGCCTGTAGTATTTTTGGAATCAATTTTCATAATTTTGCATTTGATAAATTATGAGCACCTTGGTTGCGAATTTACTTGACACGTAACATTGCGAGGATAATTTGATTTGTTTTTTATTTCGAGTTGAAAAAATTGTGGCGACTACTGCCGCCCCCTTTCGTATGCCGCCTCGGGCCATGGCTCTTCTGCCCCCTCTCCCCACGCTATGCCACTGAATGCAGTAAATATTATTACTTATTTGCTATTTTCTTTACTTCGTATTTCGTTTCTAATAATTATTTTAATCCAAACTTCGCTAGGTTTACTGCTGTCTTTGGTACCACTAATTTTCTTTGTTCTATTGTTTGCTATTATATTTCTTATTATTTTTAGATTTTTTGTTATTATTTAACTGATTGGAATTCTTATTAACCTTTTCATTTCCTTCCTTTTCTGCCTTTTCGCGAAACTCCGGCTTTTCGTTAGATTTCAGTTTATCACTAATTTCAGATTGTATAATCTTTTGTTTGCTTAGGACTGACACATTCACGTCAACAGTTTTTGGTTCAGTGTTCGTTTGTTTCTTGGTTGGAGACCAGCTGGCGGCAACAACGATGTCCCTATACACTGAGGAGTTCGTCTGATGCTGCCGATGTATTTTCAAACGGCCGGCGCCAGCGCGTTCGTTCATCTTTAGAAGGTTCATCTGAAAATAAAATGTTGCTATTATAGGTACAATAACATTTTTCTTATAAATTTTGTGAAATTTCTTTGAATATCTATTTTATCAACCCCCGACGCAAAAACGACGGGGTGCTTTAAGTTTGACGTGTCTGTGTGTCTGTGGCATCGTAGCTCCCGAACGGATGGACCGATTTGGATTTAGTTTTTTTTCTTGTAAGGGGATTTCAAATTAAATTGATAGAATCACTATCTCAATTTCACGCATCGACCGCGCTCGGTTTTCCGATGGGTGAAGAGCTTAGGGTAGGCCAATAAGCACACAGAATGCGAGCAACGCATTAAAATCTAGGTGATGAAATGAAACTAGCAAGATCAAGATAATATGGGTTGCTTTCAAAAGGCATCATTGTATTGCCCTTAACTTGCTCTCTTTGTCGATGAGCCATCGACCAGACAATAATGGATCTATTAGGGTTTATGAACAACCTTCGCCCTTAGTTGACCACTCCTATTGTAGGTTAATTTGGAGTTTCTCGAATACAAAGCTAGATTGCATGATACACCGTATTTACAAACATACATAGAACATACAAAGAACCATGTACCTACAGTAAAGTTCAATGGACGTTAAACAATTTTCAGCCTTATTAATTCAGGTATAAAGGCGAAAAGTTTTCAGCAGTCAAAATTTTACTTACATTAATCTCACCGCTAAGCTTGCTATTGAAGCATATGCTTGGATATGTCTACTCATTGAGTAGGAGCAGCATGCTAGGCGGTACAGAATCCCAGGCCATCAAGTCTTCAAATACTGGAGGGCGAAATGTGCAGATGCGGAATAGCAAGTTATAAAAACTTCTAAAGCTCAAAAGAAAAATAAATTACATAATAAGGCAGATCTAGTTATTATTTAGCTCTATTCTGTAATGAAATAATTAAATTTAGATAGTTTATGATCTACAAAAACTTAGGTAAATTGACTAATCTCTTACACATTATACTTATTTATAAACCACTAAAATCAAATCTTATTTATGTCTTATAGCGTCTATTTTGTTTATACTTATAAAAGGTTCAAATTTTAATTAATCACTATGAAAAAGAATATTAAATAAATAAAACAATAAATAATTAAAACACAAACATTTTATTTCCGTATAAGGCAAATAATAAAATCATGCAACAAGGTTTACGTAAAAAATGACATTTTGCGAAACATTCTGTATAATACAAGTTAAGCTGAATTCATAGGTTAGCTGTACTAGCATAGGTAAAACAAAAAAAAAGTATGTTTTGCGAGTATACGCGATGATGATTTGATGCATTTACGTTGCGTAGAAGAGGTCTGGTGAAAAATAAGAGGAAATTCCACGCATGCGCGATCATGAGATCTGTCAATTAGGTTGTTAGACTCGAGTTTTGACTTAATTTAATCAAGTAAACTGCGTTCTACAATCTAATATTAGTTATGTTTTTGTACGCTACCTAAGCACGTATGTTATTACAAAAAATGCAGTCGTGACGATCGCTTCGACACGCGAAATCCCGCAAAACATCTTTAAAATTATAAAAAAATATGCATAACGCCTAAGACTAAACTCTAACTGATTAAAAATAGAATGTTAGTCAGAAAGAGAGTATTCAATCGGAAGAGGATTAAATGCCCATGGTAATAAATTACTTTGATTCCACAACTTTTTCCAAATATCTAAGAAGTCTAACCCCGCGTTTCCACTGACGACAAAACATGGTGTAAACAGTTTTATGTTTCTTAGTTCATGTTGTTTTAAAATAAATTTGATTTGGCTTTTGTTAGAGGACATGCTATTGGATACATGTCCTGGTGTAAACAGATATCAATCCCAATCACTCTTTGAATGTTAGATAGAATTAGATAGGCATGTTTTGTCGTCAGTGGAAACGCGGGGTAAGAGAAATAGATTTCCATAATCAAACATTTACTAACGCTTGGAATTAAAAACCTATGACTATATTGATTGTTTGGCCTAGGATGATCTGTCGTACAGAAGCGTCACAGAGGTTATATAACATAATTAATAATTAACATAATTAATAATTATGTTATCGTAACATAATTAATGTATAGTGATCGCTCCACCTTAAGATAATTATTAATTGTCTTAAGGTGGTACGCTCACTAGCGGGGCACGGAAAGGGTTTTTTAGGGGACGAACGATAACTTAAATTCTTGAAGACAATGTCATATTTTTTTGTTTATGTTGCTATGACCATTGTATTTGAAATTCAACTATAATATTATAGTACTAAGTTATATTATGTGTTGTCACCTTATAATTAATCCTTCGCTGTGCTGTGCCACCGGTGGGCGCGCAGCTTGATAGTAGAAGCAAAAAAATATGTAAGCTTATGGAGCTATTTTCATGAACTCAGTCTTGTACTTAGATTTTATAAAATAAATAATTAATAAAGCAGATTTTTTTTTTGGAGAAGTTGTTGAATGTCCGTTATCCTCTTTCGTTCATTAACCTCTTTTTGACTAACGTGTAATTGTTTTCAAGGCACTAGGTTTTGTATATGGGAATCTAGACTCATGTAGAAACCGTTTCTTTTTGGGTGGTGTATAGACTGGCTGCGAAGACGATGTCTCTCTTGATCGCGGTGGAGGCTTCCATCATTTTCGCCTGAAGCTTCGGGTCGCCTACAGCCACGGCGGCGTCCTTCACGTCTACTAACAACTGTAGGATTAAGAATAAAGTTATTACAAGTCAAGTTGTGCTTAACGAGGTTCTATCGTGGACGGGCTAATAAAGTAACTATATAAAACTGTCGGTTCCAGATTTCTGATTATTATAATTACTTACTCACTGCCTCATTAATTTTGTGGTCCTAAGCGTGACTGCTACGGTAGGCGCGAGCAGTTCGAGCAGTGTTATTGGGTTTTTCTATGAAATTTTCAGCAGCAGCTAGGAGTTTGGATATATGCCCGGTGAATGGCAATATGCTCCCTATTATATGCGACCTAAACATACCGGCGAACTGCGGATGTACGTAGTACGCCTCTGCCTAACCTTTTGGGGAATACAGAAAATAATACAATTACTTACCTCATGTAACTGTTGAATACATCTAACAATAATTCCTTCCTGTACATCGGTGAGATCCATGATTTCTGCGAAAGGCTTTTCTAACGCCCATTCGTAAACTACTCGCACTAGCCCAAAGTTTAGTCTTTCTGATTGCCCCTCAAATTGACCGACCTGGAATGGAATATACATAATTTGTTTAGAGTAAGGATGAATAAATTAAAATAATTGGTATATTTTGTTAGTTATGTTGAACTCATAGTAGAGTTAGAATCGATCGTTTGAATTAAGTCGTACTCCTTTGACACAAGAGTAAGTTTTTCATAAATCAGCTAACTGGTGGATCAGGGGGTCATAATTTCCGGTACGTATTATAATAATAATTATCGGGAATTATGCTTCAGGAAAAATGAAGACTCAAAAACCTGTAATCGATTCAGTAGTCGATTCTGAACAAACTACTTTCAGGCGCTTATTATGTTACACGTTGCATAAATTCACCATAATATATATTTACCAAAAGAAGTATGCAAGAATCGTAGCAGATGGCGTTCTGTAGTTTCTGCCTACCCCTATGGGAAAAAGGCGTGAGTGTATGTATGTATGTATGTATATATTTACCAAATATTTTGACTCAATCGCAGTCAACTCGGCGTCAATCAGTTCGATAGCTTTCACTCCCTCAGCCAGTTTCTCAGTTAGTTGGTTCTCCATCTGCGTCCTCGCTTGAAACACGAAGCAGCTGAGCAGTGCTGCTATTTCAGCTGGTGTTTTGTCCGTGAACACGTTTCTGAATACCAGCTCTGATATTATCAGTTCATTTGTTCCCATACCACATGCCACTCGACCTGAGGATTACAAGTACCGTGTTGATCTTTTTTTTGGAGTTATTTCAAGAGCTGATGAATTGGCAGTCTTATGGTCATGTCATACCGTGTTGAGATAAACGCAGACATGCGCCTAGCGAAAGTATAATAGCAATGCCATGTTTTTGCATATAATAGAAACGTATCATTTCTTGGTCTTTAATTATAGTGATATTTTTCAAATGGAAGTTGGGGTCGTGATTAATTACCTCTTCCCTTTGAAAAATGTCACTGTGCGTTTACTTGATCATTCTTGTTAATAAGTCGATATAAACAGTCCTTCTTTAGTTACAACTCAGCTCAAATAAAAAGTTAAGATGGAACTTTGCGAACAAAGAAGTGAGGCCGGCTAAAACTACGCCATGCCGTGTACAACACACAATTACACGCACACATGTATTAGTTAACTACGCCTTATCTTGTCATATACATAACATAAGGCGTAGTTTCGTTACTTTTTATTTGATCTGAGAGTTACAAGTCTTAATCTTTATTTATTTTATTACACCGGCTGTTGTACTACAAAAGAAATACCTTTAAGTATGACACTGTCATGCTCATCAATATAGCTCAGTTCTCTCAGCACCATCAGTCGTCGCTGGTAGTCAGGGTACAGCGCCAGGTTCTCAAACGACAGCAAACGTTTGTACTTGTCACGTTTCCGTTCCGTCAACTTTCGCTCGTAAACTATTGCGAACTCAGTTTTGAAGTTCGCTATATCCGTGCATTTCTTTTGTTCTTTTAATTCATTCTGAAATTTCGATTTTGTTAACGTGCATTCATGATTTTATTTTTAAACGGAGTTTGTATGTATTCGCAAACGTCTGTAGAAGGTTATTGTGAAAAAACTACAGAGCAGAGCTGTATTATTAACATCATAAGCAACAACTCTTATTTTATAACTATCTACAAGTCATAATACATTTACCAAGAATAAATTTTGCTCCGCCCTTCCCCCTTTTCCCGCCTTTGATTTTGCACTAGGCAGCAGTTTGTTAACCTGACTAGTACCTTCTTTGGCTACGCGTAAAGTTTGTGATATTGTCGAACTTAAATATTTTTGTTTGTATGAAAGTCTGATGAATTATTAAAAGGAATAGAACAAAAGTTATTGTTTGTGATGTTATTAACAGACCTGAGAGGTTGTAAGTGTTTTACCAATATCTCTGCCTAACCTCAAAATGACCCCAATACATTACTATTCGCATAAAAAGATTCAGGCTGTTATGGTGTAATTAGCTTAGGTTATAGTCTGCCACTAATCCACAATGTAAAATTTAGCTGTAAGATGCCTTTGTGGAGTCTCCTCCAATAATCACATTATTGCATATCTCCGTTGCGTCACCGTCTCATATAAGTTCGAGGAATAATACAGTGGCGAGTACTGGCTAGTCTTTGTCCCCATTTCTCAAGAAAACTGGATGGGTTACGAATAATCTACAAAATGAACTTTGAAAGGGGGAAACGGGGTTAATGTCGATGTCGCACTACTATGTAACTAGAATGTGTTATACCCGAATAATTTGCGAAAAACCGAGAAAAAATTGAATTTCACGCCAAAGTCTGACGCTTGAGCCTTAACTATTTAAAAGTGAATCGTCAATGCAAATTGCAAAAAACTTACCATGCACTTATTCATCTTGTCAAGCGAGGACAGTATTTCTCCAGTAGTGACTGATAGTGATTGTGTGAGGCTGACGTGTTCAAGCACGGTTGCGCCAGAGCATACCGCGTGAGAGATACGCGACAGTTCCTGCACTGCGCTTGCGCAGCTCGACCCTACGGGAGCGTCTTTGAATCTGTGGGAGTAGTTTGAGAAGTTGTATGATGAAAGGATTGATTAGAATGTTAATGAAGAATGAGATTGGGAAGATGGTAAAAAAAATTACAAAGACATGTATATTAATAAAATATACTAAGATTAGGAGGGGCTAAAAAGACCACTTAGCATAAAGGACCTCTGGAATCAATTCAGTTCGAATTATAATTTGTATAAATTTTCAAATGTTTCAATCACTTTATTATAATTTTAGCCTACTTTTAGCCCAGAATTTTTAATGACTATCATTTACCTGGGCATTTGCCTTCTTTCCCAGTCATCGATAATAATTTTAGGATCAATCTTCAGGTTCATTTTAGTTACGGCTATTATGTTTTTGGGAGCAATACATAGTATCGAGTGATCTAGCGTGCTTTCTTCAGTTCCTGTAATACCATAAATATTTAGAAACTATGTCTTATTCTATGGATTAGGTAATTAGCCTTTTTTATTAATAGGGGAAACGTGGGCGAGATGATCTTAGAAATGATTCTCGACGAAGCCACAGTTAGAGAAATGTCCAAGACTTATGATCTGCGGTAGGGCAGTAAAAGTCAATAAAATAATAATTATGCATTTACAGGCACGGTTTTTACATACAGGAGAAAAAAAAAACGATATTTACCTATACTGTCATACATAGCAGAGAAACTGAGCATTCTGTACCAGTTCTCATCCACCTCGAAATTATACTTAGCATTGTCTTGAAGTTTAGAGTCCAAAACAAGCACCTTGTATGGCATCTGCCTTGGGCCTGTAACAAATGATAAACACGGGTTAGGAACACCTATGGGAATCGTTAGTAGTAGTGAGAAACTCAAAAGGCCCTGCTGGGCACGGGTCTCCTCTCAATACGAGAGGGAATAGGCTATAGTCCACCACGCTAGGCTTCTGCGGGTTGGCAGACTTCACACGCCATTAAGAAAATCTCTCAGGCATGCAGGTTTCCTCACGATGTTTTCCTTCACCGTTTAACGCGTGGTAATTAATTATGAATACGCACATGACTTCAAAAAGTCAGAGGTGCGCCTTGGATTCGAACTCGAGACTTTTGACTTGGCAGTCCAATGGTCATACCACTAGGCTATCACTGCACTGGATGGTCAGTCGATTTGTGTAAAATACTGATATTTAGACGCAAGTGGTAAGATGGCCCAAAACTTAATTGTGATAACCCTTTCATTGTAGTCGGGTAAAAAGACCAGGAGGACTAAATACAGTCGCCAGCAGATCAAGGTTTACAAAACTGTCAAATTTCTCTAAATGATTTTAAACCTGAAACTGTTGAAGATAAAGACCAAAATCACCCAATCACCAATTTACCTATAGATGGCGCTGGCGACAGTCATAGTCTTTTCTGTCCGTTTTATTAATAAGCCTCTATTCCCAGTTAGTATTATGCTAAAAGTTTTGTGTGATCATTTAACCTGTATAAAGATTTTAAGGGATATGGAAAAAAATTAGGCAACTCACCATTATTATTAAGTAGCACACCAAGCTGATTCATATACGGTCCAGCAGACACAATAAGTATCTTTCCTGGTGTCATTTCTTTCGCAACTTTGGCAGTGTTGAGAAGAATGGGCATGATCTCATTGAGGACATCGATGTAGGCTGCTGCCGTATCGTAGAAGGTGGCTAAAGGTGCCAAGTGTGAAGCCAGCGGCGTACTGCATTTCTCGGAATATTCTTTCTCGGCTAGCTGAAGTTGTTTCCTATAGTTATCCGCTTGGCATATCTGGTTGAACTCTCTGAATGAACGCTGCATCATACCCTCTACCGAAACTGTTGCTGCCCTGAATAAAATGATTGTTCGGTGCTAAAATCGAGTTTAAGTTAACCACTATTTATTGATATTTACATAAAATTTACTTATAGTTCGCATTCTTAAATTCAAACTACGTGCACTGGATTGTTGTATACATAGCTTATACTTTCTTTCTAATATTGTTCTCATGTAAGTTACTACTGTGTTAAGAAGAAATAAAGATCTTTGAACCCGCAACCGGCGCATGTGTATGACAAGATGTATGTATGAATGTTGACGAAGCAAAAGAAATATGCAAGAATCGTAGCAGATGGCGTTCTGTAGTTTCTGCCTACCCCTATAGGTAAAGATTTTTGAACCGAAACCGCCATTGGAATAGAACTTATTTCTATTGTTTTCGTAACTGTGAGAATAACGTTTGTACGTAAGATTTTTTTATCTAAAATTCACCAAAAGTTGGAAATTCCGATGGGAAAATATACGCAGGCGAAGATGCGCACGGGTCACTAGTTTCATAATAATGTAAGTATTTTACCGTAACAAGCTGAGTATCATAGCGTATGTGAGCCGGAACTGCGAGGACAGTTTCTGTGGTATGCCCAGCATCATCCCCTTGAGAGTCACCAGATCTGGCACGCCTTCTTTACATAGAATTATAACAGTTCCCGTATCGTCCAGACCTAGATAAAAACAGAGAATATGTAGCGTGATATATAGGTTACAACCCTAAACTCACTTTAGGGCTGCCTACCAACCAATCATTGCTGCAAGTTAATTTAAATTTAAACAGGTGTACTACTAAACTAGGCCCAATTTCTCCCGCAGTTCTTTCTCCTTTCCATAAATATGCTCGGCAACGCATCTGCAGCTCCTTTGCTTTTGCAGATGTCCATGAGCGGCGATGACTACTTGCAATCAGGTAGCTCGCCTGCTCGTTTGCTGAGTTATCCCATAAAAATATACAAAGCAATTGTAACTCTTTCCTAAGCTAACCTCGCCTCCCCGCTCTGCCCGCCATCTGTATGTACTCAGCCGGCGCCAGGGTACGTCGTTGTAGTCCGTCGTATTTGCTGATTTCGTCGAACACTACAGTACGAGCAGGCATGTTGACGCCCATCGCAAAGGTTTCTGTTGCGAATAGGATTTTAACCTGGAGAACAAATGACAGTGAAGGAGCATAAAATATCAATTTAATATAGCAATCGAAAATCTCCTTTTGTAATTTAAAATAGAGTTCACAATAGAACGCAAGAATCAACATCGACTTAAACAGATATCGACTAGTCTTATACTATTTTCAACTGGATAAAGAAGATATATTATACTATGAGTATGAAAGTGCTTTTCTGATAAAAAATGTTCTATTCTATGCAACTGTTGTGGAGTATTTTACGAAGACTTGAAACGATATTGATATAGGAACTAATATTTCGTTTTTCTAAATAATATATTGTTATACTTTATTGTGAATACTTACGAAACCAGACTGAAACAACATTTCAACGATTTCTTTTAATAATGGCAATATACCACTGTGGTGAACTCCGATACCATTCTCCAAGACTCTTTGAAGTCTTATCACCTGGAAACCAGAAATAAATAAAATCATGCTTAATATATTTATTGTATTAAGATAAAAATTACATTTTATTATTATTACCTGTGGCAACCTTCTATCGGGTTCTTTCAGTCTTTGTAGACATTTTTGGAAGAAGGACCGTATATGACCTTTTTCTTTTGCAGTTGTTAAGTCCACCGACATTAAACTCTCAGCATTCTGATCACATCTGGAATTACACTTTATACAAATATCCAATTTAGCAATGAGCATGGGTGTCTTATGGAATTAGTTGTTGATTAATTAAAAGTACCTATTTTAATTCAGACTATAATTCTGATAATTAGCTATGAGCCCAATTGTTATAAGTTTTTTTTTCTATTTAACAAATACATTGTCGTACCTGTTACGAGACAGTGTAAAGGCGACAACGGGGAGTTTGTCCTTCTGTCTCAAATGGTCGATGAAAGCCACCCACATCGTTTGTTCAGCTTTGGGATTCATATACATTTTACCGCCTGGAAGTATGACATTAATAAAAATGTGCCGTTTTGTAGACTTTTTTATTATGATAATAAAATAAGCTGAAAACTGACAAATAAATTTATGTATAAACGGACTTTTAAGCTGTCTGGGCCTGTAAATTGGCCACAGATACACACTTCTTTAAACAATGTCAGTACAAGCTGAGCTCTCATTGCATGAAAACCTTATATAATGATAGGTCAACTTATACTGTATCCGTGAATCATAGTGTAGGGCTAAAAAGTGTCAATTTTAGCCTCTATGCATATAGGCAAATGTTACTGTGCCTCTCTGAAGTAGGCAAGTAGCTGCATAGAGGCGAATATAACAAACTATGCTTATGTTACTCAGGAATAATGTAGCTTTCTATTGGTGAAAGAATTTTTCAAATATTAGTTTAGATAAAAGCGGTAGAAGTGTATTACGTTCCATAAATACATGTCCTGCTGATTCAGTGAAAAACACAGTTGGTTCCATACGCTTCACATTCTTGATTATCCTATAAATTTTCGATACTTTTTCCACAATGACACTTTTAATGTGACTGTACTTCCGTTGACATGCGAAAAGGCTTACTTCAGTCTCAACAGTTATACTATACTTACTCAAACTGTAACTAATAACATTATTTGTCTTACCTTTGGGTCCAAAGTTCTTCTTGTACTCGTTTTCTCTTGTTTTCTTCGCGGCTACTGCTTCATTGTATCCTCTTAATTGGAAGTTTCCTTCTTGATCCACGACTAAGAACCTCTCGTTTTTAGACTTTCCTCCCGTTCCTGAAATAATTATGAAATAGTATATCCCATTTCAATTACTTGAGATAGCAAACGTGACGGAGACTCTTGTCCAGCAGTGGGATAGTCAAGAGGTAAAGAGGAAATAGCTTGTTAGCTATCAGCTCAAAAGCTCATATGGGGGGTCTGTATATATGCCAGTTGCACAGTAAATGTTGCTTGCGCGATTCAGGATTTACCTCTTCGTAGTGCCTATGTAGCACAATAGATGTCGCTAAATGGAATAACACGGATCGTACCTGTATAAAGATAATGGCAGAGCGGCACTGGTCGCTTCGGTGTGGATACGACGTATACCTTTCGCTTCTTGGTGCGGCCCACCCAATCGGCGAACTGCAGTGTGTTTGGTACAGTCGCACTCAACATCACTATGCTCACGTGAGCCGGAAGTAGAATTAACACTTCCTCCCATACGTAACCTCGCTGTAGAAACAAAATACGAATTTGTATGTTATAATAATCTGTATTTGGCTTTATGTCGCTCTATTATTGGTGGTACTAGTATATGCTTAAGTTATAAATAATAAAGTCGGAATACATATAATGTTCAGGCTGAATGTTTAGCTTTGGTCGCCAAATTCTTTTTTTTTTTGGTTTTTTGCAAATTGTTCGTCGCCCAGGGCTCAACGTTAGCCCTAATTATGCTATGTGTGGATTTTGAATGCCATAGAAAGATCATAAGTCCTTGCTTTTTGATGTGTTTTAGCGCAAGCCTAAATCCATCCACACGCTGCGAGCTTTCTGACTGATATGCCGCAAACTGTAGGGCTCCATTTCGTACCCCAAGCGAACTGCCGCCGGCAAGGTCGCCGGGTGTGGATGCGCTGTAATGGTTCAAGTTACAACTCTCTACTGTATTCAACTCTAGTACACAAATAAATAGTACCTCAGCATTATTAATGTAGTGGACCTCATCGAATATGACGAATTCAAGGTCTCTTGTGACGTCAGATCCACAGTACAGCATAGAGCGCAGAATTTCTGTAGTCATGACGAGGCAGGAAGCAGTGGCGTTGATTTGTAAGTCACCCGTCAGTAGACCGACTTCGCCGAACATCTTGTTGAAGTCGTTGTACTTCTGGTTTGATAAGGCTTTGATGGGTGATGTGTAGATCGCTCTAGAAGTAGAGAACAGAGGCCGTATTACCACGTGTTATTACGATCATTTTTAAGTTGTGAGAGAGGGATGCCACTGTTTAACCTGTAGAGCAGCATCCCTCTCTTACAACCTCAAATGATCGCATTAATATGCGGTAATACGGTCAAATCAATTAAATTCTGCTCGTAGAACTCAGCTGATATGTTTTTTTAGAACAAAAGCATGGTAGGCAGTAATTCTTGTCAACCCCTCGTGCTAAGCTAAATGCTTGTATTGAGTGGATTCATGTCGGTAATGCAATGGGTGGGTTTTGAACCGGCAACCACACGATCGCAACTCCGACGCCATATAGTGCATGCATGCCGCCGGCTTTACTTAATTAGGCTGATATGATGATGATGACCAAGCATGTTGGGTTTAGTAATCATCTCAATTTTCATGAAATAGAAAAGCAATAGTTTACCTTGTACAATTTCTTCTTGACATGGCAATAGCATATTCGGCAACAACAGTTTTTCCAGCTGATGTGTGTGCAGCAACAAACACATGGTGACCTTCTTCCAATTTTAATATAGCCTGAAAAATATTTAAAAAATAAGCATTGTAAAGTATCGTAATCACTATAACCTAATGCATCTCATTTGACTTTATTTAGTAGACAGAGCAGTCTTTTAGTCCTGATTAAAAAAAAAACCCCGACAATTGCATTATATCTCGACTGATTTCTATCAAACATAGTTAAGAACACTGCCGACTAATTCTCCCACTAAGCAAAAAAAAAAACAAAACCAAAATCATCCGTTCGGGAGCTACGACGGCACAGACAAGACACACACACAGACACATCAATCTTATAAAGCAGGGTTGGACAACAGTTTTACTGCTAAAACTGCAGCCCACATTTTGTTCAGACAATTTCACGTCAGATGCACGACCTACCAATTTTGTAATTAATTAAAGCAATTCTGTTTAATTTTTACTTTTGAGACCTGTCTAGCCATGTGTTGGCCACCCTTGAAATATCAAATGCCACAATTTGCTATTCACCACAAACATAAAAAACTTACCTGTTTCTGGAAGTTATCCAATTCAAACGGATAAGTTTGTGCCATATCTTTGATTTTTTCCCTAAACTCTGGTACTGGCTGTGACACATCTATCATCTCTGCCCAGTCCGTGGAAGTAACCCCGGCCTTTGCTGCAGAGCTGGTGATGTTCAACACCGGGATCTCTGGTAGTTCCACTGGAGGCCTGATGATGGTGGCCTCCAGGAAATTGTCATTGTCTGCATCAGACTCCAGTTCAATTTTCTTGATTGGTTTCTGAGGTTTCTTCTCTATCACCTCTTCATCTTTCCAAAGATCTGTGAAATACCATTGTCTTGTTTAAAAGAATATTAGTGTTGTGATTATTTTGTTACGTTTTCTCTACTAAGACACCTTATTACCGAAATATCTTTTGGACAATGAAAAATAAACTTCAATATAAGGCATAAAGATAAACTTTGCTTCGGCTTTTTAAAGGAAATATTTGTATGAAATATTATGCAGAGGGAAGTCGCACTTGCCTACTAAGTGTGCATTATTATCAACAACTTCTTCCAAATTAATCTTGACATGTATGTCAACATTTTCTTTATCATCTGCTGACTCGTCAGCTTGCTTCGGTGCATTGAGGAGTGTGAAACCATCCTCAGCAAACAAAACTGCTTCTTTGGATCCTGGTGCTGTGTTTAGAATGTCTGAAAATTAAAGTTAAACATTGTAAAATATTTAGTTATTTTCACAATTGTGTATTAACATAACACTTTCTTAACTTTATGTTTATTAAGTATTCTCTAGATCTACTTAAATAAACAATAGAATATCATATGACTGCCTCCTTAGTCTAGTGGTCCTGAGCACGACTGCTATGCTAGAGGTCCTGGGTTCGATCCCCAGGTTGAGCAGTGTTATTGGGTTTTTCATTGAAATTTGTAGTAGCAGCTTGGAGTCTGGATTTGTGCAATAGGCTCGCCCCCTATTACATGGGACCTAAAACATATGGGTGAAATGTGGGTGTACATTAGTACACCTTTGCCTAACCCTTCGGGGAATACAGGGTATGTTTTTTTTATATGTAGAATATCATATAAAAATGCCGAATATGTAACAAAACAAAGAGCAGCTAAAAGAACATTTCAATAAAGTCAATAACTCCTCTCTCAGTCTCCTTCCTCCTATGCTGCTTACCATCAAGGGGGCTTTATCTAAAGACAAATAAAATTAACTAAAACCTTTTTTATTACCACCTTCACAACCAACTTATTGGTTGCATGTTGGTAGTAAAATCAGATACTTAATATTGATTCTTACCTTCGCCTAGGAACTTTCCGGGCTCCTCGTTATCCAAATCAATATTGACATCTCCATTAGCAGCTTCAGTCAGCATTTTTTCAAGCTCCTCCTCAAAGCCAGCTGGCAAGAATGGACTCTGTGTAGTAGTACCTCTGGTTGCAAGGCTTGGGGGCAGTGGAGCCCTTGACATAGAGACACTGTCTTCATCATCTTCTACTGGTATACTAATTTCTTCTAAGCCTGTTATCTCACCAGTGATGGGATCTCTGACCACCTGAATAATGACTTAAGATAAGCAGGCAAGGCACAGTTTATAAATATTAAAAATAGGATTGTTTTGGCTGTCAACCCACCCTTGACTGTTGCTTGTTAGGATAATGCCTGTGCCTGAACTTTTCATGTAAGTTTTTCATACATTTTATTTTTATGGTATCCTCATTTATTATGTACCCACACTTTAACAAAATTATAATTATGAATTTATATGAAGAGGATTTATTTAATTTTATTTCTCTTATTTCAATATTATCCTCAGATCAAATAAAAAGTTAAGATGGAACTTTGCGAACAAAGAAGTGAGGCCGGCTAAAACTATGCCTTGCCGTGTACAAACACAATTACATGCACGTGATACGTTAATGAAGTTTTGATAGACGTGTAGCGATAGCTCGACTCTGCTCGACTGACAAGATAAGGCGTAGTTTCGGTCTATCTGCGTGTGGTAATTGTTTTTGTAACCGACAAGGCGTAGTTTTAGCTGGCCTCAGTTCTTTGTTCGCAAAGTTCCATCTTAACTTTTTATTTGATCTGAGATATTACCACTATTGAGAAATTTTAGCCATAATTACCTCAAGTGTTGTGTCAGGTCCAAAATCGTCTTCATCATGAATAAATAAGGAATCGACGTTGGTTTCTCGATGCCAATGGGATTGTGAACGTTCCCATTGATGTATTGAGAGTCTTTCCGGCTTCAGAAGATATTCTTTTACCCTTTCATTTAGGTCTTCGAAGATCGGTGGTAACTATAACATATTGCACGAAATAAATGAAGGTACCATAGGGTAACCGTTCTGGTTATTAGGTAAATAATACACACTTTAAAGTCAGAAAAATCATTTGCGGCATCTGAAGACATTTATATTATTTATACAATGCGTAGTTATCATAAAAGGCGAGGTTATTTTAAATAATTATTTTGTTGCTCACAAGAACTTCACAACAAAATGACACTGTCACTGTGTGTGACTGTCAGTGGTAGCTCAAAAAAAATTCGTCAATAAACAATACGGTAAATCCCCTTCAAAAAGGAAGAGAGAATTTCTAAATTATACCTAGACAATTATAAATATAAATTAAATATTAAACGTTTTGGTTGGGTGTTGATGTAAAAATTCTGTAATAGTTAATAAACAAAGAAAAGTTACTGTCTACATAAACTGCACAAGAGCACGAATACACTAAGGCATAGTCTAAGGTTTCGGAACGAATCGTTTTCCTGCCAAAAAATTGATGACAGTGATTGATAGTTAAGCTGCAAACAAACTATCGGACACGGCTTACGGACGTGGCATTAAGCAGCGACTGATAAGTGTGCACAGTGTTTGGATATCCAACGCGCTAGATTGCTATCGGACGTCCGAACGCTCAAAGTCACCCCAAGGTTACGTCCGCGACTTACGTCCGATAGTTTGCACAGCTCAGTGTACATTCATTATCTAGATTCGTATCAGTCGCGGCTTACTGCCGCGTCCGTAAGCCGCGTCCGATAGTTTGTTTGCAGCTTTATTGTTCTGAGTAGCTGACACTTTGATTGACATTGACAAATCAGCCTGCCACAGATTAGTGTAGTGCGTGCACAGAGTATATTTAATAAAGTGATATAGATACGATCGACGGACGACAAGACGACTCATAGCACAATGCAATCAATCAATTTTGTAGTCTCTTGTTTTTATATAATTATGCAAGGGATGCAATTGCTGCGTTGCATAAATAATAATGCAAGTCTGGAATGTAAGACAAGTATGGTAAATAACTGCCAGAGTCTTATGTATCGTGCAGAAGCTTATTTATACAGTAGGTACGCATGGCTACACATCAAGCTATACAAAACCAGTTTACGCTGTTTTTTTATATTACAGGAAGCCTATACAATGCGAGATCAGCTTAAACTGGTTTTGTATAGGTTGACCTGTAGCCGTGTGTACTTAAGGAAGTGGGTTTGTAAGGAATTACGTAAGCGATACTATTACCCATATAATTATTATTTAGTTTCGTAAACTGACTGTCTCCAGTAGTCCTAAGCGCGACTGCTACGCTAGAGGTCCTAGGTTCCATGATGACATAGGGGGCAAGTATTTTTTTTATATCCCAAGTTCTAGTAGTTTACTACATATTTTTACACTGTGGTTATAACTTATGACCGTGTACCAATTTTAGCTAGTCTTACGTACGTAAATAATTGACGCGTTTTCCTCTTGACTTCGGCAATGAGCTGAAAGTCCTTTCAAATAATGGTGGTGACTGACCTCGTATTGTAAACGCTTTTCGCACAATGCGAGGCCAGCCCATACTGGATTTTGTATAGCTTGATGTGTAGCCGCGTGTACCTTGTGTATGGGTAATGTTTTACTCTGAATTATGTATGAAGTTAAGTTAGTAAAATTAAAATACTTCAAATACAGTTTGTTCGAAATTAGTAAGCCGATCGGAACTTGTCTACCGGAAAGTTTAGAAGTGTTAGTTTAGAAGTGGTAAAGTTTAAAAGAAAGAGTCGGTGTAAAGATAATTATAGTCGTATATGTTTTACATTTCTAATTTCGATATTTATGTATTAAAACACTTAATTAATCGATTTTATCACCGCGGTAGTTCGGAACGGCTAACTTCCGATCGGCTTACTTATTTCGAACAAACTGTACATCAGAAGAATACTTATGTTACTTGACGTCATAAATATTTCGTTGTAAAACCCACGACTACTTAATAACAACTTAGTATACATTGTAGAACAAAAAATATGGAGTTTAAGGTTTGTAGGTGTAAAACATTACACAAAACCTAGAAACCAAACGTGATAAGGCCACGGATACCATTTACCCATAAGTAAGTCATTAACAAATACGCCTAATGTGTTAAAAATTAAACCATTCTTTTTTTATCTATGAAATGTTAATAATGAGGACAGACACAGGTTATATGTATCTAGTACCTACGTTGTGTATATATGTATCATCACTACATACTTAGTATAAAACAAAGTCGCTTCCCGCTGTCTGTCTGTCTCTATGTACCTATGCTTAGATCTTTAAAACTACGTAACGGATTTTGATGATTTTTTTTTAAATAGATAGAGTGAGTATAATACATACATATTATAGTACAGAAAAGTCTTAAATACACGCGGGCAAAGCCGTGGGCGGAAAGCTTGTATATAGATAATATTATGTAGATAGTGTAGATACTTTCGTTTGTTTGTATTTAATGATCTAGAGACACCATAAAAACGCCATAAGATTTTGATGATTGCCTCGTTAGTCTTGTCGTCCCAAGCGCGACTGCTACGCTGAAGGCCCTGGATTCGATCCCCAGGTCATGCTAAGTGTTATTGAGTTTTTCCATGAAATTCTCTGTAGCAGCTCAGAGTCTGGATTTAGGCTCGCCCCCCATTGGGGCCTGTTCCGGCCTGCCGGTATGTTTACGTTACGTCCCATGTAACATGGGACCTAAACATACCGGCGAAGTGTGGGTGTACATTAGTACACCTGTACCTAACCCTTCGGGGAATACAGGCGTGATGGTATGTTATTATTCATTTCCACAAATTACATTCTAAAATTATAAAGAGATCAGTTTGACAACAATTTGGTAAAGCTCGTGATTTGTAGAGGATCTGGAGTCTAAACTTAACTAAGCCGAAGCCTTTATTTTACAACCCCAGGCCCTCCCTTACATTAGTAATAGGTTCACCATTTTTTCAACGTGGTATATGAACGCCGTTTTGAGTGAGCGAGTGCACGTAAGCGTAATTCTATATAAATAATTCTAAACATATAATTGATAGCACTACACTTAATACACAATACAATTTGTAGTAATGTGGTGCGAAGATAATAATTAATTATATACATAGGTACTGTTTAGTAGGTATTCGGTAATATACCGAATTAATGTAGCTAACACCTTGATAACTTTTTCAGTTTGCAAATAGTTCAAGCTAAGCAAAAGTTTATTTTTATCCTGTTTTAACATTGGTTTCTTACATTAAAAATAAAGTAGCCTTTAATAAATTTGTATATATCTGACACCGTGCAAATAAATATAATCCGAATATGCGAAGCGCAGCAGGGAGCAATTGCTATATCATTCAAGTCATCGTTAAGTGACTTCACACTCGGTCATAATTATCATTAAGTTTTTGTTGTGATCGATCGAGCAATAAGAAGACAGGATTTGTGTATGTGAGTCAGTGAGCCTTGACGGCCAAGGTCGCCGAGTGGTCCCCTACTGCAGCCATCCACCTGAGCTCACTCTAGTGCTGTCTCTTCGTGTAACGCGACTGACCACTGCGCGCACCTATGCTAATTTAATTCCATCTTCAAGTTATTAACGGATTAATTTTTATAGTGTTTAATTTATGTTGATCTAGTTATAATGGCGTATCGATCGTGCGTGATAATACTATGTTTGTTAAATGTGATTTTAGAAGTGGCTGATGTTGTGACTCTGGTAGGTGGTTCATTTATTTTTATTTAAAATCAAAATATAGATCTCTTGTAGTTTTTTATTCATGAATGTTGTTTTATGTTATTATTGTGGCAAATATTTTAAAAATAACGGTCGCTGACTAATACAGATCATATAGAGCCCTAAAAACAGAAAAAAACCGTTTAGACTTGTAAGTACGGTACTTTAAATAAAGAGACGCTTTTAAGTTTTTCGTTTATTGTTATAAACTTAATTATTATTTTTATTGTAATGATTTTTTTAATAGTAGTAATAAGTTTAACTCGTTCTAAAATAATAATACATCTAAAAATGTACTATGATTATCTATCGTATTATTTTAATAGCAGTTCATGATACGCAACTAACAGAATAACAAAGATCTCTAGAAAATCAATCGATAATTTCCAATGAGTTTCTCAATTATAAAATATTATTTATATGGTCTATTGAGTAATTGTAGTGAAGGAGAATTTAAATGTCTATTGACTTTTATTGGGCAGTATTAATCTGCCAGCACCTATGCTTGGTTTTTCTATAACAATGATATCAATATTATAATTTATACGAGGTAATAATGTATAACTTTCTTACAATTAGGTATATTTCCGTCGTAAAAGATATGCTTCATGATCGTATCAGCGGTTGGTGAATTGGTGATGGTTCGCCGACACATTTCGTGCGTGCGCGCAGAATAGTGCGGAAAATGTTGTGGAAGGCAAAACGGGAAGTATTTCGCAACCGGCTGGACTGCAGAGCATAATGTCTCTCCATGTTTGTAGGTACCACACTATCTGTGCGCGTTCTATCTGATTCTTACCAAATACCAAACACGACATCACAATAAAACGAAGAATTTACTACGACGAAAAACATTTAAAAAAATCTACAAATGCGTGTGTGTACCTATGTGTGTTGCAATACTGGCAGTAATTGATTTGTCGCATAAAATAGGCCAAACTATTTAATTTTATGGTTCATCGATCAATAATTTAATTACCTAAGGCTTCTTAATTATGTGAATAAAGTAGTTAAAACTAGCACTGGGTTTCTGACTGCGTTACGTTTGCGGTTTCAATGACCCTCGGAAGAATTATTTGTATTATTACAGTTTTGTGTTTTAAAAGGGATAGAAAAGGTATCAATTAGGACGGTATAATTAATTTGTTTTGCTTATTCATTTGTGAAATGATTTATACAGTTTTAAAAAAAGATAAAAATCACGAGATCGTTCCGCGAAAGTTGTTCGAAAATATATTTTTTAAATTCCACTTTTGTTTTTCGTTTAAAAGTGTCCAACGCTTTCGAAACCAGTACATTATCGTTCATTATTTATGATGCGGACATCGGGGAACAATGGAACATCTCTGAAGCTCGGGTGGGCAGTCGTGTCATGGGCAAAAATAATGATACCTGTATACAGCGAACAGTGAATCAAAATTATATTTTATGGGAAGCTGTCACTGTCTGATATGGGAAAGATGATAAACCGGTGTTCCTTGACTGACTTTTGGATGTATATTCAAATCTGTATTGTAGGCGGTTATTCTTGTAACCTTCGATTTTAAAAACCATACGCGCGGTTGGATGGTTAGTGACGAAATAAATGTGTAGACGAGGTATTATTGGGTTTGAAATTGTGCTAAGAGTGGGGTTCGATTCCCAGGCCAAATAGGTAAAATGTTCGATTCTACAAATCCAAATTCAAAGTTAGATTTTCTTAGAAAAGTTAGTCTTTTATTCAAAATTAGGTAGTCTTCGTTTTAAGCAAACCGTTCCAACTGTTTTGCATTTGCCATCAATATACCAAATTAAATACATTAAATAAATAAATGATGTGTAAACCAGTAAGTATTATTGCGTTATCTGTCATTCTCGAATTACGAAACGTCTTGTCTGTAAGCTTTCTAAAGTTCGTTATGAATGCAAGTCACGCGGTATCTACAGATAAGTGTTTAAAGTAGGTAATTAATTAAGACTATTTTTATCGTTGTCTAAGCATGTGTATAATTGTATTGCCATGCATAGTTATCCATACTAATATCATAAAATATGCAAAAGCAATTTTGTCTGTCTGTTTATTACTTACCTACATTTTCACGCCTAAACCGCCGAACCAAATCTAGGATTAAGGCTTGGAAAAGAACCTATAGCTATATTATTTCTCATAAAGTCCTTTGGGATGTTAGTAATACAGCAGAAAACAGCTATACGAAAGCTCCGGGTCACAAGAAATATGGGTTTTTCATTTGATATGCTCAGATCAATTAAAAAGTTAAGATGGAACTTTGTGAACAAAGAAGTGAGGCTAAAACTACGCCTAACTAGTACTACGGTGTACAACACACAATTACATGCACACACGTATACCTTACACGCCTTATCTTGTCAGTCTATCGAGGTATCGAAAGCTCGAATGACAAGATAATGCGTAGTTAACTAATACATATGTGCGTGTAATTGTGTGTTGTACACCGTTAGGCGTAGTTTTAACCGGCCTCACTTCTTTGTTCGCAAAGTTCCATCTTAACTTTTTATTTGATCTGAGTTGATATGTTTGTAATTTATTGCTTGAAGTGCTAAGGCACAGTATAAGTATAGATTATTTTATAGTGACTAAGGTTCGCCCTCTGTTCAACCGACTTCAAAAAGGAGGAGGTCCTCAATTCGACTGTATGCTTATTATTTTCTATGTTTGTTACGCAATAATTCCGTCAATTATGGATTTTGATGATTCTTTTTTGTTTGGTAGGTTAAACTTCAGAGGTAGTTCCATTTAAATTTTATTAAAATCAGTCGGGCGGTTTTAAAAAAATCAACATAAATTTTAAAATTGTATACATTGATGGATATTATCGTTTACTCCGAAACCTCGTTGGTGCAGTGCGTTTAGTAGGTCTACAAAAATATTATATTTCCACAAAAAAAAAAACTTAATAAAAAAGTAAAACCGCCTTCAAACAATACTTAATAATAATGACGAAATCAAAAGGGCCACTCAAATTAAAGTCATCGACTTCGGAAACTGATTTAGACATACCTACAATTATTTTTATTATACGTTGAATTTTGATTTTGATTTTGAAGGTGATTTTACATTTTTGTTAATTCATGGAACCTAAACATACCGGAAAACTATGGGGGTGCATTGATCCTAGAGGTCGTGGCCTAGGGATGGCAGATTTCAAGGAGCGCTTTTTAGCGTAGTATAAATCCAGTACTGGTTGCTATACGATTGAGTGGTTGGGCCTATTAGACGGGACATAATAAAGTTACTGTCCTTGCCGACTCGTAAACCACCTTTAATTTAAATAAGTTACTATTAGCACTTCTATTTACAAGGCTAATCCGCTCTCCTTTATGAAGGGTCAACAAACCCATCTAAATATTGCAGGGTTTATTTTATCTACTTGACCTAAGGGCGACTGCTGCGCTAGAGGTCCTGGATCCAAATCAAATATGTTATATCGATTACACCATTAATATAAGTACTTTTGAAATGTCAAAAACTAACGCCCTATTAGAACCTTAACATACCAGTGAACTGTGCGTGTACAGTACTCCTCTGCCTACCCCTTCGGAGAACAACCTTGAGAGTATGTTTATACATTTTTATATTGGGGAATTTATTTAGATCAAAAAAGATCTTCAATTATAATATAATAGGTACCTAATTCAGTCTGCAAAGTATGTTGGACTTGGAGGAAACAAACTTGTCTTCCATTGCCCTGTTGTTATTAGTTCGTGTGATTCGGTACGACCATAGCATGGCCTACCATACTATTTCACATTTATCTTCAAAGGGTGAAGCAGAGGTGTACTGATGTACACCACACACAGTTCAGCAGTATGTTTTTATAGGTCCCACGAAACGGGACGCGAGAATCCGGGCAAAAACTCCGACCTCGTACGGAGAATACCATTGAAAAATTCAATGACCCTTTGTTCTACCTGGGAATTGAACCAAAAACCTCTTACTTAGCACCTTCTGACCACGAGACCAATGAATGAGTCTCAAACAAATTTTATTGTGATTTTAAAGTTATTCTATAACTAAACAAGTAATATACATGAAAAGGATTCTACCTAACAAAGTATCTAGATTTAAATAATGCTTCATGATTATGCATGCACATAAAGCTTGCATTTTGTTTAACATTTAATGGTTATAATTATATTTCTTGTAGTAATATAAACTTCGTTTATTACTAGGTGTAAGAGCATACATAATTTATAATGATCACGTAAAACCTTCAGTTGTTCGTTCAAAAAATTTTAGTTTTGTGGTGATTAGAATTGCAATCCATTTACACATAATTATCAAGGAAAAGTTAACTATGTAAATTATTTAGTTAACTGTTACTACTATAATTGACTAATGAGTTCCTATTTCAGGATTAATATAATGGAATTTAATCTATTTATATTTACAAACTTTAAACTCTAAAATGCAGTCATTTCAACAATTCGCCTGTCGTTATGCCAAATAAATCTAGTTATCGTGTTATATTCATAATAATTATTATAGAAAATTGATAATTTAATGTATTCTATAGTAAAATGACTGTAGAAGATAGAAGTCCCGTGTACCGTTACAGGTTTGCAAAAATATTTACTTTACATAATACACAATTTGCTAATGTCTATGTCAAGTGTTTGTCGGGCAAGGTACCTACCGCTATGCAATAGTTTTTCATAAAAAAGTTATCCAAAAACTAAGTGTGGAAGAAACCCACAACCATAAATCAAAAACCGGGAAATCATTTTGGTTTCTTAATCTGAAATCAAATCAAACTTATTTGATTTATTTATTTTTCTCTTAATTTAAATAAGAAATACGGAGCTTTAATTTTATCTACTTACACAAAGGTAAGCAAAATAACCTATAGATACCGAATATATTCGACAGGCATTCGGTAATTCTAAAAGATGCGCGTGAGCAGCCGTTGTGCAACACAAAATCGGGTTAAATGGCCACAGCACGCCACCGCTCGTGAATAAGAGATTAGTTTGATAGTGTTACGATGGAACAACATTAGCCAACCTTGCCTAAAGAGGTACCTAACCCTTAGTTTCACTTCTGTTTGGATAAAATATGTCATTTTGATACAAAAGGTACCCTATCCCACCATAAAAATTGACCCAAAATTATTCCAAATTTATTGATCGATTCACGTCCGTTCTGTTAAAGAGCCTTCATCTTTATATCCATCGCCAGTCGGCCCAAATTTAGTTAATCATTATTTTTATGCTTTACAGAAGGACTTTAACCTTGCGTATGATTAATTTGAAAGCTATTCTAATTTCCTTTGCGTGATTAATTCAGCAAATCGCGTGAGGGCCGCCATTCAAAAATAGTATAGATTATGTTGTGTTTTACAATATTAGCTATCTCAGCAACACTCGATTGACCTGTGCAATAAAAGTAAGTTTGCTATCTGACCATATCGGATAAAGACACGGGCTCCAACAAACGTGCTCCGCAATAAAGCTTTTTATCCCCTTAGACATTATCTTTTATTTGTTGACCTCACCGCACGCCTAGCAAATGGTCCTTCGAGCCGGACATGAATCAGCGACCTATGTATTAATTAAGTAATTTGTTAACTAATGTTAGGTTATATAAATTGATTTAAGGGTTACGATAAGATAAATATAATAATTAAAAATTTACTAATTAAAAAGAAATACTATTATAAGGGTTATATTATCGTATGCTTTGAATATAATTACGTAGCAGATACGATGACTTTAAATAAATAAAATAAATTAAAACGCTATACAGCGGCGTAGGTAGGTACGTGTTTTTATTTAAGTATATGTAGTTATTCGTTGATAAACACATTGGAATAACAACAAAACTTAATACAACCTTTTTCTTTAAACAACTTTTCGAAGAAGATTTGCCATTTAGTCTGTCATTTCGTTCGTTCGGTAAAGTCAGCCAAGTGTTTTGAAATAGTTTTTTTAACGAAATAATTTAATTATACCGTATATATAAAGTGATTTGTTAGGATTATTAAATTTATAGTGCTATTATTCTCCACGGCTGGATATAGGCCTAAGAAGCTTGAGTTAAGCCACCGCATACCATCTTCAGTTTAGCAGTCTTCTTTCCCTGTGCTATCTCTACCTCATGGGTGTTAAAACTGTCCAATATTAGTCTTTTCCAGTGCCGTTTGTTCAAATACCTATCTTGTAAAGTAAAAAAATGATGAGAATGAAATATAAACGCGTGTGCAAATATGTGTCTTTTGCTGTGTTTGTGGTATTTATAGTGAAGATGTTTGAACCTGAAGAGGAAAACGATAACTATCTTTTGTATGATGTAAGCAAAAGTATTGTCTATTCAAATCTATTGGTACTATGTTCCCCCATTTTCGATTAGGTAATTCAGAATCAACGGGAAATTTAACCTTATTACTCGCAGTATTGTTTACTAAAAAGGTATGTTATGGGGTGTAGGTAGCAGATGATGCTAATTCCTAGTGCTATGGGTCTCTGAAAATACCCGTGTTTTTGATAAAATGCAGTCCTTTCTCTTTTTTGAGGAAAAAGTAATGTCTGTTAATGAAAAGCTTACCTCATCATTATCATTACTTATTCCCATGGTTGGGTGAGTAGTAGTTTGACTGCCTCATTAGTCTAGTGGTCCTAAGCGCGTCTGCTACGCTAGAGGTCTTGGGTTCGATCCCCAGGTCAAGCAAAGTGTTATTGGGTTTTTCCATGAAATTCTCAGTAGCAGCTCGGAGTCTGGATTTGTGCCCGGTTAATGGCAATAGGCTCGCCCCCTATTACATGGGACCTAAACATACCGGCGAAATGTGGGTGTACATTAGTACGCCTCTGCCTAACCCTTCGGGGACTATAGGCGTGATGGTATGTTATGTTATGTTATGTTATGTTATGTTGGGCGAGGGTGTCCTGTCAGAGTGAGAGGGGTAGACCTGACACGTTCCGTCGAAAAAATCATCTCACAGGTATGCAGGTTTCTTGCAAGATGTTTTCCTTCTCGGAAAAAAGCCAGAAGTGCATGCTTTGGCCATATCGAGTATATTCAATATTTTTTTAATACATTTTATAATTGTTAGAACAAATTAGAATTACCAATTATCAAATTTCCTCAAAAATTTTTACCTACCTTAGTTTGTTAATTCGATGAAGGGTTATCGCACTCGTTTGGGTATGCATTGTTGGTTTTTCTTTTTATCGAGGATTCAACCTTTCCTGCATGTTGATCGATATCTACTAGTCACTACACTACGCTTTTCGGACAAGCCAGTATGCAGGTATACCGATGACGTAGATAATAATTTGTATTAAACGTACATTGTATGCCCCCGTGGTATGTACCAACAGTTAGCATCAGACATATTCTACAAACTATTCAAAATCAACCGAACAAAGAAAATTCAAATACCTTTTTATTTATTACTTACCCTCCAGGCCACTTACCCTCAGGTGGCTCATTTGCTCGTTTGCCGATGTATTTATAATGTTTTTTTTTAATTTTTAACCTTCGTATTATCGATATTTAGAACCTACGAAAGAGCCCAAAGGTCAAAAGGAGGTTTTTGACAAAGTAGTATCTACTTTTATTTAAAGTATTAAGGTTTTGGGTTTGTGCTATTTTCTAACCGAATACCATTTTTAAAAATTAAAGTACTAGATATTCAGTTTTAATTAACTAACTTTATTTTCTAGCTAGAATATAAAGTGTAGATATACAACATGCCAACATGAATTAAATAGTTTCCGTTACTACCAGTCAAGGATATCTATCTATTCATAAAAGAATTTAATTTATTAATACCTATAGTTACGTATGAAATAAGTATAAGTATGAGATTGGTAGCACTTATTTAATGCTGAGAAATAACACTCATATTTTAGATCTTACCTCATAATGCGATCTCATTTTTAGGATGGTGATATTGAAGCTACAGAGTGGCATATTTTTCTCACAATTTAAAAAAAAGTTCTTGCGAATATCGACTACTTATGAATAATTTCGAATAAGAAAGAATAAGACGTTTAGATATGCGGCAATTGATTTTTAGATCACTAATAAGTTTAACTGTCGTGGAAACCTTTATAATTATATGTTACATACCTACCTAGGTAGCAGCAGGTTTATAAAAACCGGTTTCGAGTAATCATAAAATGATTGACGCTAGAAACCCAGTAGCAGCTCGGAGTCTGGATTTCTGCCCGGTTAATGGCAATAGGCTCGCCCCCTATTACATGGGACCTAAACATACCGGCGAAATATGGGTGTACATTAGTACACCTCTGCCTAACCCTTCGGGGAATACAGGTGAGATGGTATGATTGACGCTAGAAATTGCTCTGAGGATCTACAAATTCCGGAAATGTCTTTTAAGCTCCGTCTCCGCAGAGTCTAGAATAAACGATACATATATTTAATGATTGATTAATTGATTAATTGATTGGGTAATCCGGGTAATCGGTACAAACGAATTGATTAATATTCGTCGAAACTTAATGAGTGGTCTTACCTTGAATTTACACTTATAATCTTGAATGCACGATAGTCGTTAGCGTTGTCGTAGCGTTTTATTCATGAACATTGTTAAATTAATATTGACAAATAAATTATATTAATCTTGAATAATTAGGTAAAATAACAAACATATTTAGAATAACCTAAAAAATTGACGCATCAATAAAAGTACGGTTGTCGCTACTCGCTAGCAGCTGTCGCGCATACTCATCGTCTCCTGGTAGGGTTGTTAGAAAGTAATAGGAAAATATAATCAAAATATATTCCCACCAAAATATACGAATTCAAAGAGATCCCGAGATCAAAATTACTAAATTACCACCAAATAAGAGGCCACATTAAAAATAATATGTAGGTGTTAGAAACGCTCGCCGGAAAAAGAAATTTTTTTGCTATTTAATGGAGTTGGTAGAAAAATTTTGAAGATTATTTTCTATATTTAGATAAACAATGCACTAATTAAAAAAAATATGTATACTGAAATAGGATACAAAAGATCATGTATTTTTTTAATGACACTATAAAAGATGGAGTATAAAAATGTTGGTGTACATTTAACCTTTTTAGTTGAAGTTATGGATTACAAGTTATTTGTTTTATTTCCAGACTATACCATTACCTCGCGTCTGCATCATCGGTGCGGGGTACTCGGGCCTGGGTACCGCCCGCTACATGAAGGAGTATGGTGTCAACTACACAGTGTTCGAGGCCTCGCGTCACATCGGTGGGACCTGGAGGTTCGATCCTCGTGTTGGCACCGATGAGGATGGACTGCCTCTCTTCACTAGCATGTACAAGAACCTGAGGTACGGGGAAATTTTATATATATAGATCCTTTTTTTTCCATGTAGAAATCATACCATCACGCCTGTATTCCCCGAAAGGTTAGGCGGTATGTTTAGGTTCCATGTTATTGTGTGTGTGCGTTTAGGTTCATAGGGGGCGCGCCTATTGAAGATTGTACAAATCATCATGAATGTTCCGCGCCTTTTAAGGTAAAGGGTTATGTTATGTCGCACATTGAATTCCTACCGACTTAAGTCACACGGTGAAAGGGCACTACCCAGTGCTAGGTAGGCTTGATCATATTGACCATTGGTATCATAAAGTTTTATAAATCATTGAAGGGCATGGAAAGGCACCCCGCCAGTGGCATTATGTTATGTACCTAAATTATCGTTTGGCATGCCCTGAAGTCAGCCTTGCTATTTACATATTTCAAAGTGTTGTTTATTTTCCTCGTAAGATTTACTTCACATATCTACTGCTTTACTTCAAGTACGGTGCTTCGGCAGAGGTAAAGTACAGGTTACACAAACTCGTATGTGAAAGGAACTCTGTCTGCATGTATGTTGGTTACGTTGTCACGTATTTTTTTATGGTATTTGAAAAGAGAGATGCCTAAGTTAAGATCGTAAGATTGTGTGGAAGACGATATGGAACGCAAGGGACAAAATGATGTGATGACAGTTAATAGAGATGTATGGAAAAAAGATGTTCACACGCAGTTTACGCTGGCCTCTAATTGTATAGAAAACCTTAACAATGCGAGATCAGCTCACATTGGAAATGATCCCTAGTAAAATGGTATAAGGGCAGGAGGATAATGAGCGCCCAATGAAGATATTATTTCTCAGTCACCAAGCTATATAATATGTAACTTATTATAATCAAGTAGGTCTAGGAGTCTCACAACAAACGTTCTAAGTACACAACAATACATGATTGCATTATGTTTGCTAAGCCAAGTGAAACTGCGGATATTAGATAATTGTGTTTTTGAGAGAACAGAAGCGGTTTATTATGAAATATGACTGTTGTGACCAATATGAGAGCCAGTTTCGTGTGTGTACGACATTATATCTCTCGGACCAAAACGAAGCTTTGAAAGCGGCCGCATAAAATAATTGCAACGGCATAGTGACGTAGGCACTTCAATCTTCTTATTTTTCTTTATTGTACACCCACTGAAAATATAAATATGACCTACATGTTGGGGTTAAAACAATGTCCAACCTCCAAAAACACTTCATAGAAATTGCAGCCGAGATTTGCAGCCAACTCTTATTTTTATTTATTATTAATCTTAATATTGTAGAGCCGCCTCGTAACTGAATCTGCGTAATGATTATAATTACAAAGCTTTAGTTTGGCCTTCGCGGAACTGTGGCAAATAAATACACAAAATATATTTAATTCAAATCAAGGATGTATTCTGTTTAAAAAAGTCACTTAATTATTAAAATATTATTAGATATGTAAACAAAATGTATTACATTAATTAAAATAATAAACTAATTAGGCAGGCGGAGGTCAGCCGAAACATAGGAATACAAATAAATTAAACGTTTATTACATTGCAATGTTACCTTCATATTCCTCACCTAACTACGAAATGTTCTCTTGTTTATATTTTTTTAACGTATAAGGTGGTTAGAAATTAGTATAGGATCGAAAAAACCATAAGCTAAGTGCTTTATTGTGATACTTTCTTTGCCGTATTTAACAGAGAGTAAGTCGGTCTGTAGATGACCATGATGATGATGACCAAGAAATAAGAATAAGTAATTAATTAAATGAAAAACTGAGTTTATTTGTATATTGGTTATGTTTGTTACTCAGCTACTCTGTAGCTAAAATACGAGTATCTTAGTTCAGTGTCTTGGTAACTATTATAATAAATCGTCGATATAATCCAACCTCTTACTGTACGGAAAGCATGTACAATGAGAGATCAGCTTATACTAGACCTATATAGGTACAATCAAGCAATATGTATAGGTATATATATTATGTCTGTAGCGACTGTAGCCGAGTGTACAAAGCCGCGGCTAAAACTTAGTTATTTTGAGAGCTCATTGAGAAAGTTTAACTTCCCTTTGAAAGTATTGACGTTTATGTAAGTGACCAATATGTTGTTTTCCAGAACAAACACTCCTCGTCAGACGATGGAGTACTCAGGCTTTCCGTTCCCGGAAGGTACGCCATCCTATCCCACGGGACCCTGCTTCTACAAGTACTTGCAGTCCTTCGCTAAACATTTTCAACTGATGGAGGATATTCAGGTACTTAAGTTCTCTACAATAAAAGCTTTTTCCGAAACTTTGCGAGTTGTTAGCTACTAAAACAAACTGATATAACAAACTTACGGAGTTTGTATTCTTCCTACCGCATAATTAATAGTCATCACAATTTTTAGATATTGATCAACGTTTCGGCATGGATATGCTATGAATTTTTTTTTACTAAATATATGCGTAACGCGAGAAATTATGTCGTTGCATTATTTCGCTCCAGCCATGTCATGGTATAATGTTCTAGCTCCAAAATTCAGGGAGGTGGCTTAGTATTTACCTAACAAAACAATTTAGTTGAAAATGAAATATTTGGATGACAGAAACAACAATACATCAATAGTAGTTGTTGAGTTGTTTAAGCATCTTACATTACAATTAAATTTACACTTCTATGACTAGAATGTGTAATACCAATAGTTGCAAGTTGGCTGTCGATTGCACTGGAGTATCGTATTTATATTTCACAATAGCATGCTTGCCTGCAATCTTCGCCACCATAAATTTCATACTAGAAAGGATATCAGCTGTACTGTAGTATACTCCTTAGGCTTTCCATTAAGAACAACTGAGCCAGACGCTTTTTAAGTTAAAAAAAAAGAAAAATATTACTTTATCGATTTTAAAAATAATACTTAGTGCCAAATGACCTTATTGATCTACTTAGTAGTCGCAGGTGCATCTGGGTAGTTTCGGTTTGAAAAACGTGTTTTCTATAAGATAATTTTATGCAGTTGCCTGATCTTTGGATTTGTAGTTGTATATTCTAGTCACGCTCTCTTTATTACTCAGAATTTAGGTTTGGAAGGGGAAGGGTTAACTGACGTAATCGAAAACAGAAAATGCAATAGATGTCTGGAAACGGTATTTAATAGCTACTTAAATACCGTTTTACTCTAGTTCGAATTTGTAGACCTAGATAAAGATGTATCCATATCTAACTAGAGTAATTACTCTTATTACACTTTTGCTAAATCAGTTTTGTAGTACAAGTTTGATGTTGTATTTGACGTTTATTCCTAATCTTTAAAAACATATACAACGGGCACTGACTTCCTTTAAATAAATTCTGCTAAACTTATTGAAATGATCCAAGTATTGTCCCATAGGTGATCTTGTTGACATTGAAATGAACTAAGTTAGTAATGTTTTATTTATTTATTTAATAAATTTGTAAATTTACTTATTTTTTGTTTTGATGTGATTGTAATTTATATTCTACTAGCCTTCCGCCCACGGCTTCACCCGCGTGTTTTCTTGACTTTCCTTTATATGTATATAAAGAAAATTAGATAAATGAAGAACCGCTCGATTACAACGAAAGATTACAACGAAAAGTGGCATTGATTTTTATATATTTTATTGATTCTTTGAAGACACTGTCCAACCAATGGTGGGGGCCATTGGTTGGACAGTGTCTTCAAAGAATCAAAATGTTTTTGAATGACTATCGATCTGTCGGCACATATTGAATCGAACCATAGATAGAGATATACAGACGTAATATATTAGTGGAAATGGTATCGTAATAAGTGGTTATAAATACACTCACCTATTGGTGTTTATTAATATTGTGTAATATATCTTCGAATGTTGTAAGATTGGAAGGAATTATTCCATTCAGCTTGGCATTGGGGTCACATGGTACGGCGCTCAAGACAGGTTTAGCATACACAATATTGAAATGTTGATTAGAAACTGAATATTTCCAACACGACATTATAAATTGCACGAATTATTTTACGATACTACCAAGTAAGATTCACGGAATTTTGCGGATGCGGAAAAGAGGGCATTCAATTACTACGTCTGTGCAAATATCTGTAGGAGCTATGAGCTAGAGAACAAGATGTGCTCGCCAATCCAATGACCATTCTCAACCAGGACTAGGAGGTACCATAGGGACATGATAAAACATTGGTTGGTTTTTAGGTGTCAAGAATTGGAATATATATATATATATATTTATATTTAGCTATTTGGCCCCAAGTACCTACAACCCTGAAGCACGGTTCATAGCTTCCCATAAAGCTACAAAAGAACACCAAATTGTTTGACCTATACTTTAGCACCATGAGGAATTTTATTAGCAGATTCTGTACGATAAGTTGCTTTAAATATCTACCCAGGTGTTCAATTTTAATTTGTCTATGGAAGCAACAGGTTTATAATGCTAGTGCCATTTTTACGAAATGATTATGCAATAAAAGTTTTATTAATCCAGTTATAACTTAGTTACGTATTTAGCTGACCTCATTTGCAAACAGTAGGTTCATTGAGGACAATTCCCACAAGCGTGGGATCTTTTAGGTTCCGTATCACCAAATAAAAAACCAAAGCCTTCATCATTATATTAATGACACCATCTGTCGCTCTGTCCGTAGCGGATCTTGCGAACAATTTCCTGTAAAAATCTGAATTTAATAAAAAAAAAGGAATTTGGAAATCAATATTCCAATGATTTACATAAAAGAAGATTTCGAAAATAAGAATAATAAGAGTTTTTAGTCTAAGAACCCTCCTAAAAGTTCCTCTTAAAAAATCATTTTGAACTCCTCTCGCAGTCATTCTCCGCACTACCGAGGGACGTGATATGTTTCTAACAGTTCCTTTGAACTATTTTCCGCCATTTCGCACTACCTATTCTCTGCAGTATGGACGATGTTGTAGATTTAGAAGGTTCCTGTAAAATAAGTTGTCACGTGTTAACCAAACTTTTTGTTAAGTTTTTTATACACGAGTGCCACTCGCACTTGACAGATTTTACACGGCTGATAATAATTTAAATGTCCATAATTCAAGAGATGCGTGATTGTTTTTTATAAAATGAGGAAGCTGAGGACTTGCTTACATTCATCATACAATTGTTTGTCCTTTTATACTCAGTTGTGAAATAAACTCAGGATGTATGACTGTATAGAATTTGTTCATTGCCAATTGACTCAGCTCGATGACGTGACAAGAAACTTGTATAGATTATGTTTTATGTTTAACACCATGGCTTAATGAATTATTCATTGATTCATTTTCATAGATATGGTAGAACATGTTAGGATGAATACTAAAGGGGACGTGGGAGCGTTATTCCATGACAAAAGTGTAAGTTGCTTCTAGCATTTATGATCCATTGTAATAAAAATGAAAATGTATGTCATCCTTAGCTTTCTTGTGTGTTGAATTTGATTATGAAATTCTTTGGAATAATGTTTTTATGAAATGTCTCGTGAGTTCCATCCCAAAAATAGGATGTTTCGGAACTTCTTGCCGGTCATTTTTATTTTGTAATGATATAAAAATGGTGGCTTTTTCAAAATATACAGTAATTATCTTTTGTTTTCGTGTGCTGGTTCAGAAAAAATGCGTTGATACATGCATGTCTTTAAGAGCTTTTAATAAAAAGTGGCATGGTCTATGGCCAGTCACATTTTATGCGAAAAAACCATTTTTTATCAAAAGTGATAGTTAAGGATATATAAATACTTATTCAACATCCCATCTCTAAGGATATATAAATACTTCATCAACATCCCATCTCTAAGTATATATAAATACTTCATCAACATACCATCTCTCTCGGGTCTCGTCTCAGTATGAGTGGGTAAGACTAGTCCATTACTTTGGTCTAGTGCTAGACTTCACACGACGTCGAGAAAAGCTCTCAGGCATGACTCCTTAGGTTAGGGAGGTGTACGATGTTTTCCTTTACCGTTAAAACGCGTGATAATTAAGTAAGTATTAATACGCCCATGGCACAATCTTAGGGGCCTTTACCAAGCAGTAAACAATAAACAATAAATTTATTCATAATTACAAAGGTAAAATATTATACAGGATAACTTACAAATAATTAGAAGGTATTACAATTTTAGGTGCCTGTACTAGGATAAACCTGTGTCACAGGCACCTGTGTCGCAGGTTTACCAAGCAGTGGGTGAAGTCAGGCTGAGGGTGACGCACATGACTTTGCAATGTCAGAGGCGTGCCTGCTTTGACTTAGCAGTCCAGTGGTCATATCACTAGGCTATAGATCCTCATCAGCCTATACTCGTCCACTGCTGGACGTAGGCCTCTCCTAGTGCCACAGAGTCCAATCTTCGGCTTATCCTATTGAGTCACTGCCAGCTACGGTGGCGAGCGCCCTACACTACGGTAACCTAGACGCGGTATCTACAACGCTCCAGATCTCGTATGAGGTCGAGGCTATCAATGCATATAAAAGCTTCTTAAATTGTTTTCATTTAACCATTCCAGCTGCGAAGTATGGTGACGCTGGTCAAATGGGTTGGGGAGCGTTGGGAGTTGTCGTACTTGAAGACTGACACTAAGGAGCAAGTGACGGAGGCGTGTGACTTTATAGTGGTAGCCATTGGCGAGTTCAGCAGCCCCGTCATACCTGACATTGATAGGCTGGACGTATTTAAAGGTAAGATTCAAATATGTTCAAATGTTATAGTGAGTACTACATGTAACTTATTGGTTTGTACTAAGTAGGATATTCAAATTAGGAATGTCCCATTAGTCTTTTCTGGTTTTCGATTCCCAGGTCGAGCAAAGTGTTCATCGATTTCGGGCTCACTTTTGCCTTTAACTTAGATATACATAATTTCGTCGCATTTTGGGTGTAGGTACATTAGTACACCCCTAATCCTTCGGGGAGTATGTGGTGGTACATTTACTAAGTAGGTGTTGCGTCCATGTGAAGGTTTAATTAAACTATTTGTAGGTGCGTGAGTTTTTAGATTTCATCCCCAGGTCGACCAATGTGCTGGTTAGTTGGGTTTTTCTTCGCAATCTTAGTAACATAGGTGTAGAAGCGAATGACTGGTTATATGAGATTTAGCAAATGATATGTCAAGATGTATCGTGAACTGATGTTGTAGGCGTTTGTAGGCAGTAGCCACCGTCACCGTCAAGCGGCCCGTATGCTTGTTTGTCATCTTATTTCAATAATAATTGAAAAATTAAAAAAAAACCTCGACAATTTCATTATATCTCGACCGATTTTCATCAAACATAGCTAAGAACACTCCCGACGACATTTTTGCGTCGGGGGTTAAAATAGAAGGTAATAAACATAAGACTCAGATAAATGGTAGCCCTAGATGGTAACTAGCTGATTAAGAATAGAACGTCAACACATTCTTATCCCATAAGAGTTTTCCACGCAGTTCAAAATTCAAATATGGCTTTGATTAGTTCCACCATCACAATGGAAGGTAATTTACTGCACTGGATAAATACGGATACCTACTAATTAAACATAATAATGAGCAGTAATTAGACTTAAATAAGTAAATATTCCAAATGTTGGATTAGGTTAGCACTATTAGATAATTGTTTATTTTGTACTATGAATGACAAAATTACATTTAACGCATTACAACTTTACAATCGAGTTAATATCGAATCTGATATAGATGATTCTTTAATCTTGATGATTGTACTCACCTGTACTTATAAGGTACCTAAGTATTATCTATTATTGTGTCACAAGGAAGTCGAAACAAAGTTGTGTTATGAACGGGGTTGGTTTTAGGCTGATATATGATTGAAACGGGGGAATAAGTTCATGCCTGACAAATAGATAGACAGCTACACATCGCGTTAGATTTTGCCAGTGTAAGCTGACCTTTCATTGAATGAAACGTATATACAACGCTAAGTCTGCTTACACTGGATATTTATAGCATTAGGAATAAAAAAGGACACCATGCGCCGACCCCAAATAAATTGGGACAAGGGCAAAAGGACGAAAAGTAATAATGCTTGGGTTAGAGAAAGGAGTATGATTGAGGTAAATGGAGAATCTTCTTCTATAACTGGTATTTGTTGTTTGACCTCAACTTACTTGAATATTTTTTTATAAGCTATATGGCATCTGACAAATGTATACGTTGGGTAATAAAATAATTGCAGTCTCTTTTGTGTTAGTATAATTTTCCTGTATTTAGTGAGCTTGTTGTATTCGTCAGTCACGTTTTATTCTCACGTCAAGGATATTTTATTGCGTTTCCTATTATAATTTGCGTTCAGTTATTTCGTTGCTGAGGTCATTGGTGTGGGAGTAAGCCCATTAAATATAATAGCATCATATTGTCTTACTTTATGTTCTCTATTGGGTATTATATATATAAGGGGTGGTAGGGAATGCCTTTGAAGGGGTCTAGGTAACGGACCACAGCCTTTCATGGTCGTGGCTAATGTCACAAATCGCATGGCCTTGACTATAGGGTAAAATAATCAAGTGCGGTTTTAGTTGGTACGAGTCCGACATACTACAGCGTAGTTGGGAATGATAAAGTTTAAGTAAATATTGAAGTCTGTTTAAATACCGTAGATGCCAATGCCCTTATTGCTAAAAAGATTAATACATCGACATCAAATTTTACAAACTTTTCTTAACCTAATTTATTGACCCATTACATATTTACCTACTGTCCTACAGTTGGGCCCTTGTCTCCTGTTGAAGTGAGAAGGTTAGGCTTTAGTCTACCACAGACAGCAGACTTCTCAAGCCGTCAAGAATTTTCTTCGGCATGCTGGCCCCCACAATATTTTCCTTCACCGTTTTAAGCGAGTGATCATTAATTAATTAATGCGCGTGATTAGGAAAAGCGACTACGATTTGGCACTTCAATGATCATATCACTAGGCTATCACTGCACTGCAAAGCTCATAGAAGATTAATTTAATTACAGGAAAAATAATACATAGTCACGATTACAAAGAAGCTGAAGCTTTTCGCGGGCGGCGGGTGCTTCTGATCGGCGCAGGCGCATCAGGGCTGGACCTGGCCATGCAACTGTCCAACGTCACCGCAAGGCTCTTCCACAGTCATCATCTCAGTTACAACCAACCGGACTTCTCCAAAACTTACACCAAGAAAGCTGATATCGATTCTTTCACTCCAAGCGGCGCCATATTTGTAGATGGCAGCACTGAGGAGTTTGACGATGTGATATTTTGTACAGGTAATTTTTCTGCAATAAAAACTAGATAATACTATGAATGCAAATGTATGTATGTGTTTGTTTATTATATTTTCACGTCTAAACTGCCGAACTAATTTTGATGAATTTTGGTATAGCATAAACTAGACCATGGGGAAAGCTGTACATTACATTTTGTTTCAAAAATTCCTTTGGGATGCGAGTTAAACCGCGGGAAACAGCTAGTACTATGTAAATATTATGACATAGTCTTATCTAACATATCTTCCTCTATCATCTCCTTATTCCAGGATATAACTACGCACACCCATTCCTGGACGGTTCCTCAGGAGTAACGGCATCGCAGAAGTTCGTATTGCCTCTATATCAGCACATGGTTAACATCAAACATCCCAGCATGACGTTCGTTGGGGTGTCCAAGAAAGTCATCAACAGGGTCATGGATGCTCAGGTCAGTTAGTTTAACTGCACCACTGCTGGATCACAGGCCTCTCGATGAGACGTCGGGGAGTCGCCTCATGTCTTCGAACTTTCGGTTCTAGGACATGCAGGTTTTGTCACGATGTTTTCCTACACCGTTTTGGGAGCAGTGGTGATGAAATCATTCATACAAATTAAGGTGTCAGTCTGGGTTCGAAGCTAAATAGTGTATGATACAGGGTTATTGATAAAACATAAATAACCCCTCCGGATTAACATCAAAAATAATAACTTTGCTCTATGAGTTTTTAATAATACATCATTAGAATCTTTGCCTGCAGTTGTTATGTTATCAGCAAACCTAGAAACTATTAATGAAATGATTCTACTTTGCCCACAACTGTCGGTAAAGCAGCATCGGCGACTCAAAACAAATCAGAACCGGTAATACAATCTGTTTATCGTCGGTGTTTCATTCCGGGTTTGATTGCCGTTGTGTTTAACATCGATCGTTAGTTTTGTATGCATTCCACAATATCTTACAGATATTTATGGCTTAAAAAAATATTCGGAAACATTTCGGAGTTAATGTGTTTTCTTGCTTTGCGGTCCAAATATTAACAGTACATTTATTTAACAGGGCCAGTATTCTGCGGCGTTAGCGGCAGGGAAATTCCAGCTGCCATCACAGGAGGAGATGCTGAGGAACTGGCTTGACCACGTGTACGCTCAACAGAATGCCGGCATGAGGATCGTGGATGTCAACGTTATTACTGATATGGTAATTACACGGCTGCATTCTAGATAATTAGTTAACACCAGGTGCAAGAGAGGGCTGGTTGTCATTGATGGTAATGCTGCTGGAGCTTATGATAAATTAGGAGTTGTCTAAGTGCACTCTATCCTACCGTGAAGCGGTAGTGAGCGAACATTCCGGCTTCAAAGAGCAAAGAAGGCATATTTCTTCTTCAGCATTTGGTCCACTGTCGTATGTATGTCTCTTGTAGGGACTTTTACGAGAAACGGCGAACTGCAGTCACGGTACTATTAACTGAGCACTAATGCATAGGAACAGCATGATGTTAAGACTATTGCAGAATATAATATAGTCACCAAACCAATCCGTTTTCCTCTGCAAGACAGTCACAAAGGAACATAATCTCTTTTCAGCAGCATGATATTTTTTTAAATAATAATTTCTTTTTTTCAGGATGAATACTTTGGTAATCTTACTGAGGAAGCTGATATCACCCCTGCCCCTCCAGTTTTAACCAAAATCGCTCGTTTCAACGGAAGAAATCGTCTGGAAGACTTGCTGAACTATCGCGATTTTGACTATGAAATCATTGACAAACAGAATTACGATAGGAGGTATAGCCCTAGGAAAGAACAGCCATGTCCTGTTGATATTTAATTCTTGAATGTGTTTTGGAAGAAGTGAGTAACCCTAGATTGGTATTTATCAGTACAAAGATGAAACTGACTGATCGTTCAATCTTAAATTTTGAGCAATGACCCTTTTCATAAGCTATTGATTTGCATCCGTTCCTATGACCGTGATAGTGCTAATGAATCAATAGAAAAATAACATACTAGACTAATTTCATTCAAATGCACAAAACGATGTTAAAGTCGCCCAGCCCTTTGACAATGCCAATGTCACGTTCTCACAGCAGTTTAGGCCCTAATTTATCGGAATAAATTCCAAAATGCCCCAAACTTACGCATTCGCCCTAAAATTAAGGCAGAGGTACAATTCAACATCTTATAATAAAATAGCGGATGCAAGATTCGATAAGTTTGTATGCAGTTGATTTAATTACATTGTTTACATAGATTTTTTTAAATTAATCTTATTGAGATCAAATTTTAATATGCTTCTAAGAATTTTTAACGATGATTTTTCTGCAAATGTCGTTTTAATTGTTGTATTTAATTATCATAATACCGAACACAGCAAAATTACGTGCGGGCAATCTTAATTAAAATTTTGCATAAAGCGTATATTACGAATGCAGCACTTAGAAGCTAAGGTATCTCCCAATATGACCACAGACATTCGGCTGCATATAAAACAAAGCTATACTTTGCAAGTATAAGTTGACATCTCATTGTACGAAAAGCCTGTGCAATTCGAGGTCAGCTAACACTGGCAATTTATAAGCACGATGTGTAGCTGGGTCTGTGAATTATCAAAAGTGGCCATTTTAGCCCCCAGAGCGGAGGCTAAGCATGTGACGTCACAGTTTTTCTAAGAGAAAGTAGAGCTGAATGCAGTGGTGTATGATCAAATTTTAATTTTATGCCATTATAATCAATATGAATAATGGGCAAGGTAAGCGTTTGGGTGCGGAATACTTCCCACAGGATGCGTAACACTTTTTGTCCTTAAGAATATGAAATTGTACCTTAGCACGTAAAGCTATGGTCAGATTGTAAAACTGACGTTAGATTGTGATCGGACAATAAAGTTAGGGATACGGTACATTCTATAAAGATTGTAATTTCACTAGAATAATTTTAACCTAATTAGGCGAAAATTGTGTCACTTTCTGTGGGTAATCTGTGGTCCTTACTTTACTTGTGGTACAGTTGCCAGCACATCAGGGTTATACAAAACGTGTCAAATTTCTCGAAAATATTTTAAACCTTAAAGTGATGATGGTTGAGTTCAGAATCAACTGAAAAATTTTTAAATTTTGTGCCAACTTGAAGTGGCCACCGTACTTTGTGTTAAAATAAAATTGTTCTTGCCTGTTTTCATTGGTAGGGATTTATTTAAATTAAGTGAGTTATTAATACAGTAGGTATTTGTTTTGTATTCGTTTACTGACTGTTACCAATAAACAATGATGTAATAATTATAATTAATTAATTAATAAGTACAAATTAACTACTCCCAGTTTTGTTGATTATTGTACATTATTATTTGTTCGTCTGTACATTAAATGAATTTTACTACTAAATAATAAATAATTCGTTTGTAAAATTGTTTATAGTGACAATTATTCTTAACTACATATGAGGTATTGTGATGTTATTGCTATTAATAATAAATAGTTTAAAATGCTTTTTGATAATTGTTTTTTTAACCTTAGTCATATCAAAATACATTCAAAAGCGTAATCAAATGATGGCAATAATTAGGTATAATGATTTTTATGAATATATGGAAATAAACTTAAAATAACTAGATTTTATCACATATTGTAATTATAAACGCGAATCATAAATATCATTATTGAAAAAGGACAAAAATCTGGAATAAAAAAAATGTCTTCAATTATGTGAAGATAAACCCGGTCTCTGGTGTCTATGGGAACTAAATTCACGTTGCCAGAAAGCGAACGGAATGTAGGCGCCCTATTATCCTATGTATCCTTCTTTCATATATTTTTGTTAGAAGACGATCGAAGATTTTGATGTAAGATAGTGGATTCGGCCAAAAATTTCAATTTACACCTAAATCTCCTACGATTTTAAGCAGAGATTTTATCGCTCTCTTTCTAACATAAAATTAAAATGCTTATAACGTCCATATTTTTGAACCAATTTTATTTTGTTTTTGTTGATCGGCTCTATTTATGGTATGCTTTTGTATGAGACCATAAAAAAATACAGTCAATGAACCTATTATGGGTCTAAGCCTCGTGCCACAGCTGGGTCCTCCACTTTCCTGGTGAACGTGTTGTCATCAATAACAGTGTATTCGTAATTTCTGAACGTGTAAAAGTTTTCCAGCTTGGCTTCTATATCGAGGGTTCGGATCTTGAACATCACTGGCGGCACTCTATCGATACCCGATTCTTCCGAAAGCTCAGCGTAGTATATATCCTGAAATTTTAAGGAAGCTTTTACAGGAAATTAAAGAAAATAATAATTAAAGCCTTTTCCTAGCTATGTTAGTATCGATTTCCAGTTTAACCAGAGTTATCTTATAACTCTGGTTAAACTCGAAGACGGATGGATACAGACGTAGAACATGCAGTCGTAGAAAATTTCTGGAAACTAATTCTTATTATACCTAAATATTATATTTTTATTCTTATTCCTCCATTTATATTTTGCAATTACAGACACTACTTTTTTACAGACAAATATGTATAAATAAACTCCTACTGACCTCCTTTTCTGCGAGTGTGTGTATGTGTGACATGGGGTATCCCTTGGAGCGTATCGCTTCTACCCTCTTCTGCCACTCCTTCATCATCTGGTCGTGATGCGGTAGAGTGAAGTTCCCTTTGATTAAAGCTGTGGCGTATCGTGCCTGGAATTTCATCATACATAGATTAAAGATGATACAAAGACTAAAAGGATGGGAAATGAGAGAATTCTAACTAGAAGAGTTGATAGAGGTTGCCTATACCTATAGTGAGACCACGCACCGGAAAACGCTGTGTGGGACGACGTCTAACGACATTGACAGACGATCTGGTAAAGATCGCTGGGAGTTGTTGGATGCAGGCGGCATATAACCAGTCGTTGTGGAAGTCTATGCCCTTCGTTCAGCAGCGGACCTCATTTGGCTGATATGACGATGATACCTATAGGTTCCTAAAATGAAAAATACTACGACACACCCTTTTGGCTAGATAAAGGGTCGAATGAAGAGTCAACTGACATTTTTGATATTATTTTCATCAACACATTAAGTAGACAATTACTCTTAACTGTGCCCCGCGGTTTCACCCGTTTTGCCCTGCTCAAATACGTAGACAATGACATTTACCTGTGCATCCAAAGCGACGACCAAGCAGGCTCTGACGACGAGCCCCATGACGACCATGGAAGGCTGGTTTATGTTCACCATGTACTTGTACAGAGGCACCACGCTCTTAGGGTGCAGGGTCAGCCCGCTCGACTCGTCTAGGAAAGGGTAGTTGTAGAGGAAACCTAGGAATTAAAGCGTATAGGTATATATTACTGCAAATTTTATTGATAGACTGCCTTATTAGTCTAGTGGTCCTGTCCGCGACTATTACGATAAAGGACTTGGGATTCATTCTCAGGTTAAGCAAAGTGTCATGGGGTTTTCTATTAAATTCTCAGTATTCTCATAGGCTCCCCCCTATTACATGGACCTAAACATACCGGCGAACTATTGGTGTACATTGAGTACTACCTCAGCCTAACCCTTCGGGGAATACAGGCGTGATGGTATGTTATATTTAGATATTATTTATACATAAATATCTCCACGCCTGTATTCTACGAAAGGTTAGGCAGTATGTTGAAATTTCATGTTAGGTTAGCGAGCCTTTTGCCATTCAGGGGGCACACTTGAGTTGTTGACAAAAAAATAACAGTCATTTTGAAAAATTGTATTAATAATGATACGTATACTACGTACTGAAAAAATAATTGAAATGAACTTACAAAGTTCCACGGTATAAGCTCTTTAAATTTTTTGGGGGGGATTAGAGGGAATGCTTTGTCCCTTTCCCACAAAACGCAAGTCAGTATACAATTTGTATGACGAACGCACGGTGTTACGTCACAACGTGATATAGTGCGCTCTCCGTCCAGCATACAATTAAAACGCTTAGAACTGTCTTATTTTTGAATCAATTATAATTTTGTTTTTATTATTCGGCTCGATTGATGTCACGCTTTTTTAATGGATAGTAAAAAAATATTAGTCATCTAGCCTAGTTATTCCAAAATAAACTACCAAACTAAATAAACAAATATATTTTCGACTATACACAACAATAACTAACCTGTGCAATAAATAATATCATCTATTTCTTCAAAGGTGCCATCTTTGAATATAACTCCAGTTTCATTTAACTCCTTGATGTCTGGTTTCTTGACGTAATTAGAAGGGAAAGGCGTGCGGAAGGTGACCCTGGAGTGTTGACTGTGGATGAGGGCCTTGCTGATGTCGGCTACTTGGAGACCGATATCCATGCCGGAGGGTCCAGCGCCTACGACCAACACTCGGCGGTTTCTATACGGCTCCGGTTCTCGATAATCGTGACTGTGGATTATTGTTCCTGAAGAAGAAGATGTCTTTTGAATTATGTTGGTTTTTGTTTGCCTCAACAGTCAAATGGTCCTAAGTGGGACTGTTACGCTAAAGGTCCTGGGTTCGATTCAAAGCAAAGAGTTCGAGCAAAGAGTTATTGGGGTTTTTATTTGAAATTCTCAGTAGCAGCTCGGAGTTTGGTGTTGTGTCAGGTTAATGGCAATAGGAAGTGCGGGCGTACATTAGTACACCTCTGACTAACCCTTCGGGGAATACAGGCGTGATGGTATGTTTATGTTTTATTAACGTACCTTTAAAACGGTCTTCACCAGGTATGTTGGGCATGTTAGGTTTGCTGAAGTGTCCGTTCGCCACGACGACGTAATCGTAGTCCTCCTCAAACGTTTCATTTGTTAAAACATGTTGATGTTTGATCCGCCACACGTCGTCTATCCTTCTCACTTGGATCACGTTGTGTAGAAACTGTGGACGTAATCATCATCAACCCATTAAATTGTCCAAGCAGGGGGACAATAACAACTCCTCTCAAAATGGGAGGGGTACGCTAGCCCATTGCAGGTTGGCAGACTTCACACGCCGTCAAGAAAATCTCTCAGGCATTCAGTTTTCCCCAAGATGTTTTCCTTCACCGTTTAAGCGCGTGATAATTAATTATTATTAATACGCACATGGTTTCGAAAAGTCAGAGGTTCAAACTGGTTCGAAATTGACTTGCCTTGGATTTGAACTTGATTGAATCTTTGACTTGGTAGTGTAACGGTCATAAGAATTGAAGCTTTTAATACAGTTATTTGTTTAAAATATTTATATTTTTGTCAGAAGTTCCGCAGTTCCATCCCAATCAGATGACTAGAACGCATAAGAAGAGGGGGAAGAAACAAAAACAGCTATATAGCATAAATAGACTCTTTCTATAGACAATATGTACTCAACTCAACCTTACCTATACTCATTCTATAGACTACAAGACGCACTATTAGGTACTCATTCTATAGATAGAATATGAGTTCCAGCCAGAAGCGACGAACCAAACAAACTAAAGTAAAGTCTTACCTGTATGTGTTTCAATATATCAAAGTGTTTCGCATAATCTTGCAGATATTGGTAGTAATCCTTCCAACTAGGAAACGAAGGTAGATTTTCTGGCAAGGGGAATCCCCTGAGTTCCATTGTTGGTTTTGGTAAATTTGTTCTAAAACAAAAGAAAATATATTGCCCTAAGTTTGTTTTTGGTGTCAGTATTTTGTTGTCATTGGTCCAGTGGTTACTGGTGCTGCTTCTGAGAATGAGGTTCTGTGTTCGACTTTCCCAGTAGTGGCTCGGACTTTGGATTTATGTAAGTTATATTATATTACGTAAATGTAACTAAAACAAATGGAATGTGTACCTAGGATACAGATGAAAAGCGCTAAATTCTCTTGAGTTCCTACATAAATATCATAGCAAATTCACTTTCAATACATTTTTTTACATCGTTACATCAAGATAATACAACATGCGGGGTAATATAAATTTAATATCACGCCATCTATCTGTTTATATGAGAATTAAACAGTCAACAATTCACATTGAACTCTATGAATACTTCAAACAACTACCAATGTTCTGCAATGTTTTAATTACTCCATTGTTTATATCATGTATCTAATAATTCAATTTGACTATTTATTAATATCAATTCATCTTTCCTATTTTGTTACCATCGTTCATAATTTGTTTTATTACAACGATCTTCGTGAACGCGCCTGACATCGTTTGCGTGGTATAATCACAATCTATATTATACACAATTTAAATAAACAAACAGTTACAGAGAAAACGATGTATTTTATATCTATATCTTTTATTAAATATACATACCTTAAATATTTGTACATGCTAGTGTGCAATGGTAGACCATTCTCGTCTGTTCCCAGGCGTGGGTCGTAACGCCAGGTGCCGCCAACATATCGGGTTGCTTCCAGTACTGTGAAATTTATGCCTTCCTCCTTTAAGTATCTTGCCGTAGACAAACCAGCTATGCCAGCTCCGATCACACAAACGCGTTTTGTCTAAATTATAACAAAAGATAGAAGATTCTTTATAATAAACATCAATGGGTAAATGTGTGAAGGATAAGGGATACGTTGGATGTCGCTAATTTAAGCGAGGTTCCTACTATCGTGTAGCTGTTGCCTGTCTTATTTGCGTCCAAATAGAACTATTATGAATGTTACCAATTTATAATAATATTGTCTTTGTTATTTTTTTTTATATTTGCTCTAGTGATAGTATATCTCACTAACTTCGAATAAGTTCCAGTCAAATTACTCGGCAGTATATTTCATGGATTTTGATTAAATAATAATTAGAATAATAATTGCGGCTATCAGAATATAATGCAATGCGGTCTTAAACAAACCATGCAATAACATTCTTCGCAAACGTTCAAGTTAATGTCAGACTGCGCTCAGCTGTTCTGTGTATTTTTCGATACAAATCTATTACTTTAAAGAAAACATGTAACAACACAATAATAGAACATTCCAGTTCTTTTACACAGACACTGTATTGTATTATTATGTTAAGTACATAATTATCGACACACACTTATAATTATAAAGTAAATATAATAATAATGAATAATCTTACCATATTATTAATTGTTTTGGCAGATCAGTGAACAATACTGCAATATTTTCATTTATTTGACATTTCACATATTATTATTAACGTTAATCAAAAGAACTTCGATGCTGTATAGAGAGATAAATTACGAAGTCACGCGAATTTTATCGAAACAATTGACATTAGGTGCAGTGTTTACGGTACTCGAGTCTCGACTGACTTAATGTTAAATGACACAAACGACATGATTCGCCAGTTTTGACTTTATCTACCATATCAATATTTATTGAGTGGATTCGGCATTAAAATTTCCAATTCCAAGATCGATACTAAAGAAGCATTCACTTTTCTTATACCTTTGTCTGGGTAGTTTATCCATCATTCTCTTGAAAGAGTTAAAGCCTGCCTATATAATACATACAAAGTTCTAAGACTGTTGTTTCTTAATCAACATTTAATGAAAAATATAATTGGCAAATTTAGGAGTGTATCTAATCACCAATTTTACCAATAACCTGCATGCTGACAACATTTCTCATGCATAGCACGCCGTTATTCTAATTACAACTTCAAACTCATTATGTAAGTAATAGCAAAAAGAAAATTTGGTTTTTCTGTTACAAAAACTGAGAATGCCATCTTTTACTTCTATAAACATATTTCTTCTATACTATCGGCACATACTATTTGATCTATCTGCTGATGCATTGTTATTAGATTAGCCAGTTCAATATCAAAAGTTTATTTAAGTATATATATCTTACTAGTGTTTTTTATTCATAGAATTTATTAGGTATTACATACATTTCAGTAACATATCTAACGGGTTTCAAAGAAGAATAGAAAAATTCCTCATTTACCAATCTTATTGCCATATGGAATCTGTGCTTTGTTAGGTGTTCCACAGGGTTCAATTGTAGGACCATTTATATTAATCATAATAGGAAACTTATTGACCAAAGAATGATCGATCAAGTCGCTCTTTTAATACATGTTTACTAGAATCAAACCCAATATACATTTCAATAGTCTCCATACGCATTTGTCTATAGTTTTTGTTATAAACTTTAAACAAAATTGGGCATTGTAGATCAGTATTTCTTAAAATGGTCGAAAAACCCTACGTCGGCAGAGCCTCCACTGCCGACACTATCAGAGGCCCCTTGATAGCGTAATAATATGTAAGTAAACTATGTAATAAGTATAATATGTAAGTATACACCTTAAAAATAATATTAAATTATTTTTAAAGTGCACTATTACAATTTATCACTCTTTTTTTTAATGAGTGATCGCCTCATTAAGCCTAGTGGTCCTAAGCGCGACTGCTTATTGGACTGTCCTATAAAATTATCAGTCTCAGATAGTTTGTTTCTTTGGGAGTCTTAAGTAATAAAAAATTTAAAGTGAGCGGTGAGCGAAATAGCTTTGACAATTTATGATCTACTTGAATGATAAAAGAGCGTCTTTAGATTATACGATTTGATAGAAGCATCTAGATAATGAACAATAGATAAAACAAAATATTATCGTTATTATGCGTACTCTTCTTCGCATAAGTATGTGTTGAAAATATGTTTTTTATTTCTAATATAGGTGAACAGTCTTAATGATAACCTTTGATATTGTTTCATTGTTGCTAAGAATTAGTCAGATATATGAACCTCGTATCGTATCCTCGTACCAGCAAACTCAGACACGTAAAACATATTACAGAAGAAATAATTTTTAAGATTTTGGATTTAAAAGTAATATTAATAAAAATCAATGTATAAAAGGAATAAATCTTGACTGACACGTGTCGCCCTTTCGAAGTTACTTTTTCTACAGAGATAATAGCAAAAATCTACAAGACCCACCTTTATATGAGCACTTAAAACCAAACACATTTGTAACAACAGCACAACAAAAACTACAGAGTTTCTACGAAACATTTCTATTAATAGAATATTATATTAAAACGACAGACAACACGTCCGCGACACAAGTTCAACGCGTATCTTTTAGCGACATTAACCTTATTATATAATTCTTGATGAGGACAAACATGAATGTATTTGAACTACCAATTCATTTTATCTATAGCATGATTGTAATATACAATAATTAATTGATTTCATCTTTCTTCTGGCACTGACTGTAATATAGTTTTAATAATCGTTTTATGTAAAAGCTTAAAAAAATGTAGTCAAATTAAGTTAATATCTATACTATTTTTTTAATATTATAAAGTTCAGCTTTGTTTGCTTGCTTGAACGCGGTAATTTCAGGAACTACGGGTCCGATTTGAAAAATTCTTTCAGTGTTAGATAGTCCATTTATCGAGGTAGGCTATAGGCTATATATCATAACGCTAAGACCAATAGGAGCGGAGCATAAATGAAAAATGTTGCAAAAACAGGAAAATTTAAATGCAGAAAAGCCGAGAAACCATACGGGCGAAGCCGTGAGCGGAAAGCTAGTACATTAATATTTATAAATCATGTTAATATAAAAAGTTTGAGCGCAGTTTCATTGGCATCTCAAACTTTTTGAGACAAAACGAAGACTATGGTCTTCCTCAGGATGCAATTCATCTCCTACCCAACATTTATGAAGGCAACAAACAGACAGATGTCACCTCAAAGACGTAAATTAAAAAGTCAGTACCTAACCAGAAGACGGAGATTCAAATCTTGCCCGCAGTCGTACTTTTCCTTTACTAAAATAACTTAACAAACAGACTTTTCTGCTCCTCTTCAAATATTTCCTACTAGCTTTCCGCTCATGGTTTCGCTTGCGTGGAGTATAGGTTTCTAGTATAAGGGGATAATATAAAGGTAGCCTATATCTTGTAGCTTTCTATTGGTGAAATAATTTTTCAAATCGGTCGAGTACTTTCAGAGCCTATTATATATATTATACAATGCAAACAAACAATCAAATCTTTCCTCTTTATGACTAATATAAGTTTAGATAAAGCTCTTGCTAAAAATGAAGCTACGTGACAGATATATAAAATAAGTCTTCACATCCTGTATAAATATGGAAAATATAGGTCACTTTGGGAATCCCAACATTGAATATGCACGTACGAGTATGTATTGTAAAAATATTTATATGTTGCTATCTAAAAGTTATTTACCAATAGGTGGATATAATTGTATTGGCTTGCGAATACAATTATAAATAACTGTTATACTTATATTTTATTCTGCTCAAATGATAGCTGAGTGTCGATTCCTGAATATAACAAATATGTGTACCTATAGCCTGCTTAAATTATTGGTATTTGGTGTGAGTTTTTGAATTGGTTTGTAAGCACACAGTTTTAAGAAGTTATAAAGAATTATTAACCCAAATATAAAATATTATATCAATAAAATTGTAATACATATTATGTAAGACTAAACATAATGCCTTCGTCCTCTCTCCTACATTTCCGTGCCTGACAGGGTCCATAATTGAGACTATAATATGTAGATTCTGTATAACACCTGTAAACATTATGGATGCAATAAATTTATTAAGTACCTATTGAGTATTGAGAAGACCAAACGTACTGGATGCTTGGTGGTAGTACTTATCTACCGCTTAGATATTATTTTTTATAAAGCTTACTAGCAAAGTGGCACATTACTAGTAATCTTGTTAACCCCTAGTACTAAGCTAAATGCTTGTGTTACGAGTGGGTTCAGGTGCGTCGGTAGTGCAATGAGTGAGTTTCGAATCGGCAACCTATGATCGCAAGTCCGACGACCTAGCCATTAGGGTATCGCCGCTTCTATAGACAACTATCAAATATTAGATAGCTATCACCCCCGCACATAAGTTGCATAATGCATATGTATGTGAGAGCACGAAAGTATTTATTTGAACAGCGTGTTCCATCTTCGACCCTGTTTGTCCAAGACTAGGGTAAGACCATAGGATTTCAATCAATCAATCAAATGTTTTTATTTCAAATAAGCTTTTACAAGTGTTTATGAAACGTTATTGACTCTAGTTGCACGGTTCCAAAAAGTTGATCCAATGGAGAAGAATCCGGCAAGAAACTCCATGGACACTCTTTTAAAATAAATTCACTTTAAAAATAATTTTACATCATTCACATATGTATTGGTATACAGGTACATTATGGCGATAACAGAATGTGAAGACATTGGAGGTTTATGGCATCATACATGTATCCAACATCCAAGTTAACAATAGATAAAAACAAACCTTATATTAGTTATTTAGTAGATAAAGAAAGAGGATGATACATTTTTCTATTAGGTACACATAGAGCTACAAATCGAGCTATACAAATCCAGTATAGCCGGAAATCTTTTTTAATACGAAGAAAAAGATTTCCGTACAAAATATGACCAGCCTATACCTACTTACTGGATTTGTATAGCTTTGTGTAGAATAATCGATAAAAAATATATTAAGGCTTGGAAGTCAGTTCGGATCTTTACAGCAACTGACCCCAATATTACCTACGCCATCCCTAGAGGTCAAAGTTCCCTCTTTTTAAAAAGTTAAGTTTCTCGAGTAGTGCCCTCTATCATTGAATCCAAAGAGGTGCAAATTAGATTCGCAAGGGCCTATTCGATGCCGACAACTGTATTATATTTTAAATTGACCATGAAAAAGAATTTGAGTGGAACATTTTGCTATAGTATTTATTAAAAATGCACACACAAAATATTTTTATTGACTTACATGTCTATAACTAATCCTAGGATACCGATGTGATGTAGAAATTGTGTCTGATGATGGCACTAATTTTGTGTAAAAAATTTATGACGAATATCATATTTTTTTGAATAACAGACGTTATCTGGTTTGGCTAGCTGGGTCTCGTTTTGAAGGTAGAACTTGAATACCTTTGTTCTTTTTTAAATATTACAAAAATGATGGGTCTCTCTACTTTATGGGACCTAAACATACCGACGAACTGTGGGACTGTGGGAGTACATTAGTACAACTTTCGGGGAATAAGGCGTGATGGTATGTTTTGTTTTGTTATTTAAAAAAAATAAAAAAAGACGTTTTCCAAATGCACCGCTATTGGTTTGAGCTGACAGAAGCGACATGTCATTTATCATTAGGTGAATGACCGACCTATTTTGTCACTCAGTTAACGGCCTGATTCAATAGCAAATTACTACAGATAGGATTTGATATAAGGTACATATAAGTATGGTCACAATCTTATCCCTAGTAAGTAAATCTAAGCAGATTTGTCATTAAAACCTGCCTTTAGTAAGAAAAAAAGTGAACGAAACTTCGCAATTACAGCCATATTATAAAAACACAGTGCACGTTGCATACCTCTGTACTCTCAGATGTCAGTTGGTGTGTAAACAAATGCGTTGATATTTTGTATAACAATTGTATGTAATTTAAAATGAGTTATTATTCTACTTGTCGTTGGTGTGCTGTTCCTAAATGCCAGAATACTATTGTAAGTTACATACCGGACATTGGTATTGTGTTTTTTTTTTTTATAAAAGCTTAGGTACCTACTAGCAATGTGGGTCGCATGCTTGTGTTACGAGTGGGTGCACGTCGGTAATGCAATGGTGGGTTTCGAACTGGTACCCACATGCTCGCTGCTTCAGAATTGAATTTAAAATTTATTTTATTAAGTATTTTATGACCTAAAATTACCATTTTCCGATTGCTTTTTGCCTAAACTATCGCAATATTATATTTATAGGTGTTTTCTCATATAGTGTAAATAAATACCATATTTTCCTTATCACGTTTGTTCGGTCACTTAGTCACATTTTAAATTTTCTACTAATTATGTCATATTTTATTTACAACTTCACACCTATATTAGACAAACATTGAATAATTAATAAAAACAAAATGTATTGTGTCTGCTGCGACTACATGTTTTTTTTTAAAGAAACCTCCGCGGACGTGCACAACGCAGGTAATTTACGAAAGTTTCAATGTATTCGCATGAAGGGTATAAAATGTATAGAGGACGAATAAACAAACATATTATATTATTATTATTATATTTTATACATCTAGGTATGTAATATTTATAAGAAATAAAATATTTAAAAATCAAAATTATATTTTATAATATTCATTAATGAAAAAAAAAAACTGAATTGCCTTCAATGTCATATAGCATGGACATTAATTAATTAATACATATTAATAATTTAAATACATATTCAAGTCTAGATAAATATTATTTCAATTTCCAGTATTTTAAACCACCCCTGTATTAGAGCGAACAAAACAAAATAAAAAATATTCAAATCAGTCAAGCCGCTTTTGAGTTTAAGTGAGGCTAATGAACAGCAATTAATTTTCATATAGAAGAGAAAATGGCATCAATGGAATCAAAATAATTGTTTATCTGCTTACTTGGCATATACTGTATTCGGACCCTCCACTAGATTAGCCAGACGAACTTAGAGGGTCGCGGGAATCACGCCCTCTCTGCACCCAATCCAAACTTGAATAAAATTAGTTTTCATATAAAATCGAAGTCTACCGTGTAAAAATTATAATACGATATCATATACCTTTATAATATTGTTTTCTTCTTATGTAGGTGATGGATTTTCTTGCCGGATTCTTCTCCATAGAATGAACCTTTTGGAATCGTGCAGCTAGAGTCAATAACGTTTCATGTTCGCTTGTAAAAGCTTAATTGAAATAAACACATTTGATTTGATTTGAATACTCATAATACACGTTTAACATAATACTCATAATACATACGAGTATATAAATACGAGTGCACTACTGTATTATTTATCTCTGCATCACCTCAAGGTTGTCTGGCAGAAAATGCCTAATGGCATTAAGACCGCCTTTGTACCAACGGTGCATAAAGAATTAATAAATAAATAAATAATATATGGTCTTATTCACTCCATAGGACACCAGATTATGAGTTTTGACTTTGGATGAAAGAGCTTAATACAGAAAGCGCTACTCCACGATGAGGGTCGCATCATGTTGAGGTTCCACTCTAACTAACCTAACCACGGCATGTAGCTTGGACTCTGTTCCCGATACCGGTGGGCTTCAATTTTTTTATACTTCACAGGTAGTAGTGTGTTGTCATCATGCATGGGTCGGCACGACTGTTGCGTTTCGTTCGGAGAGAGTAGAGCGCCGTACGCCCAAGTACTCCCTCACTCCTCTACCTTTTCTTTTACCTCCCATTTCCTCACGAAGTCAGCGGCTTGGCTTGCATTGTCTAAACCGCCACATTATTGCATTACGTGGGCTCGGATGAAAATACCTACTTGAAAATATGAGATAAATATAGATAATAACTGCCTCGTTAGTCTAGTGGTCACAAGTGCGACTGCTACGCTAAAGGTCTTCTCTTCAATTCCCAGGTCGAGCGGTGTTACTGGGTTGTTACTTTTCAAACAGACAGATGACAGAGTTACCATCGCATTTATAATATTAGGTATGGATGAATGAATGCGGAAATAAAATGTCTCTAAAATTTCTCTGAAATTTCTCTAACAGAACTATATCTAGTAATACGACCAGCAATTTTCTACTCTGCTACTTTGAAATTTCACCTAAACATTCCTCCTTGTCGCTGTCTTCATTAAAATTCAAGTTACATCACAGCTTACAATTAACCCTCTCTGTGTCTCTGTAGGCCTGAAATGTAGGCATTTAATATCGGTACAGGCGTATATGTGGTTTATTAGCCTGGAATTCCCCCTTAACACGTCAACAGGGATGCCTGCTCTACAAAATTTGCTTTTAATTGATAAATACTTGACCATTGGCGTGTGTAATTGAATGTTCATACACGGTCTACTTGTTATAGTAAATTAAACCTTCTTGCTTATCGGAATAAGGTCGGTAACAGTAGGGATTGTGTCGTTGTAAATCAAATGTTTGGAGATGGCTCACAGTCAGGCTATATTAATAGACAACGACGAATAATTTTATTATGCAGCAATTATCTGTGGACAATGGGTTAATTATATTGAGTTATGTTAAAATGCATAAGTGCTAGGATACCGCAGAAATCTTTTTCCTAAACGTAAGATAAAATATTTCGTTGTTTAAGTATTCGGAGTTTTCATTAAGCATCATAGTGACTGGATGAAGAAAGCCAAAGATCGGGCTCTGTAGCGTTTACTAGGAGAGGCCTACGCCCAGCAGAGGACGAGTATAGGCTGATGATGATAATGATCGTAACATTCGGAGCTATATTAGAATCTCCAAATACTGTGTAACTACCAAAATAATATATCACGTATCAAACAAAAATATTGTATTTTTTACAAACCTAAATTTCAATAGTATTATAGTAAGCAGGTCCGAAATCAATACGTAATAATATATGTATGTATTTACAAATGTTTCATTATCTACGTGAAATGTTTTTGTTTGGCATACACCCAAGATAAGAAAATATTAAATAATCGTCGACATGTGCATTGTATGTTATAAATATAAATACATATATACCATCACGCCTGTATTCCCCGCAGGGAAAGGCAGAGGCCTACTTAATGTACTGGTACACCCACAATTCACCGGTATGTTTAGGTTCCATGGAATAGGGGTGGAGCCTATTGCAATTAATCGGGCATAATCCACACTCTGAACTGCTACTGAGAATTATTTACAATTACATTTTGCTCGAACGCAGGATCTCTAGCTTAACAGTCGCGTTTAAGACAACTAAACGAATGGGGCAGTCATACATATAATAATGTCTATAAATTACACATTTACAAACTGTGAGTATATTAGATAGCAATTATCGTTATCTAACTAATGCTTATTAAAATGATAATTTGGTAATGTGACTCGATAGAGAAGATCTCTTGTAATGTCAAAGGTTACTTGTAATCTATGAACATTGGTAGATAATTTTACATGTGTGGTTATACAAACAAGAGAGATAATGTACAAGTATTAGGTATATAGTATTTCGACTTGCGTGCCACTAATATTTTTTTTTACTCGACAAACGAGCAGGCGAGCCACCCGATGGTGTCATCGCTGCCCATGAACATCCGTAATACCAAAGGAAATATAAAAAAAAGAAAAGAAGAAGGAAGGGGATTGAGGGAGGAATTGGTCCTCCAGCGCGCTCCAAAAATATTATTTTATATATATTTTTTTAAAAAGCTTACTTGCGTGCGGACTTGCGATCATGTGATTGCCGGTTCGAAACCCACCCATTGCACTACCGACGTAACCCACTCGTAACACGAGCATTTAGCAGCTTAGCACGACGGTTTAACAAGAATACTAGTGATGTGTGAGCCAAATTGCTAGTAAGCTTAAAAAAAAAACCCCGACCTTAATATAACAACTAACGACCTAATTATAACAACTTTTTTTACTTTTCCCTGAAAAGATAGGTTAACCTACCTTTCGGGTAAACACGGGTTCCATTATAAAAGCATTAAAACTAGCAAACGATATCTTGAGTTTAAATGGTAACCATTAAAATAATACCAGCGATGCGTGCAAGTGGAAGTTGGGGCACAGCCACCGCATCGTTAGCGCTTTGTACCGGACACAAAGGACGAGGTGACCGGACCGGACACCTACCCAACCACCTGCGAAATACATTCACAACTTTCTTTGAGATGGATGCTGTGGTTACATCTTGTTTAAAATTGTGTTGTTACCGTATATTTCTCACCGGCAGTTGAGTTTATCTATGTAAATATGCAGGTCCATGGAAACGGGAAATTTGCTTATGTATGTTATTATATAATGTGAATACATCTTAATTATATAATATTTTGTATTTGTAGTTATATTTATTATAGGTACCTTTATTTTTTTAATAACTGCTTAATAAATTACAAAATAAAAATAAATGGTTATAACTCCTAAACAGATAGGAATTTCCAAAAAAAAAACTATGTGTAATATTGGAATTTAATTTTATTATTTTCATGGAATTTGTTTTCAAGGACAAGTTTCATGGATAAAAGCGTACATTACGTACAAAACGAACAAGCAGGACATTGAAGCTCCAAACCATCATGACTGGAAGTCATGGAATGCAGTTGCTGTAGCCGAAAACAGGTCGATGGCATCGTCATAATATAAGCGCAAAATTCCATTCACGGATTATGATTAATCGCGAAATCTCCTAAAGTATGAAATTTGCCGATAAAGTTCCTTTAAAAGTGAAGAACATCTACTAAGTAATGAATTGTGAAATTACAAACGGGATTGACAAAGACGCATTACTGTCTACTGACAGATTTGTTTTAATAAAAAGATTTTCAATAGGTGTGCTTTATAGACATAGTATTTTGGCAGTACCTACTCGTCTGACCTATATACATACTGTTATTCTTTCAGGAAACGATTTTGTCTATAAAAATATAATTTTATACCTAAGCTTTCGGAAAATATTAGAAAGTTTTGATAATTTATTTTTAAGGTTCAAGCGTCAGGGTTGGGCGCGAATTTTTTTTTCTTCTAAGGGTAAGGGTAAGGCATAGGCCCTGAAACTTATAGGTAATTTATATTCTTTAAAAAAAAAATTTTTATTTAAAATTTATTAATAGAAGATTTGAACATTAGAATCCAAGGTTTTTCCTTCATAAAAAGCTACGGAAATGTGGATATTCTCTACGAAAAACCTGTCTTTAGGAAATAGGCGTAGTTGTTTGTATAATATGTAAGTATGCATATGTACGTGCCCCATTGCAAAATATGTATATCCAAAACGCACCTGTGGTGGCCAACGAGATTCAATCTAATTTTTGAAGGTTGAATAATGAGTAGTTGGACCTTATAGCATCATTTTTGATGTTATAAGGAAAGATTGAGATTTAGATGACTGTATTTATCAACTAGTGATGTAAATATATTTTATATCGGTGTAATAATAATATACAATTGATCGCCTGGTGGTCAAAATTCGATCGTCATATTTTTCTGCACTCCTTCTCTATACGAACTTTAATTGTGCCAAATCTCACATTCCTCCGCGCGTAATTTCTTCACGTATGTATTAACGTACCTATGTATGTATTATAGGTTTAATGCTTTAATCGTTCATACAATATTTTAATTTGTACTTATTCTACATACCCTCTTTTGTACCTGTTGTTGTAGTTTGGTGACCTACTTTTCACGTAAATTCCCTATTTTAGTATTAATTTTAATTAAATAAAAATAGTGCAGTATTTGAACCTGCGTCCCTCAGTTAAGTAATATCTGTAATTATGATTGGCTAATTAGTCTGATGAGGTTCTCAGTAGCAGCTCGGAATCTGGATTTGTGCAATAGGCTCGTTATTTGTAGCTCTTCCATTGTGAAATTGGGACCTAAATATGTGTACCTAGTTGTATTTAGTATACCTCTGCAGAACCCTTCGGTCAATATAGCCGTGATGGTATCATTTTACAAATTACACATACATACATACATACATACACTCACGCCTTTTTCCCACAGGGTAGGCAGAAACTATGGACTGCCACTTGCTACGACTCTTGCATATCTCTTTCGCTTCTTCCACATTCATACATCTTTTCATACACACGCGCCGGTTGCGAGTACTACGCACCTGACCTTTTTGGAGAACCTCGCCGATAAGATCGGTGTAGTCCTTCTAGGGCGACCTCTCCCGACGCTGCCACTAACATTCGCCTTATAAATTCCATTCGTTAATCGTCTTTCATTCATTCTCTCCCCCAAACCATCTTAGCATATTCCTTTCAATACGTGTCACTATATCATCTTTCAGTCCGCAACGTTGTCTTATCACACTATTTTTCAGTCTCTCATTCCTAGAACGCATTTCAACAGCATTTATTCTACTTTCATGTCTCTTCTGCCATACCCAACATTCACTAATATCTAGTTTTATATTACTATGTTTTGGTAAGCTTCCAGTTTAGGCAGATGGGTTTCAGTATTTTACACGAAGTGACGGCCATCTTTCAGTTTCGTCTGAAAAGAAATAGGTACCTATGCAATCTTAAAACACTGATCAAGATTTATTTACTATAACACCCTAAACAGGTAACTCCCATCACACAATAATATAAAGCAGGCCAAATAGGTACATAAAGGTGCATTTAAAACAAAAACCATAATATATTTGCATATACTCATATCATAATATGTATTTGTAATATAAGCTTATAGCATAATATATTTGTAATGAAAAACAAGTTCATGTTCAGTAATAAATAATAAAGCGTTCAAGGTAGGTGTACAATATTAGGTATAGAGGCGGCGCGCAATTTGTCCCCGTAATGGAAAAATTCCATGGAAATCGGTTGGTGAACGGGCGATTTTGTCTCGCCTCACACCCGCGGAGGATCGGGTAGCCAATATACTTTTATAATATAAACTTGCTGCTAAAGCATGTGCCTATTGTAGTAATAAATAAGTGAAACTGTCATTATAGCCTTGTGGTCGTAACCCAACTGCTACGTTAGAGGTTTTGGGTTCGAATGCCATATCAAACTGTTTTGTACCATCAGCTGCAGCTCGGAGTTTAGATTTGTACCCGGTTAATGGCAATAGGCTCGCCACCTATTGGTCTTAAACATACGAGCGAAGTCGAACTGTGGGAGTACATACGTGATGGTATGAATATTTTTATATTTGACCGTCGTCTATCGGTCAGATACATTGTGTATCTGCTAGTTACGTCTCTGTGGTAGGTATAACATTGGTTTATAAAATGATTGTTTAAATTTACAATTTCAGTCGCACAAGATTTTAAACTTGTTTTTTTTTTTTCAAATTTTCTTCTCAACTGTAAGTAGAAAAAAATTATAGATACAAAAACTTTCACTAGGTAAGAGAATTTTGTTTATGTTCATCCTAACAAGATTCTTCGAGTACACAAATAGTGTAACAATGTCCTTCCAAAATCGATGAGAAAATCCTCCTCCGCGTCTTTACACGACAATGGAAGAATTACGGATGCCCATATAGAAAGCCGCGGCAATACCTGGGGCTTGCGGTGACCGACAGAATGAGTCTACGCCTTATGAGATTACCTCACACAAAGAAGAGCTTATTGTGGTAGAACTACGATATTTAGGGCTTAACTTTGGCGTTGTCAATGTCGGACAACGGACAGGTATTATTACATATTGGGTTCAATGAGGAATATATTTTTAAATTTGTAGGATAGATAGTTAAGGATTATGTTTTGGGACTTGCCAACCCTAATTACTGACAATTAACACTATACCTATACACTACCTATATATATAAGAGTGTAGAAAAGATTCTTCTACATACCTACGAACCAATTATAATTGCTCACCAATCTATACTGTAGGTACCTATTTAATAATAATTGCGAGAGTAATTCTTTGTTTATGAATCTGTTTTCTTTTGACGCCTAAAATACTGAATAGACTTCGATAAAATTTAGCTATAAACTACTACTATACGACTATACCTAAATGGTTGTTGACATCAAAAAGTGAAACAACAAGTTAAGTAAATAAGATACTTTCTCAAGTCTAAAAACTCACCTACACTATGAATTATTTTGTGGAAAAATTATGCAATATTCTTTTATTCTCAGCATAAACGCACCTTTAACATACAATTATGAGTTTTTCTTATACAGGGTGGCAAATTAGTCAGCTATTAAAGGGGTAGTTTTATCAGTTATACGTACTAACAAATACAAAACTTTCCCAATGAAATCTATTACCGATACGGAACAATAAAATACGACTTTTCATATATTATGCGTAAATGAGTACACACACAACAATTAGTACAATTTTTGAACATACGTTTTGAATTCAAAGTTTGTTTACATTATGGATGCGTTACGTCATAAAAGTCCTCTATTTTACGATTGTTACGTACTACAAGGGTGGTATCAATCGATATTATATCTATTTCTGGTTCCACTATCGCAACTGTCTCTAATTTTCTATCATCGATAGGTTGGGATTTAATACCTAGGTTTATATCAACTTATGCAATTTGCGCATAAGAAGGGTGATATCGATTGATTACCACAACGACTGCAGCCGTCTTTAATGTCATCGATAAGTTTGCTACGATTAAATAACTATATCCCTTGGACATATCTAAACCAAAGAATTATCGTGCCGAATTGACTCGTATGCGTTTATCTGTTAGTTGTTATGTAACGTAAGCGTTAGTTAAATATGTCCAAATAAATTGAACTAAAACGATGAAAAAAAAGTATCAGCCGAATTGGGAACTTAAATTCTTTAAGGCCTTTAGCAAAGACATCCTATTTCTTCTCGTTTTACAATTTATTTCTATAAAATACGTACATGATTTCCATGAATAAAACATATCTTTCCAGACCCTGATCCTACATATAGTAAAAAAGCAAATCATATACATTCACCTTCAAATAGAATACAAATAAATATGGTTGGATTCTGTGAGAATATTGTACACACGGCTTTACGATAATCCGCTGTAATTCTTAATGGAATCATACAGGTGATCGACAACAAACATTTTTGATATTTTCGGTGATGGCAAAGATTCTCAAGCTGTAAACGCCGCATAAACGGCATTGATTGCTTTTCATATTCCAGCAGGCGCGCGAGACGAAATTATTAAATTCCAAAATAAGAATATTTTAATATATTTATTCGAAAACGAATTACAGCCAATTACATGTTTCTACAAATAGCTGTTTTAGTCGTTCAAATTGCAAAAGCCTTTGATAAAAACCATTTTTTAGATTTTTTTATAGAATAAATAGACTGCCTGACTGACTCATTAGTCTAGTGGTTCCAAGTGCGAATGCTACGCTAGATAGAGGTCCTGCGTTCGATCCCCAGGTCGAGCAAAGTGTTATTGGGTTTTTCTATAAAAATCTCAGTAGCAGCTCGGAGTCTGGATTTGTGTGTTCTGGACATGGGACCTAAACATACCGGCGAAGCGTGGGTGTATATTTAGTACGCCTCTGCCTAACCCTTTGGGGAATACAGTGATGGTATGTTATGTTACAACCTAATAACACTTTGGTTGAACTGAGTCTAGCAGTCGCACTTACGACAACTAGATAGAGTTAAGTTTTTGTATTTATTTGTGTACAAATAGTAAAGATTGAAACTTTGACCATCGATGACTAGTGTAATCGCCTAATAGTGGCGGTCTATTATCATTGGGCACATTACCGACCCCGAACGCGTCTAATACCCGAGATCGAATGATTCGATCGCATTATTCACTAATACGCCATGCGCCTCAAAGGAATACGAGGGCGAAAAAACGATGAATAGGGCTTATGGAATCTAATAAAGTGAGACATTCTTCAGTGAGCTCAAGACTCGGCTAATTTCGCGATACTACTTATAGAGCCTGCTGTATAGATCTTTGAATGTGCGGGGATTCTTGGATTTCGATTTTGTGAATGTTCACAGTGAAATTGAGCATGTACGTCTTCGTGGGGTTGTAATATACTTGGTTGAATTTTATAACATTAACGAGAGAGACGGTTATTCCAGCTGATGTTTTTATAACTTGCGAAGGTTGAAGATGACGATTGACTGATGAAGCTTATGTTTTGACTTTAGTTGTTCCATAACCCGCACTACCGATGACACGCATTGTTTGAAATTAAGTATGTTGTGTTAGGGATTTGCAAAGTAATTTAGATTCGAGTAAGTAAACGTTTAATCTTTCATTCTCAGACTTTTAATAATTGTCTTGAACACATTAACCAAGAACATGGAACACGCGACAAGCAACCAAAAAACATGCATCAACCTTTGTTTTATGATACGGAAAATCCTCATAGATTTCTGCCACCTGGGGATGCGGCAGGGTATGTCGGACTTGTACCGCCAAAAAATTGTACCTACCTTCTCTTGCCCTATAGCGGAACTTTGCGAACAAAGAAGTGAGGCCGGCTAAAACTACGCCTAACGGTGTACAACACACAATTACACGCACATATTATGTATTAGTTAACTACGCCTTATCTTGTCAATCGAGCTTTCGATACCTCGATAGCTCGACTAACAAGATAAGGCGTAGTTTCGGTATACGTGCGTGCGTGTAATTGTGTGTTGTACACCGTTAGGCGTAGTTTTAGCCGGCCTCACTTCTTTGTTCGCAAAGTTCCATCTTAACTGTTTATTTGGTCTGAGCCCTATAGTAACGACCATGGAATTCGCAACATTCGTAACGACCATGACGGGTCGTGGTCCAGCGTTTACTGGACCCCTTCAAAAGGCGGGGCCATCCTTAAAACATCAACTATCAACCTGGTTGACTAATCATCATAATCAAATCAGCTGATCAAAGCCGTTTCCCATAGATTTACTCGACTGCTCGGTTAATGGCAATAGGCTCACCCCTTACTACATGGGACCTGAACATATCTAACCCTTCGTGGAATACAGGCGATAAAAAGTAGGTACCAGTTCTCTCAAGATACCTGTAAAATGTTGTCTTAGTTTATTTTCCAAATTCTTAGATCTTTATACGAGAAATAGAGATACTTTGTCGGAAATCCTCAGTAAATAGACGCCGCTATGTAACATGAAAGTCCGTAGCATTGGCGGGCCGCAGCGTCTGTCGTCGGCGTCTGTAAACAAGCAACAAAGGGAGTGCCACCATTTAGCGGCGGTCGCAATCCGCTTAGCGCGGCTGCATTAGAGGCGGCATCAAATATGCATGCCCCACTCTCGCACGCACTCCGCCTCGGGTATTAGTGCTGAAAACATACTTGTCGGAGATAACTGTGGATGGTGGATGGTGTTATAGTTAGTTGGTGAGATTAATAACTTGATAGGTAATGAAAACATTATAATTTACTGCCCAATTAGATAAACTCAAGTTAACAGTATTTACAAAGCTCACAGGTTGAACTAAAGTGATTTGACAGAATTTATATATTATATTTTATACAATTTATTAGTGGTAAATGTATTTGTGTATTTATTTCATCTTGGGCCTAAAGGTCTGACATATAGAACTATCTTGGGACAGACCTCTAGATTTTTTAAAATTGGTTTTTATACGGAAATACTTGTGAAAATAGCAAACAAAATATAATCGTATATTAAAAATCTTTATGAAAACTATGTATGATCACTATTGCCTCAGATTTATTTTCTTAATCGACGGATCATCAAAATATACAAAATTTAACTTTTGTGTTCCTAGTTCCTATTCGAACTAGGAACATGAGTATATGTTAGGCAGAATAAAATAGTAGTTTTTCTTTAGAAAATAAAGATATTTATATCTAAGTCCCAATATCAAAATCATATTGAAAAACCCAAATTCCCAATACTTACACAATTCTGCTTACAAATAAATGAACATGTTCCGACTTACTGAAATTCACAATACATAGTTAATGAGGCATTAATTTCGGCACACATGTGCTAGTGCTACATAATGTAGGTATGTATCGTAAGCGGCTTGTGGTAATGGGCGGGGCGGATTGCTACAATCCTCCAGTCAGGTGCCGTGGGCGGTTTGTGAATACTATATTAGCCAGCGGATCTGTCCTTTGTCCTGTAAAACCTTGTAAAAGGAGCAAAGGTCGGAATATTAAAATGACTGGACTGAATAAGGAAACATTGAAAATGTTTCTTTGGTTGGTGCTTTTAACCTTTTGAACGCCAGAGTATAAACGTATCGCCGTACCCCTGACGCCAGGCCACTTTTTCTGTCAAATTACACAAGTTAGTGAAAACACACTAAAGTAATGATTAAATTGTTTATTTCATAATATGGCGCGACGTATATTTTGTCATATATTTGTGACGTTGGCGTTCAGGGTAAGATTTCGTTTGTCACATATATGTGACAATGGCGTTCAAAAGGTTAGTAACAGCTCACAGCTTAACATGTGTCGAGTGACAGTCAAAGGTTGGACTGCGATGTACTACTGCGTTCTCATATTGGGCGAGTTTATTGTCACAGAGCACAAATCCAAACTCAAAGCTCCAACGGAGAATTTTATTCAAAATTCTAAATACTTTGCTCGACCTGGGAATGGAAATCACGCTCCGTAGCCGTAGATACTAAGAATAATGAGAATCTAGGTAACTCAGCAACCGCGCAGAAAACCATTAGGGCAGTATTAATTACTTCTTCAAAAAAAATACTGCAAATAACTATGATAATTACACTATTAATTACACTATTTATTTCACTCTTACTTACTCTCACTTATATAGATAGATAAAAACTAGAAATTTGTTGGATTTACATTTTAATTACTTTTGTACATTACAGTTAACTACAACTTTTGTATGCCTTCTGGCAGCATATAGTATGGGACTAAAACTTCTTGTTACATCAGTATACTATCTGTACCCCATGTTCACAAAGAAATGAATTTGAATTGAATAAACATTCTCTTTAGATACAGTGTAATAAAAACATTTCGAGTGCTTCCCAGAAAAATATATGAAAACAATTATAAAACTTTGAAAGTTAATCGTCCAATAAAAGTACGGGTAAACATTATAGTTAGGCGGTTAAACATCGCGGAGTAGGCAGCACCCCCGCTATTTGCATAACAAGCGCGCGTCAGAAACAGCTTTAAAATAAAAAACCGTCCATAATGGCTTTATAAATAGATTTCGGAAAGTATTTTCTATTAAATAAACTTCCATTTGACGTGGTACACAACGGCGAACGCCGCGCGTATGAATAAATCATATCAAATAACTATCAGGGGAGATCCAACGAGCATTCTTTCCCCGTTTACATCAAAACATTTCGTTTAGGGTTGAGATGGCCTATTTGTGTGTCGAGAGCAGATTTTTTATTCATGATTTTTTAATGGACATCCACAACATCGGAACATAAGATTGTGATAACATTGATTTATTTCAAAGATAAAAAAATATTGAAAGAACAATTCGACCTCAGGCATGGTTGAAATCTGCATATCTGGCTACTGGGATGCGACCACTGCCTGTGATGTCTCTTCCATTTCATTCTTCTCGAATTTCTCTTCCACATTGTCCGTCCTACGTGCCATTAGCAACATCAGATCTTTATATTATACATTATTCAAATAGTACTATGTAAAAAGTCCTGCCCGCGACTTTGTCTGAGTAGACTTTAGAATTGGTTCCGACATGGATAAAAAGTCAATTATTTCTGTAAGTTCAGGTTATAAACTATCCGTGTGCCGTTTTGCTTGATATTCACTACCTACTTGTATTTATTCAATCAATATTTTTTACCGTATTTGGTGTATATAAAATACAAAACATGTATTTACACGTAAACAAAGCAATGTCTCACGCCACCGCAGCTTCCTTCACACGCTGCTATGTAAAACCTATTACATTTCTTCAAACACTGGAATGGATGTAATGAGCTTTCTGGCAGTATTTTCTAAGACATTTTCTCTTTATATTAGGCTTTTCATTTCAACGTGGGGCGTTGTTCGTACATTGAATTTTTCAAGTAAGCGGAACGTGAAGATCGGGCGGATTCCCTGAGGATGCGTCGGAGCGTCTTGGCACACGGAGTATGGGTTGTATGGAGTACGGCGCTAAGCCTCTCAGCTCGCGACACGTTTTTTTTTTTTTTTTTTTTTTTTTTTTTTTTTTTTTTAAAAAAAGCTTACTAGCGATGTGGGTCACACATTGCTAGTATTCTTGTTAACCCCTCGTGCTAAGCTAAATGCTTGTGTTACGAGTGGGTTCACGTCGGTAGTGCAATGGGTGGGGTTCGAACCGGCAACCATATGATCGCAAGTCCGATGCCCTAGCCATTAGGCTACCGACGCTTCAGTTTGGACACACTGATTGAATCTCACCCGGAGATGACGTAGATATATTAATGCAACTGTTTATTTTAACTTATTTCATTGTGATTAGAAATACATACCCGCAAATATGCTTGCAGTCTCTGTGGAAAAGAAAATGCAAAACACGTGCGTATTGGAATTCAAATTTCAATATTTCAAAGAAATTCGTGAGTTTTTGTTGATGAACAAAAGAACGCTTTTTTTATGTAGATAATCTTACAAACATGATTTGAAATGCAAAACAAAGCATCACATTGGTACTTCAACAGAAACTCATTTTAGGGAGGCAATAATTAGTTTGCTTTTTAAAATGTTTTTATTTTTTTCATTCGCCGTAATACTAACGTTCGGCTTCTTTGAAATTCGTGTGAAATGTGTTGTCGAAAATTTTATTTAAAAAATCTTAAAAGAAGATAAAGTTCATAAAATATTCTAAAGCTTTGTTTTTATTATTTTCATTTGCCGAAAACACTATCGTTCGGCTTCTTTGAAATTCGTGTGAAATGAGACGTCGAAAATTTTATAAAAAAATCTTAAAAGAAGATAAAGTTCAAGAAATATTCTAAAGCTGAGTTTGATAGACTTAAAGAAAGAAGGGAATATAATTTGTGAGAAGCGTAACGAGTACAATCATTAGCACAGCTCAGCGAGTGTCGGTGACGTCATGGCAGTGACGGCGGCACGGCGCGGGCGCGGCGGCTGTTCGGCATCGCTACCATTGTTCGACACATCAACCAAGTCTGTAATTATCCCTGTGCGAATGACATCTTGCATCAACCGATTATATTTTTCCGCTCTGCATACTTAAAAATTGGGATACATTTTTAATCTTCTAAAGAAGCAGAACACATTTTAAGTCACTTCTGTACATAACTATCTAGGTACCACAGCTGCATTATGAAACAATTTTTGATGACAACGCATAATAAATTCAGGCCAGTTTATAGGCTTTTATAGGCTTTACCTACGTACTTTATACGTAGCTTTTGGCAATTCGGATTTTTTTTATGCAACGCACAGGTCAAATGAAATTTTGCACAGGAGATTGTTATATGGTACCTAAGTTGGCATTTTGTGAAATTCCCACCGGATTGGTAAAACGAAAACATCGCCAGTACAATAAATACCTACACAGCTAGTAATTTATACGATTCTAATTGCCATTCAGTTTAGTTGTGTAGGTAATATAGGTATTCATATTAAATTCAACCTTTGGAATGTTCCAAAACCAGTCACCACTTAGTAATAAAACGAATTGCGCGTGACTATGTTTTTCTTAATAATAGTTTAGTAAAATGATTTGTGTGCAGTTTTTCCACCAGTAAGGACCTACAAATAGCGCCAACCACGCAATTCAACCCTTAGCGGCTTAATTATACAAAGTTAAAATTCCCAATTCTTACACAATTTTTTTAATGTAGTTTGCAAAACAATATGCAACATTAATTGTTGGAAAATTACCGTCCTAGGTCACAGCTGGTAGGTATGAGAGTAATTATATAATTATCTCTGCACTATTGTTTATTATTATGCAAATTCTTTGTAATTGAATAAAACTGGGTTGCGTTATTACTTATTACGCATATTAGCTTAGCCGTAGGAAAAACTCTGAGATTTTCTTGAGACATAAATAATGAAAAACCTCTTTTTCTTCATAGCCATGTCCCCAACTAGTTCGTTGACGGTTTCCAGTCTAATACTAATAGATATATTAATACTAATAGACACTGCCATCAGACGTCCGCTACTAAATTTCTGGACAATGCCGAAATCTTTAGGATAAATTGGTTGGTTTTGGGCAACAAAACTGATGTTTTTTAATATCTTCATAAAACGCAGTGAGGGAGAATATGTGGTACGTACAAGTATCGATAGTTAGGAAGCTATACATCAGGGGATCTTCCAATACGTGGGGGAGACATTCATGAATATTTTAAGATTCGTTTATGTTCACTTATTAACAGATTATTTACCATAATCCGCCTAAGATGTTGGCTTTATAATTGTACTTTTATTTTAGGTTTTAGAGGTGTCTAAACTGGTTTTCTATAGCTTTATGTATAGCCGTGTGTACCTAGTGCGGATAATTGACACTCAAGAAAACAAAAATCTTCAGGTATTCAGATTTATTGAAATGAATGTACTCATAAATATGTACATGCAAGTGACGTAGCCAATCTGCGTCACATTCATCCTTGACCGCTGCGGGACAGATTGAAAAAGGCAGTTCCTTCATGTCTGGTAAAGTTTTTATTACAGGAATTGATACCTTATGCTGTGGTGTTACGAACTTAATCAAACTCGAGTGTCGGGAAATAGAATTAGTTTGTATAAAAGGGTAGTGACGATTTGTCGGAGTGTCGATTTGTCGCACGCGCCTCCAGCGCCTCAGGGCTCTAATCTAGTTGGCGCCCCCGCTACGACGTTAAAATCGCAAGGCTAATAAAATATTTTGACCCCTTTATGAGATGAATACGCCCACTGTGCGGTACAGTCGATTTGACAAATGTTTGGGAAAATATGGGTACCGAAAAAAAACTGTACTTACTATAGTCTACATTTTGAATTCTGCAATGGTTTCGGTAATTGGGGATGGGTTTTAAGGAAAAAGAGCATTTATGTATCTAAAGGTTAATCACTAAACAGATATTGTTCCAGTCATACCAAGGCAGGGCAAGGCAAGGCAGTGGCAGAAATTTATTTTAGACAAAATATACATTAAAAAATAATAGATCACTTAATGTGTAATAATTTACGTAAATTTTTTTTTTTTTCGGAAAACATGCAAGGCGACGATTGTACCATATGCACGGTGGGCCCCCTACGAAACTATTCGGATGTGACAATAATTGAAATTTGTGCCCGGAGGCATTTATAGCAAATAACTTTATTCAGCATTTAGCTTCCAATTTTATTGGAGTGTTTTGCTTAAAGGGAAAAAATCGCGCGGGCCCGACGCCCAAGCAAGATTTTTGTTGCAAATTAACTTTGTATAAACTCGATAGGTACTACGATATTCAAGTAAGTTTTATTATTGAAATTATTTCGATGAATGGAGTAATGAAGCATTGTTATGTAGGTTTAAAATAAACTGAATAGTTTCAATAATTATGTAATAGCACAGTCTTTCATCAAAATTATTTTATAGGCGAAAATTACCAATAATATTGATATTTGTTACATACGAGTACATACATAACCTGTTTAACTCTAGTTACTATTAGCAGTAACTTTGGTTGATGTGCTAATTAATAGGTTTTGATTATGTAGTTCGTAGCACTGCTGCTACGAACTACGCGTAGCACTGCTACAATCGGACAGTTGAGCGTAGCATTGCTACGAACAGCCAGAGAAAGAATATAAAGATTTAGAAGATTTTCTTGTTCCACTCAAGAGCCTCGAGGGAGTATCGAGGATATCCTGGACACCCTGAGAACTCAGCCTTTCTAGTCTAAAAAGACATCAACTATTTTAGATTCATATGCAATATTAGGTAGAAGTCTGATAGTCATTGAGTAATTAAGTAATTTATATTTTGAGTTCTTATACGAGAAGTTCGATCTTAATGTATAGGGAATAATGGAAAACGAATATATTTTGTCAGAGCACGAAGCTCTATTGCTCATCCGTTTGCAATGACGTTTTTCGTAAAAAAAATAAAGAAAAAATCGTATAGATAGCTAGTTATTAACAATCATAAATCACAATAAAACTACGAAGAATAATTAACAAATTATATAATTATGTTCTTGTAGTTCATAAGCGAATAATTTAAAGTCTAATAAAATAAAATTATAGCGCTGGCTAGCCGCTATTACCATAGACTATTCGAAGTCATTCGTGCAGAAACACGCGGCCCTCTTTTATGCGTTGTCGTGACTTCGATGCAATTTTTCGAACAAATATTATTGGAACAAACAGTGTTAGTATCGAGTAGGTCACAGAGGGAATTGTGGCTTAATAATAACTACCATGATCAATCGATTTAAAACGTTAAGCTACGCTTGCTGAGGTAAGTCTATAGACGGTACCCTTTTGACCTCGGAGAGCAAGTTACGACGTCAGTTCTGGTTATACAATATGTAGTTATTGTACGCAATACAGATGCAATAATACGGGAAAAAAATTAAAACAAATGCCTGTCGACGGGCTAGGCAGAAATATACTAATGTATACCTACACTTACAGTTTGTGAGGCCAGCCTTTTATCTTATATCTCTATATTTTTTCTTTTTATACTAAGGATTTCGCAGCTGAAAATCTAACCCCGCGACCACTAGACTAAGAGGTAGTTCTGGTTATCATATTATGATTAATATCAACGTCACGTAAAGACTGAAGATCAGCTTATATTTAGAACATTAGTATTGGTTATAATTTCGTCTGCAGTTTATCTCCTTTATTGATTATTTAAGTACCCATTGGCCGCGGTTTCACTTACGTCCCAAAAGGATTGGCTTGCTCGGCTTCTAGGCGGCGCATCATCATGAACCATGCACAAAATTTAAAGTTAAGCCACCAGCAATACAATTGTGAGATGCTCATCTAATTTCGTGCAGTAGTTTTTGCGTGATGCCTATACAAACAGATAGACAGAAAAAAAAAGATTTGTGTTCTGTTGCTCTAATAAAGTTACCGGTATTAGGTTTTCTTAAATATCTATAAATGTACAGACGTCGACCTGTAATAATTTTAGTATATGTATAGATTTAAAGACATCTCCGGCACTAGGGATAGAGCCAAGGTCTAAAGATACTGTTAACGGAAACAAAGTACCTACATCCACACTCCAACTCCGGGGAAGACACACATGTTAGCCTCAGGTTAGAATTGAGCCCACGACACGCGGCTAAACGGTCAAATGTACTTCGTGTAACTATGATTAATTAAGTTAAATGCTTAAAGCAGTAAGCTTTTACGAAAAAAAACATCATTATTATTCTTTTGTTTAAAAGTTTTTTCCAAGTCGGTAGTTTCAACAAGGTGCATATGAGCGTGAGTAATATCACATGGAAAATTTCCTAGTCAATTATTACATTATTAACGCCTGACATGACATAAACTTACTGCTAATCTATCTATGTACTTAATAACCTTACTTTTGTAAAGAATGGAAAGTCCTGCACTTAGGCAAACATCAGATATCCTGTACAAAGTGCTATATAAAAGACAAGCCTATTGCCATTAATCGGGCTCAAAAAAATTAGCTACTACAGAGAACATTCTAATTAAAATGATTTCTGTTTCTGATTTCGTTTGCTGGACATGGGAATCGAACCCAGCTGTTGCATTTGACTTTATTTTGCATAGCAGAAGTTTTTACTTAAAACATACATCTATGTGTACTTATAGAAAGATTGAGAACATTTTGTGGTTTTGTAGAAAGATTGAGAACATTTTGTAGTCCATTAAAAAATATTTCATAAAAGAAAATTTGAACATAGTAATAAAATATGAAAAATACTTCAGTTAATTGTGTCTTGTTTATTGGTTCCGTATAATTGGCTCGATTATGAGCCGTTCCCCATTCCGGGCTCGCTCGCCCCGTTCGGCCCGGCCGTGGGTCGTGTCTGTAATTACGGCCGACTTCAAACTCCGGCATTATCACCTCGTCGGGAAAAAATGCTGAGGGATGGGAAAACTATCGCTATATTATCGAACTCGATAATGTAGCGACAGACATTTAAATATTACAACCGATAGACGGAACAATACGAACCGAATTGTTTTCTGCAACTTATTACTAATACAATACCCAAGTCGCTCTGTTTAGTGTCATATGCCAGCCCGACAAAGAAATAACTATAAATTTGATCCTGTCAAAGGTTTTGCATAAAAATGTTACTGGGATGCCCGAGCGTTCTATGACCATTTTAAATATCTGTTTGGTACACATGCAAAACTGTATCTTACTTAAATAATCGTGCCTATTAAATGCAAATAGATCTATTTTTGTTTAGATTTTTTTCAATACATTCCATAACCATTCTAACGTACTAAATATTTTATTATAGGTAGTGTTTTTACAGATTGTTTTTTTACGCTTTAGTTTTACATGTTTATCTAATAGTTTCTAAAAAAATTCTAGTCAGATACCCTTTTTTAAAGGTAGTGCTTAAATTGTTTTTGTGTGATTAGTATACTTTTTTGGGTCTGTTATTTTTCCATTTTCCATGGTCTATTATACTATAACGTGTAAATTGCAGTGATTTTCAAGGATATTTTATTGCTTATTTACTTGATATGATAATTTCGTGAGAATATAACCTTTTTGTTTTTTTTTTTATAGTACGGAAAATTTGAATGGATTGTTTGAGACCTGGGGAGGCGACAAGGAATGTCGGAATTGTACCTACTAGAAAGTGCACACCTTCTTTTGTCCTATAGGTATAGAATTTATGACATTCGCCACGACCATAACATATACGATATACATAGTAAGTACTAGTACCTTGTAATAAGAATTTTCAAGATTTTAATTATTACTAAAAAATATAATAATGTATCGATAACATTTTTTTGCCATTGCTTCTAACGTTTTCCCTCCCTACGGCCTATTCAGTAGTATAGAACCCTTAATAAAAATATTAGCTGGGCCGGCGTCAAAGACGCCAGTTTAATTTAATTATCTCTACCGTTTAATAAACTGTGCTTCGGGGGCTAAATAACAATTAGTTACTTAGAAATCTTTCGTGCGCTCTTTATTATCTAAAATATTCATGTTTAAAATGATTGTTGTGAAGTTATAATTAATCGAGATTGTTTTCTGTTAGATAATATTTAAAGGTGCTTCCTTAGCAAAAAAACTGTGTTTCATAACCAGACAGTCATGTCGATTTGCATAAATATTGACAAAAACTTATTTAATTGAATAGCAATATAATACAATTACAATAGAATTGCATGCATGTTAATTAAAGGTAAACACGGAATAGTTTTTGCAAAAAAAATATAAAGAATAGTCAGAATATGTCCGAAGAGACATAAGTCTACTTAGGAGCCATCCAGTCTGACCGTACTCCCGTTTATTTAAGCAGCCTATAAGAATAAAATATTAGCACTGTAAATCAACACTGACTGTACTTAATTGAAAACAAAAACATCTCAGGCCTTGATTACACTTTCATTTGTTTTTTTTCCTAAGATCTATTAGATACATTTATTAAACTCCAAATGTGTTACATATCATGTTATAGCCCACAATTGCCCCGGGCGAGAGTGCAGTGTGCAACTAATAATGTAACACGACACTATAATGCTTGCCCCGAGCATGCAACACCCCTCTGCCCTATTTTGTAAGGTAAGACCTACAGTTTGCTTCATATTTTTTTGAATAAAGGTGAAATAGACATTATCTCTGGTAGGTATAACAGCTCTATTACCAGTAGAGCAAGAAAGATAGTCCATTGGTTAAAACGCCGGCTCTTTAGAACAAGTTTAAGTTCAGGGCATGCATTAACGCTCCGCATATTATGGCTGAAGAGTAGCTATATAGCGCACTAACACATACATGTCTTTTTGACTAAATTATCTGCTCCCATCAAAATCTGAAGTTCAGTAAATTTTCAAACTATCAAATGTTCGAAAATATCTTTCTTCTTTTAAAATATTCTGAAAATGTACAGAAAGTTAATTCTAGTAGTAATCAGAATGAAAGTATCTTATATTCCAATACATTGCTACGTAGAAAATTATGTGTGAAAAGTCTAAAATATACTCAGTTTCAACTTCATCATCAACTCATTGAGTGTCCCACTGCTGGCGACGGGTCTCCTTTTAGATTGGGAGATGCTAGGCTCTCCATCATGCTATCCTTCTGTGCGTTGGCAGACTTCGCCGTCGACAAAATCTCTCAGACATGCAGGTTGTTCACAATGTTTTCATGTAACGTTTTTAGAGGGCACCGATTAATTATTAATAGGCATATGATCACAAAAATTCAGAGGTGCGTGCTTAGGATTTGAACTCGAGAGTTATGACTTGGCAGTCCAATGGTCATATCACTAGGCTATCATTGCTTAGTTTCAGTTTCAACTTAATCAAATAATATGTTATACGCAGCAGTGTGCTTTTGTTAGAAAAAATAAAACACATCAAAATCAAAGACATCAAACCTCCAATGTACAGCTAATAAAAAGTCTTCCAACCATCACAGTCCGACAGCGTTCAGGAAACAATCATGTAGGCAAACTAACCAGCAACCACATGTAACCCAACGCCGACGGAACTTTACTCAACTTGCTTACGTCATACCAACCTTTAAAACCAACACCTTTGTGCAACTAGAAAACTAGAAGGCGGAATTTAGTTATCATGCCATAGAGTCCTAAATTGTATGAGGTGATGTAAGTTTGGTTTTTGTCAGAATTTTCTCTATAATGGGACGGAGGGCACATTGCAGCTTGCTGTTTCCGGGAGTGTGTGAACATTGTCACCTTGCCCAGTTACTATGGTGATCAACGAACTTTATGCTACGTTTTTAACGATTTCATGCAATTATTTGTACATCTGCCTGTCAATATAAATCTATAGGAGAGGGATTTGTGTTGTTACGTCGATTATTTTAGGGGGCATTTTACTACTCTCTTAATAACCTTGGAAAAGGCTTCTTTTTGACTTTGGTATGCGAGCAAAACCGCGGGCTATAGTTAGTACCTTCGTTGAATAATTAAGAATGATAAACGAATCTTTTATCTCAATTTATACCCGGATGTGGGATTTATGAAAAATAGTGATTCTTTTTAGATCTATGCAAACTATGAATTCCAATAACTTGACATTTGAATGCAGTAAGTCATTTGAAATACTTACTACGTATTCTACAAATAGTGGGCAATTTTCGGATTCCTCGAATCAAAGCCACGATAATGGTCGCACCGGTATTTGAGTGCAGGGTAAATGTCAAAGAGACAATAACGAGTAATCATATCATATTGCATTCGTGTCGGAAACACGGGGTTTGTACAGGGCGGGACTTGGCGAACGTTTTTAATAACATATTTTTTAACATTGATTTTCTGAGATATTATCGAGTCGATTAAATCTTATGTTAGTACGCACGGCAATACTTAAAGCTATACAAAAACTGTACCTATAGGCTGGCCTTGAATTGTGCGGAAAACCTATTAATGGGAGATTAGTCTAAACTGGTTTTGTGTATTCTTACATACCTAATTTAAATAGCACCTGAGCGCCGGCATTATTTAGCCAGCTGAATTATTTAGTTTTTTTCACGATTTTATCTGCGGAACATCGGAATTGCGTCCAACCTGGAAATAAAAATTCTATGTATTAGTCTACGTTAAAAATAAATAATAAACTAAAAAATCTGTTTAGTCCTTCTGCGTGATTGAGTAATAAACATCCAAACTTTCACATTTATCATTTTAGTAGGATAACATTAGCATCAAATTAATGGGAATGTCTAAATCCGGATCTGATCAAATGGAAGTTTCCTGGCCAGTGGAAAGCGTGCAAGTGTGTGCATAAAGCAAGGGAGACATCGAACGGTAGCCGGGCAACGCGACGCGGGCACTACTTCCTGCCCTAGTATACACAATCTTACTTTTATCTGACCGCTATTTGTACTGTGACAATGATTTAATGCACAGTACCAAAATTTCGCTATTTTATTTTACTATTAACGGAAATCCATGTAAGCCTTGTCTTGCCTCATGCAAAGCATGAATAAATAATAAGGAGCTCAAAATTCAATATAAAGGTAAAAATTAAATTGCGGCTTCAGTTGTAACTTTTGCGGGTACAATTGTAAGGCCAACAAAGAATTATCCAGCTCTTGGTATTTGGGCCGTAAGCTTTGTAATTGTAAATGACAGATTTATTGTAAGTATCTTAAGTCTAGATACAATAGCAGTGGGTTTGGGAACCGGCGGGTCATGCTCAAAGCCAGTTTTTTTAATATATAAAATATGAATATATACTCGTGCTTGGATTTTCCGACAAATTCCGAACTCAAACTATTTCCTCAATTATTAGGTTAGTACGCCATGTCTCGTAAATGACGCATGATCAATGAACGGTACCGAAACAAACACGTGTCGTTAACCAGCTAGGAACAACCATCGACGTGAATCACTTCTTGATTAAAAAAACAATATTACAAAATAGTTGCTTTATAAATAAAATTCTGAATAATTTTATATGAATGCCTACGAAACTGAAAGCTTGTAATTAATCAAATAACTCTAAGCAATTTCTGATTTCTGATTCTTTTCATTTTTAGGTAACGCCGCTGATATAAGTTAAGAAGTTGACGAATTTTGAAGGCTGGAAGAAGTAGAAGATGCAAAATGTTATGCTATTACTATTACTAAATATTATTATTACTAAAAAATGAGTTGAGAATTGGAATTGCTTTATTATAGCAATTTCGTAATTCTCTTGGTTAATAAATTTCTAACTGCATGATGACTTTATGAATGCGGTAAGGGAACAGATAATTATATTAAAATTGATTTAAAAATGGTATCTTTGACGCACTTATTAGTACGGATTTTCCTGCCTATTTTTATTAAAGGTGAGAAAATCTTATAAAAAATGTATTCATGCGTACCCTAGTGGCAAGTCTGAGGGGATTTGCGGCTAATAGCTTCTCTGGACTGTACACTACCGCAACAGATTTATAGGAGACTTTTTCAACGTTCTCAACTTTATTTTATGTAAGTAAAATGTCCTCCACGGGTACATTTGTTGTCTATGACATGTCTTTTTATCTTTGATGGCTTTGAGAATATTAATAAGAGGCTCTTTGAACAAGACTTGTTGCAGGAAATAGAAAATGAATGCATTGGGTTTTTTTAACATGTATCTCTCAGGAATTAATAATTTCATCGATTTCTATAGAGAGTTTGGTATTTATAGGATAATTATTATTATTGTAAACTAAGATAATAATTATCCTGGTTGATGATCTGAACTGCCTGATTAGTCTAGATTTGGTTTCAATTTCCAGGTGAGCAGTGTTAATGGGTGTTTCTATGAAATTGTCTTAAACATACCGGAGACCCGTAGGTGCACACTCCTGCCTAACCCTTCGGGAAATACGGCCGTAAGGGGATTGTATAAAGAATAAAGGTTACAAATAGTAACATTACATAACCATCACGACAAATAGTATTGCATTTCAAACTTACTTACCTAAATATTATCACGTATTTCAAACTTTAGTCGCTCTAAATTTAACCACAGAGAGAAATCCAACAATTACGCTTAGCTGTGAGCAGGTGAGACAGAGGTGTACTATTCACCAATAGTTGCTATTGCAACTGCAATAGCAACTGCTATTTCACTCATCATTCAAACCATTTTGTTGGTCTTAAATTATTTTTCCATAAAAATATAATAAAACAAAGTTAAAAGGAATCAACTCTCAATACAAACACCCCACTGATTGCTATCGAAAATGTTTGATAGTTCCATTAGAAACAGATGTTCGGTTGCCATTAATCGGTAAATTAATCTATAGAACTTTTTATGTGGTGGGATAAATAATAGACATTAATAGCATTAGAAAAAAAAATATCCGACATTAGAAAAAATAATTCAATTAAATGTTTGATTAGAGAGTGTGTCTCAAAACATGTGTTAGGGGTTTAGAAAATATGACTATCATCTACTATACATGAAAATGATACAGTAGTTGATAAAGATACACTGATACAGTACGCATAGATATCGTACATCATTTCATTACTGAAAATTTTAAATAGTAGAAACAATATTCAGACAAAAAAACTGTATAAAAAACACTTTGGCTTTTCGATTTCTAGGAATAAGATCACCCTTGCTCCATCGTCCACTAAGACTTACTCTTAAACTACGCAAGATCGGGAAGGACCCTTCGGGTCTATATTTTTCAGCAGGAGTCAAAGGCCTGGGCATGGGGTACAAAAGTGCCCGTCTCTTCTTCAAGGAAATTTAAAGGAATTGACGACATTTGACCTCTGGCAGGGCCAGAGGGCGGCTGGCTTGTTTTTATGGGAGCGTATAAGCATTCCTATTAAACATGACAATGCTGCCAGTCTTCTGGGCTCATTGCCAGACGACGACAATGGTGAGGAATACTTTGACACCTAGTCGTGCTTAGTTTTTTATGTTTTTTAATATTCTATCTGTATAATTTAGTGAGTAAATATGTTTAATCTTATATGACTCCAATAAGATAACAAAGGGATTACAAGAACTACTAAGATGTTACAACATTGTAAGCATTGAATTGCAGCACTGCAAAATAAAGTGTCCTACGGTTTCCTCGAAACGAGATGGATTAGGCTTTATTTCAGCATGGCCTAGTGCATGTTGGCAATCTTCACATAATTTCGACAAAAGTTCTCATGCTTGCAGGTCTCCTCACATTTGTTACACCGCGAGCGCATTTAATTCATGATTTTGAAAGGTGCGTATTTTTTATTATACCTCGGAATCTATGTGTATTCATATGACAAAGCTAACATAACACTGGCATAAAGAAGAAATCTGGTAAAGAAGATGTACATAGAAAAGTAAGTAAGTATTAGTTTTCTATGTTGGTGTTTACCACATCTGTGTTTTACGCCATCGATAATATGTCAAACATTTTCAAGAGCACTGTATGCAGGGCTATTGTAATAAAATGGACAAAAAAACCGTATATGGCACGCACGTATTCTAGTAATAATATGTGGAATGTCACTGGTTATTAGTACACGTGTATGCTCCAGTATAGCGGGGGAAAATAGCTACTCCCCCAAATACCAGGTCCCATTTGCGAGCCAACAATTATGTCCAACAATTTTGCTTGGTTGACAACCCTGTGATATAATTATCACTTTGTTGTAAGTACTTCCTACTGGATATGTTATTATGTATGTTTTAGGGACAGATTGGAACGTTTAAGTGCATGTAATTAAGTATGAAATTGTGTAGTATTTGGCAAAATACAATATCTTTGTCTTTGGCAAAGATAAGGCTACGCGACGTCAGTTGAGGTAGGAAGACTCTTAGCCGCAATGGTTCTTTTATCAAAAGAATATTTCCGCTATCGCACTATATTTTAACTCTCACACAATTGATACAATTAACCGAAAGTAAATATACCCAGATTTTAAATAAATATCCTTTAAACTCACAAAAATCATACCATCAAGTTTGTAGTCCTCGAAGGTTCAGTGCAGAGGTGTACCTACTGCTGTGCTAGCAGTTTGCTGGTATGTTTTGTTTCTATTTTCTAGCGAGACACAAATGTTATTTTATAATGATTATTCCTTATACTTGAAGATAATATTCTACCAGCTCTGTAGCTACCCGCAATGATCTCCCTTGTTCCAATCCTATTGGAATTTCCAAAACTTTCGTGGTTCCAGACATTCCAGCACAGATTAAATAATCTTCTAGATACACCGGAGTGTGTGTTTGTCAGCCAATCTTACTAGATTTACACTGCATAGACAGCAGGAGGGTGGAGTTAGTAGAAGTTTTCAAATTATTTTATTATTATTATTGATCTTTTATTTTGTATTTTTTAGGCATTTTCCATGCAAAGATTATTAAGTTATTTTAGTGAAGGAAAAATACGACTGCAGGCAGGATTCGAACCTGCGTCTTCTGGTTAAGTACACCAGACGCTATGACCGCTAAGCCACCGCGACTCCCACCCGCAACATCGTACTTGCTGTAAAGCATGTCATGTCGGTTGAGAAGCATATTATCAACAGATGCCACTAACGCGCCTCAAAGACGTAAATTAAAAATGTGAAGGCGACGATGATGGCGTCGACATGGCGGGTAAGAGTCGCGGTGGCTTAGCCGTCATAGCGTCTGGTGTACTTAACCAACTGGATTGATAATATTTTTTTTCTTTGACGTTATTTATTTTATAAATTCTTGTTTTATCAAAACTATTAATATATCCAAGAGATGGAGAGAGAGAGAGAGAGCACATTATTATTTAAATGTACACACCATTGTTACCCAAAGCAGGCCAAATTTAAGGGTCCGTATGCATTACTAGTATTATTACGGCATAAGGTGGTGTCCACGCGAGCGACACGGCACGCGCGCGCGCAGATTTATCAGCATCGTAATTAAAAGGCGGCGCATTACCGAATTAATGCGGCGGGTGCGTGCCGCGAGTCGCAGCTGTCGTGTCGTGTGTACTACGACTATGGAGACTTAATACTTGCTAGTCACCTTGTTCTATTAAAAATTTCATGTCTATCTCGTCATGCTTAGATTAAATTGTAGTTACTAGTTTACTGTATTTTTTATTTAAATTAGTGTCTACTACTGTACATTACCATAGTGCGTTTTATTATTGTTTCGCCTTGACGTGATACTAGCAATAATACAATATAACGCTTTACTAATACGTAGTGGTTCATCAGGAAGTCTAGGTCTACGGCTGTTTGTGTATAGGCAACGGAAACGTTGTATGATTATTTATGACGAATAAAGGTTAAATATTTAATAACTTATGATCTAAAGAACACAGCACACAAGTTTAGTGCAATTTATGGCTACATTTCCCTTGTATTTTACATGAGATGGATGTTATAATTCTCGTCAGAATCATTTTTTCCTTAATTTATAATAAGAAACAAACATGACGTCACCTCAAAGACGTAATTTAAAAATGTGTAGGCAAATTTCGACATTGCGGGTGGGAGTCGCGGTGGCTTAGCGGTCATAGCGTCTGGCGTACTTAACCAGAAGACGCAGGTTCGAATCCTGCCCGCGGTCGTATTTTTCCTTCACTAAAATAACTTAAGAAATAAACATTTAAAAATATCAAATTTGAAAAACCAATTTTTTTAATTTAGAATATTATTTAAACAAAAGTATCAAATACATTAAGTCTAGTTTAAAATCGCGTGACGTATCGTGATTGTCTAAACGCCGACAGATGTGTGCCGGAATGTAATTGTTTGTTCGTAACTTTACAAACGGTGTACATTTTATATCACTGGCAAGCACCCCAATGCTGAGGATTCATTCACCTCGTCAGATGTTCAATGGGGTGAGTGACTATAGGGTCGGAAGTAGTCGTTTTTTTGCGGAGAAAGTTAGAGTTTTTGCAATAAAATTTTGATTTAGTATTGTAACGGCATCTGTTCAAATTGGCACTACAAAATATGTATACCAAACGTATTCACAATTTTTAATAAGCTGTCAATGAAACGTAAAAAAAATGATTTTTTTGTACCTACCTACATTTATAATTTAGCTTAAAATACAGTTTCGGTAAGAGTATTTTGTCTTAATTACATACAATTTAGATAAAAAAGGACCTGTCTAAATTCTGGAACAAAAAAATTGGAAAGAATGGGGGAACCTTTTACCAAAAGTGGAACAATATCCTTCAACATCAGTAAACATGAAACGTATTGGCCACCTTATGTAGGACAGTAACACACTTGGATCCAGTGCACTATAACGTTTATAGTATACAATATTGTTACCTCAATAACCAGGAGTGAAATAGCGGATCTTCATTACAATGTTGCTAGGAACTTTACCATCGAGGGCAGAGTTGGTCCGAGAGGGAAGTCCTTCAAACTCACAAGATCCAGCGAGGCGCAATCGACACTCGACTTAACTAGACGCGATCAATTACGTCAAGTTTTATTAAAATATTGCGAACAGTGTGTTAGTTAGAAACTCACTACATAATAAAAGTACAATTTTGACATTAAATTAAATGTAAATAAAATACGGAAGGAGAAGAGTAATAGATAAAAATACCTATTTATTAGACGTGTATGTACGGTTATTTTTATTTGAATTTACATACATCGATATCGATTATTAATTACCGTTCATAATAATAATTAATGTTTGAATAATAATTGGTTAACCCTTGAGTTTGATCCATATAGTGTCAATTCGATGAAACAACTGTCCTAAGACCTAGAGCGGGTAACACGCGTCAAATAAATAGTCAGATTTTTATCGAGAGATATCTGTCAATTTGGGATTGGAGTAGTAGTGAAAGAATAGTATCGTTTTGTGGTTCCAATACCATTCCAGTAGATACGTACACAGAAAAATATGTGTAGGTACACTAGGTACCTAAAAGTACCTTACTGGCCGTAGTAGAATTGTGTGAATTGAGTGTACAATTAAGTAGCAGTGTATGGCAGGCAGCTGCGTGTCCAATTATCATAATGGACTAATTTCCAACGCGGGCAACCCTGTTGGGCCAATGTTGCCCAAAACATCGGTACTTTATTAAATAAAAACATGTTTTTCTTGTATCGAGGGTTGATCAGATACAAAAAATTTACATACATCTCTGTGTTTTTTTATATTATTTTACTTGCTCACTGCTTGCTAATTTTGCATAAAGGTACCGGTACTGTTGCATTATCCTCTACCTTAAATCAAAAACTAGAGAGTTAGCCGCGGTTTCACCCACATACGATCCCGGTTATCCCGCAGGATAAAAATAGGCTATTGGGAAATAATGTAGCTTTCTTAAGGTAAAAGAATTATTATAATCGATTCTATATTTTTTCAAATTCTGCCTCATTAGTCTAGTACCTAGTCCTAAGCGCGACTGCTACGCTAGAGGTCCTGGGTTTGATCCCTAGGTCGAGGAAAGTGTTATTGAGTTTTTCTATGAAATTCCCAGTAGTAGCTCGGAGTCTGGATTTGTGCCCGGTTAATGGCAATAGGCTCGCCCCTATTACATGGGACCTAAAAATATCGCGAAATGTGAGTGTACATAAGTACACCTCTGCCTAACCCTTCGGGGATGTCAGGCGTGATGGTATGTATGCTATTTTTAGGGTTCCGTAGCCAAATGGCAAAAAACGGAACCCTTATAGATTCGTCATGTCTGTCTGTCTGTCTGTCTGTCCATCCGTATGTCACAGAATTTTTCTCTGGAACTATAAGAGCTATGCTGTTGAAACTTGGTATGTAGATGTAGGTATTCTGTGAACCGCATTAAGTTTTTACACAAAAATAGAAAAAAACAAAAAATTTTGAGGGTTCCCCATACTTAGAACTGAAACTCAAAAATTTTTTTTCATCAAACCCATACGTGTGTGGTATTTATGGATAGGTCTTCAAAAATTATATTGAGGTTTCGAATATCATTTTTTTCTAAACTGAATAGTTTGCGCGAGGGACACTAAAATGTGTCCCCCCCCCCCTGTAACTTCTAAAATAAGAGAATGATAAAACTAAAAAAAATATATGATGTACATTACCATGTACACTTTCAACGAAAATTGGTTTGAAAGAGATCTAGTAAATAGTATTTTTTAATAATGGTACGGAACCCTCCGTGCGCGTGTCCGATTCGCACTTGGCCGGTTTTTTTTCAAATTCAATTCAAATCTTGTCTGTATGGAATAAATACATCAATACAATATCGTAAAAGCGATGACTGCTTCATTACTCTAGTGGTACTAAGCGCGACTGCTATGCTGGAGATCCTGGGTTCGATAAGCAGATCACGCTAAGTATTATTTGGTTTGATATAAAATTCTCAGTACCAGCTGTTATGTTATTATGTGCCCGTAATAGGCTCGTTAACAGTAATAGGCTCGCCCCTTATTACAAGTGCCACAAACATACCGGCGAACTAGTGTACAATTTTGCCTAACTCTTCAGAGAATACAGGCATGCGTGACGGTATGTATGTTGGATATAATATTTGCAAATCGAAATCACTTTTCTGTCGCGGATATGCTACTCGTAGCTAAGCCACTCCGTTAATCGCCGCCGGTCGTCAAATCATAAATTAATCGGCAATAGAGCTGAAAAGCTCACGTTTTTCGTAAATAATAATAAAACAAAAACTGGTTTTGAAACGTGAGGTCATTAAAAATTGATGATTAGATACGCCTTTGTGGCCGGAGGTACATTACCTTACCGCTTAACCAGATATTCTGGTTTTGGGATTGTGATCTACAAACAAGAAAATCAAGTTCGGTATGGCTAGTGAAAAAAGAACATATCAACATCATTTGTTTCCTTAATATCATTCCAATAAAACAAATATTTAAGAAATACTTGTCATTGAAATCTTCATGTAAGTGTGGAAAATATTAAATACATGAATTCTTATAAAAACACCTATAAAACTATATCAAAACACTCACAACACACATTGCGAGTTATGAATGAGTTTCTACAAATCAATGACTTAAGGTATGCTAGAAGAGCCACAAAGAAACAGTCACGTGGTTTTTAAAGAACAACGAAAAAAAGTTCGAATAATGTGATTCATTCATTACTATACATTTTGTAGTTTACGAGACGGTACAAAACTTATTCTATTTTTGTGCAAGGTTCAAATTATTAGTGGCAATTGGTGTTCACGGCTACAGGTCAACCTATATACGAGTACAATTCTAGTTTCGACAGATCTCAGAAATTATGATGAGTCGAAGTCTTTTTGCCGCCTCGATACAATTTAAGTTTTACTGTATTATGTACAGTTTTAACCATGTAACAGTGAATAGGTAAATGTTTTATTTCTTCCGATTTGTATAGATAGCGGAAAAGAATTTAGTAGATACTTTAAATTCGTTCAGTTTTTTAAATGTAGTATTTTGTTACAAAATTGTTCATGACAAAGACGAATCCTCACATATATTTTAATTAATAACTAGATTTTATTATATCAACACAATTCGAGGAAATTAAAAAATAATTACTAAATCATCAAATGAATCGGTGAAATATTCAAAAACTACAGCCAATTAAGATAATTAAAAATGTTGTTTCGATCTAGTCTTAGTGTCGTTAATATCGTAAATGTCACGATTTTAGGTAGGCAAATTTTTGATGTCACTACAATCTTGTATAAGATTGACGTTGTTTGTAAATTTTGACTTTAGCTACATTAAAATTAAATTGAATCTATGTTTTGAACATATTTAATTATCTGAGCTGGCGTTCAGATAAAATTCTTAACTGTATAACCAAAATATATAGGTACTGTAAAACGTTTATAAGGAACAAAAAGATGGGACATTACGTAAACTAGTTTATTTGTATGTAAGTATAGTTATTTATAACATAATGTTTCTGTACCCTTACGGGGTTTCGTGTTGTACCTTCCCACATACATACACATGAATACAATAAAGAACTTAAATATACTTATATTATTCCGTGTAACGTTGTACTATCCAGAGACGTATTATCCGTGTATTCTCAAGCAAGTGCCATTGATACGGCTCCCCTTAAGAAACAGGTCAAGGCGGTGCCACCTGTTGCACCCTCGTTTAAACCATTAACCAAGAAATTAGGGGAGCACGCGCCTTCTAGCACCTGATTTATGAGGTTCTGATAACACTACAAGTTCACAACTTGTCGCAATAAAGATTATAAATAGGTTTATGGCTTCTTACAAGAAGACTTGAAGGACATTCACGTTTGGGCGTTATGTAAAGAATGTGTTGGATAGAAATACATTTTCTACAGTATTTGCCGAACTATGAGATCTGCAAATTATTGTGATGTGTTAAATCCGTTTTCTGAAATGGAGATATATGTATATACATATACTTAGTACTTGAGAGCAATATTTTTATGAAATTACTATACTAAATCAGAGCTTAAGTGAGTATAGTGATCTATTTCCACTTTAGAATTGATTAACTCTCCACAAAAAATCACGTCTTGGTCATCATCAGAGACAAGAATTTTATACTTAGTATACTTTTAACTCTAGTTTTATTGTGGTGATAGCACTTTTGAACTTTACAAACTCTAACGAATTCGTTATAGGTAAATAATGGGTGAAAGTCCTAAACGCGATATGAAAAATGGCCGATTCATTTACATACTCATACATTACTAAGTGAACAGCATTGCAATTTTCTATTCAAGTGGGCGAAATTCATGGTAAGTATCTGAATATTTGAATGGCAGAAACCATAGTGGTGACTTGTGAAGAGCCCGCATTTCGTTCGGTCGGCTGGCTTCAGATAAGTATAGTGGCTATACAATAGCGATAGCACTCGTGTGCTCTACCTCATACATACCCTGATATGCTAGGAAAAGTACTCTACTTAAGAAATTTATACTAATTGTGTGTTTTGAATTAGTTATAATTTTTTAATCACACGCAAAATACGTGCTACGTTCTGGAGTCGAGGATAATGGCCCGCTTTGCCATACCATAACTTAGCTACATAATAATATTTGCTTAGTCACTAACTGCCTCTTCAGTCTGGTGGTTGTAAGTGCGACTGCTACGCTAGAGGTTCTGGGTTGGATTTCCAGTTCAAGCAAAGTTTTAAGCAAAGTTTTTAACTGAGACCACTGTTAAAAATTATCATTCAGCTTGCACTCGGTACTATTTTCACCTTTCAAAAGCACAATAAAATTATAAAGCAGAGCATACTTGTTGCCATTGTCCCCGGGACGGTGTGCCAGCGTACACCTGCCCGTATCACGGCGCATGCGCGGGCCTCGCAGCTGCTCAAACATGCGCCGGCGACCTTTCAACTGTAGACTTTGTGACACTGTTCAACTTATCTAACCAGTTATTTCGTGTAGGCTAGAAGAACAGGGTAAACAATTTGATATTATTATTTAGTTCAAATTGGGCAAATATTGAAAGGTTAATTAATGACTGTGTTTACTAATTGTGTTTTGCTTTTTTTTTAATTTAATATAAGCATGATTCCCATTTTCTGTTAATTATTTTACTTGTATAATAACTTGCATAATATAAAGGCGGATTCCCATGCCGCTGTCACTTCATTTCTTTTTGTTTTTTTTTTGAAAATTGTACCTACGTCTACAACACATTCTAGGGTGAATACAATTGAGTATTAAAACATTGACTGCCTCATTAGTCTAGTGGTCCTAAGCGCGACTGCTACGCTAGAGGTCCTGGGTTCGATCCCCAGGTCGAGCAAAGTGTTATTGGGTTTTTCTATGAAATTCCCAGTAGCAGCTCGGAATCTGGATTTGTGCCCGGTTAATGGCAATAGGCTCGCCCCCTATTACATGGGACCTAAACATACCGGCGAAATGTGGGTGTACATTAGTACACCTCTCCCTAACCCTTCGGGGAATACAGGCGTGATGGTATTAAAACATTTTGCCTAAAAATCGTTAATCCTAGAGGATAGAATCGTTAATGATCATTTTGATTTGGCGCCCAAGGCGAGACGATCTGCCTTAAAATAATAAAAAGTAACTGAAATTTAAAAATTCAAAAGTCAACTTTTGATAAATATAACTAAGTATCGCATCTGTGCTTTTATCAACAAAAAAGTTGAAAGTTTATAGCCAACCCATGTGACATATTTATTTCCTGCCAAAACTGTTCCACGATCTCTGTCAGAAGCAAGCAAAAAAAGAATGGTAGAAATAATGACGTTTACAAAAAAATCCGGTGCACAATGGTGGAAGTAGATAGGTGTTCCACACTCCCCTTTTACGAGAAACCGTTCACCGAAAAATACAATAAAATAATCCTGTGCTTTGTAGTAAAGCTTTGTACGGTCAGAAGAAGTAGTACGTCGATTTTTTATTTTAGTTTATTTATATACATATCGTTTTGTTGTGGTAGGGCCACGCTGTTCGCAGCATGAATGGGCCGGCTCGACCGGGGAAGTACCACACTCTCGCAGAAGACCGACGTCCGAGTAGTAGCGTTTCGTTACTGCGCTTCGTTCGGTGAGCGAGAGGGCCGGAGGCCCAATTCCTCCCCCAATCCCCTTCCTTCTCCTTTTCTCCTTCCCCTCCCTTTCCCTAAATAGGCTCGGCAACGCATCTGCAACTCCTTTGTTTTGCAGATGTCCATGGGCGGCGATGACTACTTACCATCAGGTAGCTCGCCTGCTCGTTTGCCGAGTTATCGCATAAAAAAAAAATTTTAGTAAGCAATTAAAATATATTCAACTGAACATTCATTTAGTGGTTTTATTAATGTACTACTTATACATAGGTACCATTTTTAAGGCTGTAATTAATGGGGTTCATCTGTTATGAGGTCCAAGCTGATATAGTCCACGTGATATTACTGATATAAGCCCGTTAGTATCATAATTTCTCACACTTACACTACTACTAGTGGCCATAAATGGGTCCCAAACGTAACGATTGAATATTATCGTAATTTATTTTCAGTAGGTAATGAAAAACAATTGTATTCATCTTCTTGATACGAGGTCAAGAAGATAATATTATTATAATAGATCATATCAACTGAGCTTTGTTATTGGTATTAAATTAATGAAAATTATGTTTTAAGTATGTTATGTGTTGTTAATTATAATTTATAATTAACAACACATCGTTGTTAAATAATATTATTGATATTTCCAGCTTTTTGGGGGTTAAGTTAAAAAAATAAATAAAAAATATTACGTTGATGTTTCTGCGGACCGTAGCAAGGTGCTCGTGTACAGGCGCATGCGGCGTTCGTGTGGCGGGCACGTGCGCTAGCGCAGCTCCCAGCGCCACGGTCCTGCACTGTCATGGCCGATGCTTACACAACTTTTTATTTTCATTTTTTTTTCTCCAATCGACTATAAGTCCGTAAATTACTTCACTATTATGCTGGATTATTGGCGAGGGGATGGAAGAATGCATCCATTCATGTTTACATGAGATATTTTTATGACCATGCAAGCCAACAGATTTGTTTAATGAGCTTTATTTTTATAATAATACGTGTTTTACTCTCCACACTAACAATCTCATTTATTTTATCTACTCCTATTTCATCAAAGGTTAAATTTTCCAAACAAAATTATTATTTTCGGGCTAATGTCCAGAAAAATAATATTATATTTCCAAGTTAAATTATGAAGATCGAAGTTAATCAATCACCAATGAATACCGTTTAACCGCCGCTGGATATTGTCCACATCAATCGATTGTTTTAGTTTCAATATTTTTATAGTCTTTATTTACCCCCGGTAACGGTAAGTTCCCTTACCCTAACACATAGGTGTTGTATGTGTGTGTATGTCAGTAACAATCAGTTGATTAAATCCCGAGCACACCTGCGGGATGGCACGGCACGGGCACGCACGGGGCACGCTGGGGGTGCGTTGCCCCGACAACAAGCTTTTCGATAAACAAGTTTGAATTTAACGACCACGTTCAAGGGATAATAAATGATATTTATAATTTTTTATAAGCTTTACTAACATACTAAAACCCGCTAAGAACAATGTATCATTTTGTGAATGCGTGTGAACTAGCCGAATCTACTTACTGATCTCTAGCGCGACGATAAATCACCAAAAACCCACCTTTATAGAAACGAGTAGTGACTGGTTTTTTATTACATTATTAAGAGATCATTGGCATTATCCTTTGCTTCAATGTCATGTGTCAAATTACCATTTATTTATCTACCTGGAAGTCAGAAATTTGCTCAGCATTCCTCACATGCGCGCCGCGACATAATTTTGTCGTCACATCATCTCATTTCCAGACATAGTAAAGTTATGGCACAAGAAAAGCAACACTTAATTTATTAATTATTTAAATAATATTGAAAATTTGATCTTGCTAGATCGATTTTTGCGTCGATTGTTACAAAAGTTATTGAAATGATATAGCCGTTTATGTATTGAGAACACAATCATTGATAATATAAATTATATTAAATTCGAAAATAACTCTGTTTCTTTGTAGCGTTTTCTCGTAAATCGGAGTTGTCGAAGGACACAGGCAAACTTTTGTTTCAAAAAGTGCTATCGGATGCGAGTGAAATCTCGGGAACTGCTAGATTAGTTAAAGATATTGCTCGTAAAATATTATTCAATAAAATAATAATAATTTGTTTCATCCATAGCTCCAGATGGATTTTGGAGAGTTTTTTTTGGGTTAATGATGGTGTGTTAGTGGATTTAACCCGTCAATGCATACAGTTTCCTCATGAGGACATAACAATAGATTTTGCATTGTGTCTACAATATGCCGCTTGACAAGTTAATATAATCACAAATCACAACAAACAGAGATAACGGTAGATTAAAAGAAAAAAACTATTATGCAGTTCCATACTGAGATTTGAATGCAAGATATTCAACGTAAGACCCTAAATGACGTGCATGACCCCATGCGTCACGTGATGTAAATGAACGGGACTTAATAACTGGACAAGCGAGTTTGATTTTAAGTATCAATTACGATTACGATTACACTTGTGTATCAACAAAAAAATAAATGGTATAATTATACAAATAGTTTTCCAATTACGTGGCTAATTGTATAAAATCTTTTCGTTACACCAAGAAAGCCTATGATATACCCATTCAATTGATTGTATATATAAATGTGTGTTGATATCTAACCGTAGTTCCTACATACTATACTATCACGCCTGTGTCTTTAAATGGTCAGGCAGAGGGTTACTGATGATACACGGTACACTTGTATGTTTTAGGTCCCATGAAATAGTTTATTGGCACTTACCGGTCCCGAATCCAAGCTGCTATTGATAAATTCGTAGAAAAATACAATAACACTGCTTGACCCGAGAATCGAAAGCAGGACTTCTCAATCAGCAGCAGCGCTTGCAAAAACAAGACAGTAGATAAGTTAAAAAATCATTTTGAAGGTGTGTGCCAGTTTGGTGATTCAGTCATACCGTCCTTTTTAATGGAGTCAGTGACCCTTAAAAGTATACCTAATTGAGAAGGAAAAAGGTTTAGTTGGTATGCCTTTCCTGGTATGAATATTTTTTTGGTAAAGTCGGCAAACAAGCAGATGAGCCATTTGATGTTAAGTAGTCATCGCTGACCATTGGGGAACCAACCAACAACCAACCTTACCAAAGGAAATCTTTGCAAATGATCAATCTATGAAAATACAAGAAGATACTTACCAAAGGAGTTGAGAAAGAATATAAGAATCCCTTTTTTTACGGAAAATCCAAACGGATTGTCCGCCACCTGGGAAGGCGTTAGGGTATATTGGACTCGTACTGACAAGAAACCCCACTTGTCTTACCTCGCTCTATAGTCACATGGGCCATGGGATTTTATATATTCACCAAGACCGGGTGCTGCTTGTGGTGACTGGTCGACTTGCTGGCTATCGTGTATCGTAAAAAATAAATAAAAATAAATAAATATACATATTTAATGTATATTTATTTTTTTTTATTTTTTTTTTTCCCTTTTTTAATTCACAAGTTGACTGGGTGGCCTTGTAGGTCCTAGTAATCATGCATAATATTATTTTGTTTTTAAATGTTAATTGTATGATATTAAACAGTCTATATCAAACAGATGTCACCTAAAGGTAGACTGGTAGAGAATGCCTAATGGCATTAAGTCCGCCTATGTACATTTGTTTTGTGCATGAAGTATTGAATAAAAAAAAAAAAAAAAAAAAAATGTAAATGTGAGTACTATGTAGGTTAGCTTTAACACGTATCAGATGTATAATAAACTTCTCTGACAGTTTTGAGTATTTCACATGACCTACACAAATGTCCTGCTGATCTGGTATCGTTGTGCGACGGGTCGTTGAGCTCCCTATAAAATGGTTGAGCTACACGATGACTGATGTATGCGTGCCGTCAGTTAAGACAGGTCAACTCAAAGCTGCTATGGCTCTTTCTTCAAAAGGCCTGTTCAGATTTTGCCCTACATTGTTAAACTCGCATATCTAACAACAACTATTGTCTGGACTTTAAAAGAGACCATGATTCTCTGAGTTTGTTTCGACGTTTCTTCTCAGAGGTCGTCAGATAGGAAACGTCGGCGCCATCTAGTTAAAAAAAAATGTAAAAATCGACTTGTAAAAGTGTCCTGAAAAGATCTATTTACAGAAATAAATATCATTTCATGAGGGGTTGTGGTCTACCGTTCTCTAGAGCCCTTAAAAAGGTGAGGCCTTGACTCGCATCCTACTAGAAGGCTACTGGGGCCATTGTCTGGTCGGGCGGCGGACTAACAAAAGAACCCTTATGGACTGGCTATCTTACGTCCAAAAGACGAAACAAGTCGAAGTCAGACATTTTCTCGCCTCTTATGAGATTGTAGCGTTTGGGTTTAGAACAGGACGATTTATAATAAACTCATAATTTAATTACTTACAAACAAAACAAAATTATCTCTCTAAGATAAAATTTTCAGTGAGGCAGATGAGGTAAAATGTATGAGTGTTTGTTATACCAGTCAAGTGTTTTCCTTTTGTGGGTTTCCCCCCGAGAAGATAAAAAAACTAATTCTTTCGGATCATTATTGTCTTACCTCATTTAGCTTTCGTCTTCAGGAAGGAAAAAATGATGTGATTATATTCATGTCTTTCCTGCTGATGCTCCAGTAGAACAAAACTAAACTCTGCCGATATTTGAGATATCTGATAGCTGCTGGAATACAAGTAGCTCACAACAATACATATCATCATTCCACCGTTATTTTATTGCAGTGAAGTAATGTTTGGTTCATATGGTTGCTCTCACACGCATGCCACCCCAACTTTGTCCGCCGCACAATAGTTCGGACTACAATAGTGTTGCGCGCATCTGTCACGAGCTCGCTGTTCATTGGTCGTTGGTAAGCGGCGTGTGCGCACCCCACGCACTGATTTCCACGGTGTTGTCCGAATCAATACCGAAATTCGATATAACGGTAACTATCTACGGCTTTATTTATCGTAATTGTGAGAGAGCTATGGTAAAATCATTATCATTCTCCTAGCCATTTTCCCGACTATGTTGGGGTCGGTCTAATCTAACCAGAACCAATCGAATAACAGTATTATATACGAAGAGACTACCATCAGATCAATTCAACCCAATTTCTGGGCAATACCGATTTCCTAAGGATAGACTGAGTGTCGGATTTTTTGGGCTTTCGACTACCACTAACAATTATCATAGGTTTTTTATGACAACTGGAACCAACGACTTACATGCTCTAAGCAGCCGTAGCTTAGCGGCAAAAGCGTCCGATGTATAAAACCGGAGGAACGCTGGTTCGACGCCTGCGTGAGATCGTTTTTTTTTTTACCAAAAAAAAATTATTTTTTGTTTCGTTTTTGTTTGCTTACTTCTCTTTAACCCTAATTACGCTGCCCCGTCGGCTTTCCCATTACGGAACCATATCATACTTTACATCTTTGTTTACATGAGTAGGTAGGTACAGTGTACCTACCGTGTGCTAAACGAGCACTTGATATTCTAAGTTTCTATGGTCTGCAAAGTACAATGATCCTTGTAGGTCGATGTGTAAACAATGCCAGCTCACGTGGGAACAGCCTGGTGGTAGTCGGAAGGATGTGTACCGTTCGAGTGGCACGTCACAACACACCTTTAATAATTGTTTCCCTTTTTTTTTGTAAATGGGGATGTAATGAGGTTCATGCGGTGGGAACGATACTTGTTGGTTTAGCACTCTAGTGCCTTTGAGTGGGTCGCTTATGAGTACGATGTTAAGAGAAGGACAATCATCGTATTTTTTTTTATAATGCAATGTGTATATGCCTTGCCTTATTAGTATCGTGATTGTCAGTGTTTCGTGTTAGAGGTCTTGGACTTCATTCCCAAGTCAAGCTATGTAGGTAATAATTGACTCGCCCCCTATTACATGGGATATTAGTACACCTCTGCCTTTTTCGGGGAAATACAGGCGTGACGGTCTATGTTACTATCGACTTATTTTGGGGGTCAACGTCCTGATCATTTTTGATCTGATATATTTTTTAAATTATAATGTTACTCTGTTCTCCACACCCAAATAACTGTACAAGTTTTATATAAGTATCATATACACGTACAAACACATCCTTCGGAAAAATTACCTTTAGACACTATTTTTTCTGTGCGGAGATCAAACCAATCATATTGTGCAGAGCAGGAGCCTGATCTTTTTAAGTTTTGCCCATGTATTATGTATTAAAATGAAATTTTCCGTTAATGGTAATAGGCTCGCCTAATACATGGGAACTAAACACCTCTGCCGAAACCTTCGAGGAATATAATGCATGATGATATGTTTATTAGGCATTCTGATAATTATTAAAGATAAAACATCCTCTAAATAATATTTTTGCTCTTATTACTCTCACGTCAATTGTTTCAACATTAATCATTGATGTGCCACCTAATTATAGGTAGGTGAGTTATCCCACGCCATTGTGTATTGGAAAACATGCATAAGTTCACACACCACGGGAGAGTAATATGCTTGTCACGGTGTATATCACCGTGCAATGTTTTTGGGAACACGTAGTAATCAATTGGCGTAACGGATTACTTACATTTTTACGGGTAACTTTGGTAACAAAAGTGACAGAAGCGAAGGGTCAATTTCGGCAAAAGGGAATCCCGTTCTATGATTATTTTGTTATTTAAAAACAAAAGAAGAAGTATTCGGTACTAACGCATAAATACTTACACAAGCAATTGGAATAATTATAATCATAAAAATGGAAATGTTAGCAAGTACATCATATAAAAAAGATGATAAGATATAAGTAAATAAAATATGTTTAAAATATATTATATTTTAAATGTGTGTGCCTTATCATATAAAAAGGATGTCCAGTAGCCATGTGTCAGGATATAATGTAACCTAGCGCTGGTATTCTGCTTGATTTCCTAGGACATACGAAACACGAACGGACAGAAACTTGAATAATGCGGCAGTTAACACATTTTTTTACATGGGCACATTACATACACAAACGTCTGGGCATTCAGATACCTATTTGTTCTGCGCGGGTAGCGAATTGATAGCCTTGGGGCAGCCATCGAAAAGACTGAAAGAATGATGATGATGAGATATCTATACTATGTTACGTAAAATTGTTAAAAACCTGATACTGTAGGTACATTGAACATTAAAGAACATTAAAAAAAAACAAGTGCTTTTGAGTGTAAAAATGTCACCGAACCCAATAAAGTGCTTTTTATAGTTCTAGTCTCATGTCTGCTTATTGGGGAATAAGGGAAATAACTACAAATTTTAAATAAAATCGGTACATCTTATCTCTATTAGTTGAACATATCCTGAGTCACGACCTCTCTGCTGCTTGCAGATCCATTGGAAGAGGAGATCATTACTGTTGGAGTTTTATTAAATTTATTTTATCTAAATTTATTTTATCTAAATTTATATTTGTCTTATTATATTTATATTTGTCAAAAACTTGTTGAATTATGTAGTCATAATTCACTAAATTCAGTTTGAATTGAGATTTGGTGATAGTGTGTCAAACAATCCAAAATAAATTTGGCTATGAGAATTACTCAAAATATTTTTTTCGCATCTCGGCTTGCCGAGTGAATGTTGTAAGATTTATTAGTTGAATAAATATAAATATATAGAGGATAACAGTAAAAATAAGTCACATAACACTTTGAAGCTAAACGTGATTAATGATTATCTTATAAAAAAAGTAATTGAGCAGTCAAATGAGCGTGTCCTAATTTTTCATATTAATTTTTGATGTTTTTTTTTGTGTACCGTATGTACCTATAGATTGTAGGTTATATATTGAGCCGTTGTCATGAAAAAAACAAGTTTTTGTGGCGTACAGAATTAAGGCCGTACAGAAATAATTTTCGGAATTCATGTTCAGTTGATATCATGCAAAGTAATAGATAACACAAACACCTCATATATACACATAGTTTGATTACAGAATACAGATACTTGTATAAACAAGCTTATATTCCGTTGTAAGGTTCTCATATGCACTTTCGTTTGAAGTCTGCCTGTTTAGTCTATTGGTCGCAAAGTCATATTTAACTGCTGAAATACAGATATAAACAAGCTTTAATTTTCCGTTGTAAGAAAGGTTTTCCTGTGCACTTTCGTTTGAAGACTGCCTGGTTAGTCTATTGGTCGCAAAGTCATACTTAACTGCTGAGTGATCGTGATCGTGAGTTCGATTCCAGCTTGAGCAGAGTGTTATTGGGTTTTTCCAATAAGAAATTCTTAGTTGTACCTCGGTTACAAAGTTATCATTTTCTTACTGCTTGGAATTTTTATTTTCATTTATAAGTTAAATAATCTATACCATTCAATAGAGCAGTAGGTACTTATGATGTCATCGATATCGACAAGTACACTATTCAATTACACGTCCAGCCGGCAGTAAGCGACACCGGTGGCGTAGGATGCGCGGGCGCAAGCTTCCGGCGCGTGCGTGAGTACGGCTTCACAGTTCCGCTACTGTAACAAACTTACCCCTATCATAATTACACGAATATCACTTTTATTTCAGATGTATTAAGAGTTATGGTAGATGTTTATAATAGTTGGGCGAATAGTCTAATTAGGTCGTTGCCGCGCAGGCGCTAAGCCGGACATTTGAAGGGGATTTAAGTACTATCTAGTACGTCATGTGTTCCAAGTGCATGGTTTACCATGTCTATGAAAAAAAAAAACTAATTTCAAAAATTAAACCAACCATTAAAAAAACCACTAAAAAAGATAATAAATATATTTTCACATCAGTGTTCTGTGGTCCCCATATTAGGCAAACCGTATCATGGAAAAACTTAAAATAGTATTTCACCATAGATATGTAGTATATAGATCTCTAGTACACCTCCGTTTCTTAGAAACATAAAGTAGGTATACATTTTCTCCATGAGACCCACTTTTTGGAAGCGAGCCTACCTACCTTTGAAGGTCTGTTAGAAAAATATTTACTTTACTTAGAATTTAAATAATCTAAGTGGATTACAAATTACAATACACAGCATTGCATCTGTCTGGAATCTTATTAGCGTTGAAATTATTGAACAAAGGGATGCAGTCAAACTTGTGACTCGGTCGAAACGCGGCATTCACGACTTCCGACAATTGGCCTGATTACAACACAACCGCTGTGCCGCATTAATTGAATACTCCAGTCTCATGATTCAATTACATTCAATTATTTTCTCTCAGCTATGGGCGGTGTGATGGGCGGAGCGCCCTCGGATTGGGCGGTACGACTGGGCGGGCGGCGCGCAGATCCGCCCAAACAAAAATATCTCTGTGTCTCCTTTTACGCTCGAACTTTGTTTTAGGATGTGTTGATCAAATTTATTATTAAAGTAAATTTCTGAAAAATAAGTAATAAAAATCGTAATTTCTCCATCAGCGTTTTCACATTTTAATATTTCTCTTTTACCAGATTTTAATTATTGTTTAAAACTGTAGGTATTAAAAATAATGCCTTAGCAAAAAAAATACGCGGTAGGTAAATACCTAACCGATATTGGTATGTTACCGACAAACAACAAAAAAGGAACATTTATATTCAAATGTGCATTTATCAACGTAAACGATTACGCAATTAACTATGTAACAGAAAATGTAGAAGTAGCCTTGAATTCTGTCAAGTTCATGAGCGTAAAGTGCCTACTATTGGAAGAGTCTCGAATCGAAACATTTTAAATGTTTATATATAAATGTTTACGCAAATTTAACACTTCTTATAACATTATTGTTTTTTTAACCTTTTAACCACTCACGTAGGATTTATCCAACAAAAGAATTTCGTGTCAGTTGTGCCTGATTCGCTTTTATCTATGTCTATTATATTGTTTGTAAAGTGTAATGTCATGTCGGAAAAATCCAACTTGGGCGGTTAAAGGATTCTTTTCTTCCTATAAAATACTCATAAGTTATATTAGTAATTATTAGATTGGACACTGTCTGAATAGTGGAGAAAACATTATTACTGAAAGTAGCAATTGGGCACATCGTAATGGCATATAGATACACCTAAAAGATCCTATAAAAATTTTCAACCCCTTTTTCATTTTCAAGGCGAGCTATAAGACTTGTAAAATAAATGCAAAAACTTAACCAAGTTCATAATCATTATTTTTAGCGACTAATATTTATTAGTATAAAGTGTAATTATTTACATACTGTTTAAAAGTAAAAAAATAATTGAATGAGTTTTTGGAAAACACTTTTTTACGTATAAAAAAGAAAAAAATAATAGATAAACTCGATAGATTTCTCCATAACAACAAACAATTACGCATTGTGTCGACTTTCAAGTGAGTTGTTACAAGGTACTCCACAAGATAGGGGTCTTATCGGTTATCTGCTTGTACAAGGCAAAGGTTTAAAAAACCCGAAGCATACACTTGTGGCGCGTGCATGGGGGCCCGCAGACTGCCAGCTCCTACGGACACGGCTGCTTTGTTATATTATAAAGAGTGTTATTAAACTTACAGGTGAGTTTTGTGCAAAAAACATTACTCGTGTATTTCAAAATAATATTTGTAACTGGTCTATCTTAAATTATACTTTGTATAAATTTGACCATATATCAAACCCTTCTAGATTCCAGATTACAGTGTCTTTTGACTATAATACTCCGTCACTACACGTATAGAAATGTATATAAAGTCTTTCGTTTATTTTGAATTTTCCGATAGATATGTACGTGTGTAAAGCTCACATGTTGTCGTAACCCCCACCACAACTACTTTACTATTATTATTCCCGATTCAAATCAGGTATAAAGTAAAAAAAGTGTACAATACTTAAACAGCACCCTGTACGAGGGTTATAGCGGCCGCACGCGCCAGGGTGCGCACCCTGCTGCAACCCGCCAGTCCTGTCCCGACCGCCCTACGGAGCGGACAGCCGCGCACCCCTAACTACACCACCAAACTATACAAACTTTACATACGAACTCCTTTCTATTAAATTGTTTTGCTAAATTTCCAAATAAAAAAATAATAATATAAGTTGTTTAAAGTTTTGTATTACTAGTTCGATTTTCAAAATATTTTTTTAAAGTTATCGTGTGCAGGGGTGTCGTCGGGTGATTCAGAAGAGGACCAACCAAAGGTATGAGTCATTTACTTTAGTTTTCGCCATAGTAACGCCCTCGGCACGCACCTGCGTTTCGCTCGCACGTGGAAGATTGGCATCTATCTCCCTTTGATTTCAATGTAGTTTAATTCAAACAGATGCCAGTTTTTTTTATTTACATTTTTCCAATAAGATTCATGACCTGACAGCTTATAACTGCTGTAAGAGACAAGATATTTAATTTAAAAAGTGAGCATATAAACTTTTTAAAGTTTTTATAAAGTTTATATTGCCCGGTGTTATCTGTATTTTCTGTCACTTTCCTATGAAGCGGGTTAAAATCCTTTCTGTATTTTTAAAATGTGTTACCTACTTAAACTCCGCACTTCCGCAAGTTACTGGAAACTATTTAAAAAAACCGTAAAACAATACCTAATCAAAAACTATTTTCAAATATATTGTTCTGATGCGTATTTTTTTAAAATATAATCACAAACTCGCTGCATATGAACAAAAACAACTTTGTTTTTAAGGGTATGCCTCGAAATTCAAATATTGCTTTACCAGCTTTCTATTCTTCGTAGCAAACATTTAGGACTTCGTCTACGTACGTAGTATATCAATTATCAGCAAGCCTGACTTTCGGCCAAGTTGGTCAAAGTTTTCCGAAGCCTGACTCAGCCTAACTGACGTCAGTGCTACGAGCTACGAGATATTTCGTAGACGTAGGCGATCGTTGCATGTATGTTTACTCATATACCACTTTCATTTTCTTAGTTCTTCTAATAAGTAAATTGATACTATGCTGTTGTGCTATACATAAAAATAGTTTTATCGTCTATTGTGCAATGGTGTAGTAGTTTTTTGGTATGCTATGGGTTGTGGATTCGATTCCTGTACGGAATAAATATTTTAGTGGCCTACAGATAAGAAATTGTTTTCCGTCTATAAGTACGTGTGAGGTTTGTGTTTGTAAATGCACATACAATAAAAAAAACTGGTTCTAGGTTCAAATTGACCTTCTTGGAAAGCATCGTATTCAAATTTGGAACGTCACGCTACAGTTGTGTATGTGACATACTACCGACATACCCACTAAGCTATTTGTGTTTTTAACCGACAAAAAACGAAGGGCGTTATTTCCAGATAGATATTCTCTTTTTTTTAAAGAGTATTCCCACGAAATGATCTAAGTAGGTAACTTCTGCTTCACTCTGCTCTGCTCAGTAAGGTCTGTGTCGCAGGGGTCATCACAAACATGAATTAATCGGAAACAAAGTACACAGATTATAAAAGATAATAATCTACATAAATAAAATATAATGTACCTTTAAGAGCAGCAGATATAAATCTAACAAGCGTTATTATTTAATGAGTTCTAGTATCTAACAAATACAATTGGTGTTACAACTACATTAATTGACGGTAAGCGTAGATTACGTGTAATTAGTTACACACCTTGAGGTGATCGTGTGCGCCACGCCTTAATTGCTAGCAGGACGACATACACTAAAATATTCAGGAATTAAGGTAACGTAACAGTATATTTAGGAAAAGATTATTTATTCAACTTGTACCGTATTTAATATTTTGTCAAATAGAGGTTTGAATCGGATTTAATTACTAATTCAAGTTCGTTGGCGTAATGGTTTTATTAACGTCGTATTAGAGTTTTCAAACGACTTCAAAGTAGATCGTAGTCCTAATTTTTTTTTTAAAAGCCACTAGCAATATGGGTTCCAATTTACTGTGCTAAATTAAATTCTTGTGTTTGGTACGAGTGGGTTCACGTCGGTAGTGCAACGGGTGGGTTTCGAACCGGCAACAGATAGAACAATTAGAATTAATAATATGAGTATTGTTTTATAAGGAAATTATAATTCACTTTTTAGTAACGGTTTTACGCTACTCTGAGGCACGACGGAGGAAGGCCGCTTCCTATGAATCATTGTAGAATGATTCACTAAAAAGATGCTTAGAACCTGCTACCTACGAAAACCTTAAAAAAATTGTCTGAATCGTTTTCATTAAGATAAAGTAGCACCGGAACGAGTGTTTATAAAAAACAGCAATTTTCAATAATTAATTATTATAACATAACATACCATCATGACTCTTTTCCACGAAAGGTTGGGCTGAGGTGTTCTAATGTACACCCACAACTAGCTGCTACAGATAATTTCATAGAGAAACCCAATAACACTGCTCCACCTGGGAATTGAACCTAACGATCTCTGTCGACTAATAATCAATGCTAAAACAGATGATAAATAATTATTCAGTCCGTTGTTGCATTGGGTTCCTAGGTATCATAACTAAGAAGAAGGGGCTACATACAAAGCCAAATGGGTCTCAATTTAGAACCAGCGCATGTAAATAGGTTTAAATCAGGTGATTAAAATGGCCAAGTTGGTTTCTGTTTAGAATTTCTGGCTAATGTGCATCAGGTTTAAGTAATTTAAAAAGGCTACTGTTAGAGATAACAGCGCTCTTTTTAAACGACTTCAAAAGGAGGACGCAGTGTTCAATTAAAGTATTTTTTTTCCTATGTTACGCGATAACTTCGTTGATGGTGAACCGATTTCAATGTTTCTTTTTATTTTATGGAACGTACTTCCTATTTGGTCCTATATAAATTTGGTTGATATCCGACCATTGGATTTAAAGATACATTATAAAATGCTTGAATTTGGTTTTCTTTTTTCCCAAAAAGTTGATAGTTTTAGCCTCACCTCTTTCAGCAAAATGTACCCCTGAATAAACCAACTTGTTTGTATTAGGAATGGGTTCACTATTACAATTTTATTTAATATGGAGAACATCCAAACACGTGACAACATGGTGCCCAGTCAACACTTGGCGCTTGAGCTATTATAAAAATAAAAGAGCCTTATATGTATTTCTCTTAGCTTATAGTACTAATATCATTTATAAATTATATTTGAGAAGGTGAAGGCCTCCTCTAGAGAATGCCAGATTTTTCTGTATCTCGCTAAGTCTTACCAGGCGTGGGCCAGCTTTTCACATGATCGATGTCACCCATTGAGCTATTATACATTTTTGTGTTCTTAGGTCAACTAGAGTTACCAATCTGTTATCATAATTTTGTATTCCATTAATTAGGATTTTTAAATAAACAGTAGGTTAACATATTTGTTGTTCAGTTTTGCGTAACAGGAAGGCGATAAGTATAATACTAAGAACTTTTATAATAAGGTAATTTAAAATTGGATATAAATTAGCAGTATCAAATATATCGATGTTTTAGTAATCGACTATAATATATGGTTCAAAGGTATATTTTTCAAAACTCAGTATTTGACCAGTACAGTATAATAGTCAGTTCACCCAAATCCGATCCGATCACGTGATCCGAACCACATTATGTTCCGTAAACACGCTTTTAATTCCATCTCTAACGAGTAATACCTCAATATACCTACTCTTTCCTAAAGAATTTTTGGATTTCGAGTTTTTTTTATTGGATCCTCTTCAAAAATTACATTAGCATAAACCACATTTGATTTACTTTCTGGTTTTTTAGGATTAGTATTTTTTGAGAGGACATCCGTGTTAAGTATGTTCGAAATAAGAGAGTAAGTAGGTGGTGAGGTTAAGCTGTTGATGGTGTTGATTTGACATTTAATAACGAATTATAGTATGCATACGACCTAAACTTTCCAGTATTTTTTTTACATTTTTATAGGATGAAAATTTAAACCACGGTTTGGACTCGAAATAATCGTTCTCATTTTTTCTTTCCAATCATCAATATATGATGCTGCTTCTGCCACTATTATCGGGATGCTTCATCAAAGGATCATGTCAATAGGATCTCTTGAGAAACCTACTCAGATCGGACTGGGTAGACGGTCGAGTAACGCTTTTGCGCTTTTCAACGGGCATGTGCTTCTGCCGAACCTGACATTATTAAAGATACAAATTTCGAAAGAAAATTCTATCTCAGTCAAGATTAGAAACTGCGTCTCGTCACTTCCTAAGTATGGTGACGTCGAGACATCCAATGAAGTCATATTACGTCCTTCACTGACATTTGCTTTAATATTTTTCTCAAAAAACAAAGATCTTAACATAGTTGTGTTAAGTTCTAATACGCATAATGCATGCTGTAGCTTCCTATAATTGAGGGAGTACGCTTACTAAATAGGCCTTAGTAAATAGTAGTAATAGCCATAGTAAGGAGGTCCTTAATAAATAAATCAATCGTGGTAAATGCACAACCACATACTCCTATCTTATGCACTCTCTTTAAGCGCCAGTCAGAGACCCTGCTCTTCATTTGAATGGCATTTGGCACGGAATAGTTAACTCAATGCAAACAGCCGCTTACCACAACATATTTATATTTGCTCTAACTAAACAATAAAATGCATTAAAAGGAGAGGGTAGTCTACCCTCGGTAGGGTTGGCAAAGCGTGGGACCGCGAGAGACAGTGATTAGGTAAAGTTGCGAGCGCGACACCCCTTGATTGCGAACTAGACGCGGATTACTGATGGTTTCAACTTGTTACGTGTAATCTCGTTCCGATCTCTTGTCAGTGAGAAAGTTAAGCTTTGTTTATATTGTAGGAAGAACAGATTTAAAGACTTAAACGAATATAAAATAATGTCTTTATCTTATTGCCTCTTTTTAACTGACGGACAAAGAAGATGAAGAGTATTAGTAGTAAGTAGTTTGTCTTTCAAGGTAAAACAGTACACACAGCTATAGAAGTCCAGCATAAGCTGGCTGGTCATTGTATGGAAAGTCGAGGAATGGAAATGCGAGGCTTGCCTATATTGGTAACGTACTGTGTACATTTTTTCAGTGTCTATAACAAATTGGTAAATTATTATAAAATTTTTACGGCACAATTTTTAAAGAAAATACTACAGGAATCCTAAAATATACAAAAATCCATATAAGAAGTAAACGTGGTTAGCCTGAAAAGTATTTTAAAATTAGCTAAGTATTTCAATTCTAACATTATTGAGAACAATTGCATGAATACCAGTAGTTAAAATTTTAACCAATAAACACTCCGCACGGTCTGCGTGTGAAACCTGACGGAACTTACGTGTTGTGCTGTAATGTGGACTACAAATAGTATTTTAAAAACATACATAACTCACATTTTTGGATAAATGCTTAGGATCGTCACTGGCAACTAAATAGATAATATTAAAAAAAGTATTTGCACCTTGCACATTTTTAAACATAAAAAACGTTCCATTTTCGGAAAAACAACACTGATTCAATTTCTAGAATTGATGCCAAATCAAAACAAACTTTATTCTCACGGCGCAATCAGGAAAGTACTGAGCACCAATTTCTCAAATCACAACAACTTAACGTTCATGTCGTTACAATCAAAGAATAGACCACTCGACCACAATCGAATCAACACCTTTGCTTTTGTACTTTTTTGGAACCCTCTGCGTTATACTTTCCTTTATTAATGTCTAGTTTTCCAATAAATAAATAACAAATCTTCCTCTTCTACAGATTAAATAAAATGTTGGCGAATGAGAATCAAGAAAATGATTTACAACAAAACGAATACCGAAATCACTAAACCAATCGATTATTATTTACGTAACGAGTAAATATGGAGGCAGCACTACCGCATTTCCACCGATTATCGTCATCGAGGTTTTACCAGCAGTATGCAGCACCACCTGTGCGCATCTCTAGCAACTACCTTCACGATCTCATCCCTCAACAACATCCGACACTCCTTCAGCAGTATTTGGCTTACTACAACGAACCCCTAGTGCCTTTCGACCTGTCCTTAAAATCCACTACACCGATTACCCCTCCCTGCACACCGCCACCCTCACAAAAAAGAAAAGCAACAGACGATAACAAATCGGACAAATCACCAAAAATTTTTCGACATTTTGAAGACGATGATCACAAAGAGAAGTCCGAAGACAGACATGATAAAAGGAAGTTAGACGACGAAAATTCTAATGACAGCGATAGTCCAGAAGTGAAAAAACTTAAATTTACTAAACAATTTTTTGAAGAACTGAAGACCTGTTTACCGAAAGAAGAAGAGACGCCGTCAAAAAGTGGCAGAAGTTCGCCAGATGTCGTTGAAATAAAAGATTTAGAGGAACGACCTAAAAAGTCCCCGAGACCTGCTACACAACCAACCAAAAAAAGCAAAGCTGTCAGAAGATTAATGTTTGATGAGGATAAGACTTCTCCAGTTTCCGGTACCATCATACGAGATTTAGCCGAAGATGAAACGCTAGTCGTTCGAAAGGTAATTAAAAACAAACAGCATTTAATTTCAACTGCGTATAAAATGTTACTGCAACCTGCAAACAAAAAGTGTAATCACACATACGTATCTAGAATAAATGGCAAAGTTGCACAGGAACTATTAATTAGACGTTCTTACCATACCATTACAGTGCCCGGCGACTTGCCTTATCGCTTAAGCAATTAAATAAGTATGAAATCGGGTATTGTGCTGTGTTTTGCGGTAAACACAGCTTTAAGGGCAAGCCGCAACGCTTACGCGGGGGTGTGTCTAGGACATTAAATACGAAATAAATCGCCTTTTCAATACCACACTATATTTCCTTTGAATTGAGATAGAGAACTGTAACGTTCAATTTAGACGTAATAAAAATGTTAATAATATGAAATTATTTAATAGGCGTAATTGTTGTGTGATAAGGAATCGTTTTAGTTGCGAATGTTGGCTTGCATGCTCATAATTGTACTTTTTCTAGGGAGACATTGATCCAGCGTTTAACGTCGTGGAAGTGACTGACGAGGCGAAGGCTTTGATAGCAGCAATAGAGAACAGGCTGGGCCAGTACATCTGTAGGCTGTGTCGAAGGCTTTACGGTGATGCGTTTGCGTTGGCGCAGCATCGATGCTCCAGAATAGTACACATTGAATACCGATGCCCCGAATGCGATAAGGTACATTCCAATTAAGTTTAATTTATTATTGAGTCTATACAAAACATTTTATTACTTATCAGCAGTTAACCCTTGATGAATAACTCGCTTATCTACCAATTTTCCCACGTGAACTTTTATGAAACTATAATTGATAACAAAATGTCAATTTACAGTTTTATGGCATCCCAATATGTCTATCGTCTATTAATTGAATTGCAGGTATCACTTTAATTGAATTGTTGGTCCATACTGTGTTATTTTTGGTGCGTGGGAACTTAAAAGTGAGGGTGGTTCGGTGCACACTCGGCGAATTTCCATGGGAAGCCACTACAAGTGGTGACGTAAAATGTTTGTACAAGGGCGTCCGCTAATTGAGTCACGTGGTGATGCGTGACGCGAGATCATTAGCACTTATCTGCTCGTTTTATTTCATTTCTAATAGATTTACAAACATTATCTATGTTAATAGATAAAATAATCCATTTTCAACCGACTTCCAACGGACATGTTTCTCAAATCAACTTTATTTTTTCTGAGTGTATGTTTCGCGATATCTTTAACGATTGTGGACCGATATCGTTATCCTTTTGTTTAAAAATATAACAGTTCTTCTGATGTTGTCTTATCCACAAATTTGTTAAAAAAAAAAACCTTAATGAAAACAACAATAACACGTCCTTCACACCTTTCAATCAGGCACAGAAGAATAACAACATAAGATAGTTTGTTCGAAATAACTGTTTGCAGTGGTTTTTTAGGTTTGATATTTCTTTATTTCATATTTTTTAATATAAAGACTCTGTGTAAAGACAATTGGGATTGTAAATGCTTCGCGTTCGTAATTATTTTCCTTACTAAATTCGTTATTTATGCATAACACACTTAATAAAGTGACTTTATCAGCGCGGTAGTTCGGAACAGCTAACTTCAAACGTGCAGAGTTATTTCGAAGGAACTGTAAGTAAAGCTTAGTACTTGGAACTACTGGCAACTCAAAATTAGGTGGCGATAACAAAATATCACCTTTTGCCAAAACTTCTGTTGTTTTGGACATAACATTACTTTTATTATGGTTTTGCAGTTTTACTTATAATAAATGTTTATTAAGGTTTTTCTAGTCTCCCCTTATATTCGCTCATAAGTAATGGGATTCAAATCCAAAACGATTTTAATACCCGACGCAAACCCGTTATGAAATACAGGTTCTTAGTATTAAGTCACAATACATATACAAAATTCTAAAAAACAACTTAGGTAACAAATGTAACCAATTCATCAGTATTAAAAATTTAATAAATGTACGATTATCGTGTCCATAGTTTATCTTTACGGATTTCCCATTGATTTTCCGCAAGAATTTTTGGATTGTTTACCAATTTTGATTTGGAAAATCCTAAAGAGAAGGAAAAGCCTATCATAGATCTTATCAAATAATATAATAAAACCACTTCGGGAACTCATGAGCAATAATTATGTAGATGCTTTATTAAAATGCTAGCTAATTTGAATATATTTGTATGTTTATGTAGCAAAGTGCGTCGATTATTACATAACATGACAGGAATGTCGTATTTTTAATACATTTCCGAACGTCTAAAATATAATCTATACATAATTATAATGAAATTATAACGGACCGTAGTCTCTGCATTATAGATACAATATATATTTACAAAAATTTAGAAAATGTAACTCGGTCTGTCTGTATACACGTACCACGCGAAAACTACTGCACAAAATTGGATGAGGGTTTCACATTTGTATTAGTGGAGATCTAATTTTAAATCTGATGTATGTTTCATTTTGATACGCTGCCTAGAAGCAGAGTTATAGTAAATAAATCTTTTGACTAAGCGCGACTGCTACGCTTGAGGTCCTGGGTTCGATCCCCAGGTCGAGAAAAAGTGTTATTGGTTTTTTCCATGAAATTCCCAGTAGCAGCTCGGAATCTGGATTTGTGCCTGGTTAATGGCAATAGGCTCGCCCCCTATTTCATGGGACCTAAACATACCGGCGAAATGTGGGTGTACTTTAGTACACCTCTGTCTAACCCTTCATAGAATACAGGCGTGATGGTATGTTAAATCATTTTGGGATGTTAGTGAATGCGCTTGCAACGACTAGTAATAATTTAAAAATAATATTGCCAGTTTTTGTTCCCTCCCGTTTACCGAAAGGAGTCACGTGTCCCAGGAGTGGGAACATTATAGGCTAGTTATGTACGCACGGCTACACATCAAGCTATACAAATCCAGTATCGACTGACTTCGCATTCTAAACGCTTTCCGCACATCGCCAGGCCAGCCTATACTGGATCTGTTTAGTTTGATGTGTAGCCGTGGGTAAGTAAGTAAGTGCAGTGATAGCCATGTGATATGACCATTGGACTGCCAAGTCAAAGGTCTCGAGGTCGAATCCAGGGCACGCACCTCTGTCTTTTCAAAGTCATGGGCGTATTAATAATTAATTATCACGCGCTTAAACGGTGAAGGAAAACATCGTGAGGAAACCTGCATGCCTGAGAGATTTTATTGACGGCATGTGAAGTCTGCCAACCCGCAGTAGGCTAGCGTGGTGGACTATAGCCTAATCCCTCTCGTTCTGAGAAGAGACCCGTGCCCAGCAGTGGGACAATGTAATGGGTTGATGATGATGTAGCCGTGGGTACCTATGTATGTTTTGTATTGCCGGTTTTATTTAATAGAGGTTTTATTTGATCCTTGTCTAGGTCTTCAATTGTCCTGCTAACTTGGCGTCCCATCGTCGATGGCATAAGCCGAGGGTGCCGGGTGCGGTGAAGCGGCGCGATCCTCCTGCTGCTGATGCGGGCCGCTTCCCTTGCCAGCGGTGCGGCAAGATGTTCCGAAGACAGGCATACCTTAGGAAGCACATGCTAGCTCATGAGCAGCCGGAAAATCTACCTGAGAAGGAACCTTCGGCGTTCCGTCAGGTTCATACCGAGTATCCCGCCTACCAACCGGTGAGTATCGAGAAAAATATAGTATACCATCACGCCTGTATCCCTTAAAGGTTAAGCAAAGGTGTATTGATGTAAATCCACAGTTCCAGTTCCAGAACTGTGGATAACCCAATAAAATAACATTTGCTCGACAATCTAGGATTTATACTCAGTGGATGTGTTTTTAACTAAGTACTAGACCATTATAAGAGTTTTTAAGACGGAAGACGACGAAATATAATCGAAAATATACAGCGTTTGGTAATAAAGGTAAGCTGTGACGTCATAAGGCGGTGTTACAACGGTACATTTTGATGTCACGGTACACATTCCAAATACATGAGGCCGGTCGAAAAGCATCGAATCGCAAATTTCTCAAATTTCCAGTTTCAAATGGGACCAGTTATAAATTTGAGACGAGTATTCTTGTATCTCGTTTATTTTTCCAAGTATTCTCCGCTTATCAGTACTTTTGTAACAGGACACAATTCGCGATAATAACTTCAACACCTTCTGGAGCAAAATCCCGCCGCCACAGCAGGAGCTGAGTTGGGAGGGCGTGCGGCCCAGGTGTGGGTCCTCTTGTTCTTCGGAAGACTCGCGGAGTCTCGACGTTACGGGCTCGGAGGACGAGGGAGGGGGCGGGGGCACGTTGGACGGGTGACGGAGGATACTGCGGCCCGTGCCTCGGCTCCCGTCGTACGCACCCGTCGCTACTGGTCTTTACCCATACTCAGCATCGTATGGGCACGACGCACACATGTATTTCTCTTAAGTAAGTGTTACTGGTCTGAAATAGAATATATTCTAATTTTGAATTCAGAATAGATTTTTTTTTTTAAATGTTCTATAGTATAATAATCGTAAATAATTGGATAAATAATCGTAAATAATTTGATAAATAATCGATCACCAATGTTTTTTATCTTAATCTAGGACAGTCCTTGCATATTATATCATGATAATATGCCAACTATAAAGTTGGCAGTTGCTCTCAACCATATCATAATAATATTATACTAGTTTTTAATATTAATATAAAATGTATGTATGTAGTTACTTTGTATATATGGTGTGTTTAGTTATTATTAGCAAAATATTGTAAATATTTTATGATCTCCTACAGCACATTCCAAATTTATCAAAATCACGCGAATGTATAACATTTGTCGTGAACTTTTAATAATGTAGAAGGTATAGTGTACTTCAGTATACAAATAAATTAATGATAATATAAGATTTAAAATTATAAAACTTTATAAATATATCAGTAAGTTAGTAGTTAAAAGTAATATATAATATGTTAACAGTTTCCATAGTCCAAAATAATTATTTACCAAATAAAAAAAACATCCAGATTTACAGTCTACCAAATCAATGTTAGATTGTATGGTGTTGTAAATAGTTTTAAATCGAACATATCAATACAATGGTAAGACAATGTAGGAATTCAATTCGATCGTCTGTAAGTATAGGCGCGAAGGGTCACCGTCATCGATCGGTGCATGAGCATATTTTTAGATGCATTGGGTTCTGGTAGCGGTTGGCTGCCGTGTCAGCCCATCGCCAACTCATTACTATTTCAGCGGCAACAGTTCATCGGAATTGAGTCCACAAATAACCGGGACATTTTTCAACAATAAAATGTATTCATTTATTTAACAAAACATCTATTAAGATCAACGGATATCTTTTTACCGAATTTATGTTATGATTTATAAAATATAACTGGTAACAAGTATTTTCTTGTATGAGTGGCGAAATATAAGGACATTATATTCAATACAGGTTCGATAAATTCATTTGCTCTTTCGTAAAAATATAGTTTAGCAGCTTAGTTTTTTAACGTTACATTTCGTGGCGCGGCTAATGGCTATAGTAAGCTTTAGCTAACTACTGGCTTTAGTAAGCTATAGCTGACTACTGGCTTTAGTGAGCTTTAGCTGACTGGCTTTAGTAAGCTTTCGCTGACGGCTTTAGTAAGCTTTAGCTGACTACTGGCTATAGTAAGCTTTAGCTGACTACTGGCTTTAGTAAGCTTTAGCTGACTACTGGCTTTAGTAAGCTTTCGCTGACTACTGGCTTTAGTAAGCTTTAGCTGACTACTGGCTTCAGTAAGCTTAAGCCGTCTATTGGCTTTAGTCAGTTTTTACTTACTGCTGGGTTTAGTCAGCTGTAGTGTGTAGGTTAATATGGTTTTATAACAGCGACGGCATGTTGAATTGCATTTGTTTTGGAAGTAACTCTTAGCAGGTATTTGTAGAACCTGGTTTACAGGAGTTTAAAAATACATTAGTGGTTATAAAAAAAAACATAAGTTATTTTTTTTTATATATAGAATAAATTATAACAGTCCTAATCATACAAAAAGTCTAGTCATTTGTGATATTATTTCGTCTTTAACTTTGATCTCTTAGGCACGGTAAATTGCTTTTCGACCATAATTTCTTAAAGGTGAAAGTAATTACCTTCACCTTTTGGTAAGTATATACTGATAATTATCAAACGGCAATTTTTTTTATTGTGTTATTCATAAAAATATTTAATTATCTAGTCATTGAAAAATTCTAGTCAGAATATAATGTAGTACCTAAAAATATATATTAATCTTAGATCTCAGAGCAAATATTTTCTAGTCTTTATTATTTCTAGTCGTTATAATATTAGATTCCAGTCTTATAATTTTTGACGTCAAATTATCTAGTCTGAAATTTCTAGTCATGTCTTCTATTTGATAAAAAATCTGTATTTTACTTTGATAAGATTTATGAACTCAACTAGTCTAGTCTCTCTAGTCTTTTTCTATAATATTTTCTAGTCGTAAAACTAAACAAATTATTGTATGCTTAGTATGTAATTTTGTATATTTTTAGTTTTAAATCTAGTCAGATCTCCAAACTCTAGTCAGTTCTTGCGTATAAATTCAAAGTATTTTAAAAGTAGTCAAAATCGAATATACTTAGGTAAGTAGTTTTTTCTAGTCACATTGAAATACATATCTAGTCCATCGACGCTGACAAAATAATGTCATTCGTAAAAAAAAAATACCATGTAAACCATGCTTAAACAAAATCAAAATTAAAAAAAATACAAAAAAGGAAAAGTCCAAAACAAGCCAAAAGCAAACCTGTATAGCTCGAATTCGGCCGAGTCGGTGACCCTTACTAAAAAAAAACTTGTTCAAACAGGGAATGAATACTCAGAATTTTTGGGTATACCAAATATACATAGGTAGATACTGTCTTTCGATTTGCATTCATTTCAAATTTACAGGAAAACATAGCACACTCTATAGACACAAGACACATCACACTACAGATGAATCAATAGATAACATAAAAATAGCTCAACTAATTTCTAATAAATACCTAAAAACATCTTAGTAAAAATGTTTAGCGATATAGTTTCCATAAAATAGCTCTGTTAAACACAGCTCGTTCCATAATAGGCACAGATTGGTTATAATTTGATTAGAAATAAATCAAGGAAAGTATATCAAAGCGCAGCGTACAGGAATGGATTCTTATAGTGCCATATATTTTGTTATTAAATAAAATATATGACACGATTGTTAGTATTTGAGCGGTACTGTACTGTATAAATAAAATGTCAAAGATTTAAACTATACAAAGATAGTTAATTCAATTAATACAAAATTTAATTTAGTTTCGGAAATAATATTGTATTTAAACTTCATATAGGAACTATATAATTTGTTAATATATCATGAAATAAAATTTTATGTAGACTTATGTACTTATTTACCTAGTTTAGAATAAGAGATATTTATAATTATATAAAGATCTATTTCAATGAGTCAAATCTAGTCAGTGTGTCTATGAAACGCGTTCCAAAGATGTAAATATAAAAAAACGCTATTTACTATATAGGATTTTAAAATATTATAATTAAATATAGATTTAATATATTATTGCTATAGATGTGTGCACCTTTATTTTAAATTATTACTGTATAAAATATTTATTTTATAATTTAATGTGTTTTTGTATAATTTTGTGAAAATTTTAATTTAATAATTCAAGAAAATGGTACTGTTTTCATTTATCTCCTCAATTTGTTAAGCTAAAAACATAGTTTTTTACTAACGCCAAAGAATGGTATGGCAAAATAATGAATTAAAATATTTATTTACGAACACAACACTTATGCCTAACGTATGTTCATCAGATATTGTTTCAACGTATTATAAAAATATTTGTAAACCATTTATAAAGAATATCAAAATGTGGAACAATTCATAGTAAAACCGATCACATTCATCATGTAAACAAAAAACACCCTGTAACATTATTTATCCAAATTTTTCATGTGGTATACTAGTATTTAGTATAATGTTATTTAAGTAAGTTATAATTTGCTACGCATTTAATGTGGATTAACATAAAATGTTGCTAATATAAGCACGTCTATATAGTGTCTGCATCTAAATACAAAATATTAAAGAAATAATAATACAGTAAAGTCACTATGTTTTATTTAGGATGTCTCATCAATATCATTGTGTGTAAAAAAGAACAGAAAGTCATTAGATAAATATAATTCATTTTCTTTACTTAGTATACAAAAAAGTATGTAATTATAAATAATTAAATTATAAAAACAACACATAGGCTATTTTTTGTTTAGATATTATCATTAGCTTTCCGGAATAAATAAAAAGTTGAATAATTTAATCACGCATGTATAAATATTTTTTTACCGTAATACGTTCATACCTTCATTTTTAAGACTACTGCAAAAGGTCATATAAAAAAGTGTAGAATATAAAACAAAAAAAATATAGGATAAAAAACCCTGTAAATAAGAATTAACATTTCACAGTAAACGAAAGTTGTAGTAAATATTAGAGTTTAGATGAGCTTTTAATGTTAGACTGTAATGCACCGCAACGAACAAATTTGACCATTTTAAATACTGGACTTTTGTATTCTAAATTATGTCATCCTAGCATAAGAAGATTAGTGCATTTCATTTTTATTTTAACTAGGATCAGTACCTAATTCTTCCTCTTCCACACCGTCTTTTCCTTTTGACTAGGTACCAAGATACTAATTTTAATAAAAAAAAATATTCAAACATTTTTTTTTGAAAAGTTTAGAATTGATAGTGGTTTGCAAATTATACTTGAATTGTTAATTCCATGCAATTCTAATTTATTCAGGGGGGCTAAAATGGCAACTTGCGTTGAATCTTATTATGATTCACGGACACAATGTTGCACAACTTGCCCTATATTTCCAATATAGGTTGACCACTAAGTCTACGAAAAGCCTATGCAATGTGAGATCAGCTTATACTGCAAATGTATGACCGGCTGTGTAAATTTGACACTGTGTTTGTGAATCATTTTTGTGATTCACCAAATTCGACTACGGTACTCTGCAGTACCTACTGGCCAATGTTCTTACTCTACTAATGTGAACGCATGTTAAACAGTACTTATGTTTAAAAGTAATACACAGTGAACAGTTGCGGGTGCATTGCAGCGTAATCCTTAAGGTCAATGCACATAAGGTTATACAAAACTGTCAAATTTCCCCAAATGATTTTAAACCTTAAAATGTTGATGATAAAGTCAAAATCAACTGAAAAATATTTGACATTTTGTGGTAACTTGATGTGCTGGCCGACGTACTTTATTTGCACTCGCGTACCTTATAGAAATATGTATATATATGTTAGATATAGTTTGCACTAATTAATGTACTTATTATTACGTAGATTGTCAATATATTTGTAATAAGAAATTGTAGACATTCATAAATTAATAAATTATAACACACTTATTTTGCATTTCATTTCACAGATCACGCATATCGGACGAGGAAATAAAATATAATATGTAAATCAATTTTTTTATCATGCTTCATTTTTTTCTTCTTTACATACATTTTATCTTTGTCATGAGATTATTAAATAAAATTTCGGTTTTTATAGTAGGTATGGTCCACATTTTTGGGAGATATATCTAGAATAATTGTTAGGTAAGGTTGCCTCATTAGTCCAGTGGTCCTAAGCGCGACTGCTACGCTAGAGGTCCTGGGTTCGATCCCCAGGTCGAGCAAAGTGTTATAGGGTTTTTCTATGAAATTCTCAGTAGCAGCTCGGAGTCTGGATTTGTGCCCGGTTAATGGCAATAGGCTCGCCCCCTATTACATGGGATCTGAACATACCGGCGAAGTGTGGGTGTACACCTCTGCTTAACCCTTCGGGGAATACAGGCGTGATGGTGTGGTATGTAAGGTTGCTATTATTTGCTAGTGCATTCCGTAGTCCATTATTAAAGTATAGTTAGAAAAAAAAAACGATTAAGAGCACGTTGCAAACGTTTTTAATTCCGTAGTTTATTAAATAACTCCTATACGTGATTTGGAGTTAATTATGTCCGTATTTATACCTACAAAAAAGCTTTTTACATGATACATTTCAATTCTATAGATTAATTGGGTGTTAGGTTATGATGAGTTAAGTCGGTAAGTGGAACTTCTACAAAGTTACATATTTTTTATGTCGGTAATCTGTAAACAACTTTTTACATTATTTATTTATTTACAACGAAATAGTACTTTGGAGACAATACAATAATAAATACAATTTCATATAGTTAAATCGTGACACGAGACATGACATAAGTTACTTACTGTCTTAAGTCAGGTATACTATAAATAGTACTATTTTATATATTATAAATATTATACTCAACAATTTCCTTTATCAGAATATTGAAGTACCTGATAATTAGGTTAGTATAATCGTTTTATTAGTTACAAGTTAGTTGAAAAAATATATAAAAATGTTGACTTTTAAGAATATGGCCACAATATAAGAACCTAACTGTGATATGACTTTGAAACCCATAAAAAGGAAAATTGGTACCAAATAAGTAGGTACAGAATTGTAATTAAGAAGAAATATAATAAATATGTTTTTTATTATTTTCCCATAGATACTCAATTACCTGGTAAAATATAGTTTCTGACAATAGTGCCATCTATAATTTTATCTACAACCCTCCTCTGGGAAAAAACTATTCGCTACCCCTGTATTTAACACCCTCGTTCAGCACGGGAGGGTTAATTCTATTATATCGACATAGATGTCGTGTTTTAGGAGAAAAAGTAGACACATTGAATAACCCCCAATTTTATATTTTTTTTATAGCTTGAAAGTTTTTATAGAAATACTAAGTAGTAATAAGTAACGGAAAAAAAATATACGGTTTTTATTGAAAAAAACTCATATCAATATTAATCCCATAACACAAGGTGTCCAATCCGATAACAAATATTGCAATTCTTGTTCTCACAAAATATAAGAAAGAATTCATTAAAATAATAAATATATTCAATAACTAAGTCAACAAGTTGCGTGTTAGTATCGTGTCTGGTCCCATACCTATAGCCCAGCCGCATCTTTTCACGATTTGATATTTAATACCGGCCGGTTGAAATTTTCGCGTTGTATCAATTGAGATCGCGCCACGCTGTCGCGTTCGTTAACGGCCCCTCCGAATTTTGATTTTGGAATTTATGTTGATAAATATTTATTCGATTTATTTGTTATTTCATGTTGTGATAATATTAAAATTGCACTTACCCCATTACGACGCAGCGGCGTGATTACAATAGAATTTAATTGCCCACTAACTGACGATTGCCTGACTTTGATTATGCAATGTTATTATTTTCTAATAACTAAACAGCGACGCATCCCAGTTTCAATTCATTGTTATAACTGAGAGTTAACAATGAAGTACATTTACGCGGTGTTTCTTGGTCTTACGGCATTGAGTAATATTCAATGTCATGTAACAGATCGATTTAATCATGTGGATCAAAGTGATAGGGTGACTACACAGCTTCCTGAAGAGAATGATACGGGCAAAGTCGTAGCAAAGGAAGCAAGTGAGAAGAAGTTAGAGTCTCCTAAGATACCAGACTCTGGGAGGACGGTGTACCTCGATGATGTGTTGTTTTCTCTGAAGCATCAGAACTGGACGGCGGAAGAAGAACCATGTTTAAACCATATCTACCGATTGGTCTACAGTTTGCAGAATTTCACACTATGGGCTGTTTGGGGTGAGTACATTAGTTTAAGAGCATTATAATATTATGTTTAATGAATTTTACTAACTAAAGCTAAAAAATAAAATAATTACAAAAGAAATAGGAAAACAATAGTTAAAAAGTGTTTTTATTTTCTTTTTCTATTAAATTAATTCCTGTAAACTGTTTCTGTAAATACGAACTGTAAGATGTCTTTCACAAATATGTGTAAAGCCGAAAATTATATTATAGTTACGCACTATAATTATGCATATTTTATCTAAATATACATGTTTTCTATATCCTTTTCTATTTATAAATAATAGGTAATAGAAAATAAAATGTGTAACAGGAATCTTAATTATCTTTGGCTCTTCACACTTTACTATGTATTTTCTGTTTTTAATAATTGAAATGCGAGCTTATAATAAATAAATAAAACTCATTTTTTTATCAGGCACAGGTCCTTAGTAGTTAAGTTTAAAATTAGGTTAGTTAAAAGTAACTTATTTTATTCAGGATACCTAGCTACTCCTATTTGCTGTCCCTAATCCCTATCTAATATTCCTATATAGGACAGTCTATCTGTTCTATCTATTATCAACCCCTTTTAGTATGCTGTGGTGACTACTTTGTAGGCGAATTTATTATTATTATTTTCTTATATTGCTGTAAAAGCACCCCGTTTTTCCGCTTATTTATTTTTTAATCGCGGAGTGCCCCGTTTTTTTAAATAGTTTTTATGTGTATTATATTCATTTATTTATTAAGGTGGTCTTAATGCCATTAGGCATGTTATGCCAGACAACCTTATATTATGCCATCCTTTTATCCCCAACATGGATACTGTCTAAATCTCGGAGCGAAGCTTTTCATTAATTTAGCAAAGCCTCAAAGGAACCAGGTATACATGACAATAAATTTGCATTGTGTCTGTAATTTTAAATACTCGACCCTTGAAGGTCTTTTGTGTGATTTCCTCATAATCAAACTGTTTTCCCTTACCTTAGTTTTTTGTTACCTATAAAATGTCACGTTTAATACTTTAGGTACGTGACCAGCAGATCAAGTTACCACAAAATGTCAAATTTTCTCAGTTGATTTTGAACTTTATCTTCAACACTAAGGTTTAAAATCATTTGGAGAAATTTGACAGTTTTGTATATCTTGACCTGCTGGCGACTGTACATTACTTCTTTATAAAATGTTTTTCATATAAAATGTTACTTAAAACAAATGGACGGCGCATAAATTTACGAACTCCTATAAATTGCATCACATTATTTCACAAGAGTAGATAAACTATATTTCGTATAAACTCTGTTCAATTTTGTTAATATATTAATAAAGAGTAGCGGCTTCTGTACGTAAAATGCGGCCAAGTCTGAAAGGTTAAGTTCGATACCACAATAATTAGTTAGCAGAATAAAAAGTTTATAAACTTTTTTGTCTGCTAACTAATTAGTCACTCTAATTAATTAGTCACTAAGGAAATAACGCACACGTCCATTTCACGGAGCTGCGGCTTTGTGGAGAGTAATAGATTGTTATAGCATATGGTGATTTTTCAGTAAAAGTGTATAAGCAATTTTATGTTTTTAAGTGCGACTGCACGACGACGCACAAACTGTTATTGAGTTTTTCTATGAAATTCTCAATAGCAGCTCGGAGTCTGGATTTGTGCCCGGTTAATTGAAATAGGCCCACCCTCTATTACATGGGACCTAAAACATACCAGCGAAGTGTGGGTGTACATTAGTATACCTCTACCTAACCCTTCAAGGAATACAGGCGTGATTTTATATATTATGTTATGTTTTTGCTTATGCAGCCTTTGTATCAGTCCTTAAACTAAAGTATTTAATATTATGTACGGACAGGAAAATGCTTTCCTACTTATTGCTCTAGAACAGTATTCCGTGCGTGCTTAGTATGACTAGAGGATACTGGTAACAGGTTCAAATTCAAATGATTTATGGGACATGTAAAAAATATCTTATTTATTTATTTCTCACAACACAACTATCTTTACAGAATAATTCAATACAGTAGCGTAGTTTTATATTGAAAATATTTTATGTTAAAAATACAACTATCTTTACAGAAACACCCAATACCGTAGTGTAGTTTTATATATTTATAGTATGTACAGACAAGTTTTTGTAAATTCACTTCGAGCGCACGAAAATGTAATAATACGGAATATTGAACCTTAATGTCTACGTAATATTGCTCCTCAACAAGATGTGTGTGATGTGTTATTCAATTTATTCGTAATTGAATGACTTAGTACTCTTAGTAGTAGGTATTACTAAGTTTTAAAAATACTCACTTTTAATACATATTATAAGGAAAGAAAAAAGGAGGAATTTTTTTTTAAATATTTTTACAGTTATATTTATGGATTATTAAAATTTGTTTTGTCTCACAGATTGGGATGCCCAGGCGTCGGAAGCTCAAGGTCTCCTTTTCGGGAACCGGTATCAATTAGGAAATTTTGACCAGTGCATGAATGCACCCTGGGCTGAGAGTCATCCTGAACTGAAGACCAAGTACTGCTTAGCAGAGATAGTGTTGGAAAGGACTGACAAGGCTGTGAGACATCGTGTCGAAAATCCCTACCAACCTTATCAATCTGCGTTGGATTATATGGAGGTGAGATTAATCATCACCTCTTATGAGCGTCATGTCATGTCATAGCAGATGTGCCTAAGAAATAATATTCAAATAATATTTTCAAATCTCATCAAAATAAAATTCAAATGTTGATCTTTTGAATTTCGAATTTATAATAGGTAGGTATATTGTACGCATTTAGATTTAATTTTTTTAAACATAACTTAGTTATTGGTGAGTGTGGAGCGGCGGAGGCCCAATTCCTCCCTCAGTCCCCTTCCTTCTCCTTTTTCCTTCCCTTCTCTTCTCCCATAAAAGGTTCGGCAACGCATCTGCAACTCCTTTGGTTAATTGCAAACGTCCATGGGCGGCGATCACTACTTGTCATCAGATAGCTCGCCTGCTGGTTTGCCGAGTAATCCCATGAAAAATAATAAAAAAAAGAAGAGGTTATCAATTTGACCCGCATATATGTAATATTGTTGGCACAAATTTAAATCGGCTCGTTGCTCCAATGTAATACATACTTGCTTAAAAAATGAGGACACTAATTATTTTCCTTTAAATTGAGGACATAATAAGTAATATGTATTTGATATTTAAAACAGTGCAGTAGTCGTTGGCTTCGATGGGGTTGGATTTATTGTTTTTGCCACCGACTTCCGAAACCGTTCCGAAATTATTTTGCTTTTTTTACACTTTCGAACCGTCATGTTTGTTTCATAGTTAGCCGTTAAACAAGTACCTACCCATATAATATAACGTTTAAAGCGTCAGTTTTATTTATGAAATACTGGCATTTAGTTACAAGGTTGAGTTTGTAAAAAAACTTTAATTCAATAATTGTTTGATTTCCTCATATAGCACCATCCACCGCATACACGTCCATTAAACGAGTTGACATGGGGTGCTTGCGTGCCAGCGGCGTGTGCGCCGCAAACAGTGGAGCGGCTGTTGAGCGTGATGCTCTCGCGCAGCCATCTCGGCGCCGCTGGCATGCGCGCCAACATCACCATCAACGAGTCCTGCCAGAGCAGTGACAACGAGTTGCAATATGATGCGCTGTTCTATGCATTTTTGTAAGTATATTAACCATTATAGTAAATATGTAAAACATTTCACCCCACCTTTTTTTGGCTTCTCCTTCTTCTCATTTTCTGGACGCAGTAACAAAACATCATAGAGTAGATATTTTAGGTGTTGTGAATTTCTTCTTCTTCAACGTATCATGCCAGCGTGTTCTTTTTAAAGATTTTTTTAAAGATTGCTTTTTTTATTGAATAATTAAAGGAGTTACAAATTCATTAATAATGTGCGTCGATTTCCAATTTGACCTTTCCGCAATCCAAAATCTTTTCCTTGTTAGTTAATAGAGGATAAAAATTTCAGAAACGACTTGTCGGGACCACATTTTTGACTCATAATATAACAAGCAAGGTACCTACCTATAGGCGCCCACCCACATTTCGCTTGTGATAATACGTTTTTGGGCAACATGTTAAATCAAAAGTTCAACAAGATACTGTGACACATGCATTTTTGAACCAGCTATGGTTCCTTTGTATAGTGTACAAATATTTAATTTGGTAATATAAAAAAAAAACATTTTTTTAATAAACTTGTCAAGGTAACATTTTTCTCAATTTTCAATAATCTCTACATATGTTTTTCATATAATAATTATATACCAATGTACCTATATCAACAACAAACCATTTATTTATTCATTATTAGGTTGAGTCTTTAAAGGTCTTTAATGAGTTCGAATTACTCTTCCACTAAGAAGAAGTCCATACCAAAAAGGTATTAATAAGGCAGCATTTGCTTGACATAAATCACCTACCTATCGCTGGTTCGAATTGATGCTTAACCGTTAGTCTACTCGATCAACCAGTTTTGAGCACTAGATCACCAAGATAAGAGTCTACATTTGTGTACCTATCTGCTTTACTCTGAAAAAAAAAAACCGTATAATTAATGTCACATTAACCTTGCAATCAGTTTGTCTGCAGCTAATTACTTGTTGGGTCCCTAATTAATCATTAGCATCAAACCATTTACTGACCTACTGTCGGATAAGGCTGAGAAGAATGAGTTGTAAGACTTACACGTTGGCAACTTCACACTTGCGGTCGTCGAGAAAATCTCTCAAGCATGCAGGTTTTCTCACGATATTTTCTCTCACTTTTTAAGTGAGTGATAATATTAATTACGTACTTATAACGTACATGATTTTCTTCTCTGAAAGGGGTACCGGTACCCAAAAATGGGACAGGAAATGATTTGATGATGTTTTTATAAAGTCACATTTGCATTTCGGACAAAACCTTCCACTTAGTCACTTCACTAACAAAAGTCAGTTTTCCGATAATATCTTTTTACGAGTGGTTCTCATGCAATATGTACGAGATCAAGGCCAACGATGTTCAAAACTCTCATTTATTGTGTTGAGGAAGTATATTGAACTTTTGTATGCTTGCCCTTGAGAAAGAGGTGTGGTCGAGTGTGTTTCATCGTTCATTAGCATAAACATTACGTTGGCTTAGGATGGAAGCGAAGATTGGGACTGACTCACGACGCACTTCTAAAGCCGGTGAGTATAGAAGTACACTTTGCACATGAGATGAAATAGACGGGACTTTGGGAAATTTTCACAGCATTGGAAATACGTATGTGTACAAGGCTGGTTCATATACTGAATCACTGACAGTATAAATGCATAATACTCAATAATAAATATAAGTGCAAAAATAACTGTCTGTATGGTTTTTGTTAGTAACGTGTCAACGCCTTATCTCTGAAATGTTTTTTTTTGAAAGGAATAAATTTGACCTTGGCGAAGAATATTTATATGTCCCAAAAATGGAGTAGTACATAGCCCTCTTAGAACGCGAGTGAAACCGCAAGCATAAGATAATTGAAATATTTAATTATTTGTTTTATGGATCTGTTTTAAAGACTCGGATAGAAATTCGTCTAAGAGCCTGTTTATGATAAAATAATAATACTCTTTCTGAATTCCACAATGTAGTTGGATGGTACCTAAATTTGTACATTTGTTTATTATGGATCCTGTAGGGCACAACAATGTAGAAGAGAGAAAACAATGTATATATATATTTTTTTTTTTTGATTATCTACATTAAAATTATAATAAATGAAATTAGTCATAGGACTACGTACTACTCACCTGACAAACACGTATTATGAATTTCAAATCAATCTTAAACTAGTATGCGGAATTTTGATGGTCATAAGACATAGTATGGATAATCTTTTTGGTTTTTTAATACGTCATCCATGACAATTTCCTCAATGGTAAACTTTATTTTATTTTCCTATATTTTTGTTATTATTAATTTGTCAGAGAATTATACACACTCAAGATTTTGAGTATACTGGTTTTGAAATGAAAGGAGTCCTTCTTGTATTTTGATATTGTGAACATGACTTAGTTGTGGTTTTTTAAATAAACTGTGTATTTAGATAGGTATAATTAATGTACCTACAGATTATATCTCGGGTTTCCAATGTTAAACCTTATTTGCAGATGTATACGGAAAATAACTTCCAAATTAAATGTTTGAATGTTTTGATACTGTATGGCTCTTCCAAACGTTTAAATGCTTTATGGTTTGTAAGGTTTTACGATTGTGTGAGCGGTATTTTGCTTAACATGTACACGTAGTCTAACATTCTTTTAAATAGTGGGATATGCAATAATATGCTATTGCATAAACGCGCAATAGGTACAATGTAAAAAAACACGTTATTTTCCAGCTTAAATTTTATGCAGTAAAATTTTTTTTTTGCCTTCAGTGTTTATCGTATACAATGTATAATTGTAATTATGCATGAGTGGACTCAATATGTTATGAGCACAGTGATTTTACTTGCCCATACATTTCATATTACATTATGTATAAGACTTTTAAGGCGAATGTCATCTAATCGGCAACCCCTAGAACGACATAAACCGATTATACTCGTATTAGCGACCGATTATACTCGTATTAGCGAGATCCTCCAAAAATTCAGGTGCATAGCTCAGTCGCAACCGTCGCGTGTACCCGTCTAATAATAATCTTCAATAGCGTATGAAGACTACCTACCGCCATTACCTAACCAAGACCAGTGCGGTGGACTATGGCCTAATAATAATAGATTTTTTACTCAGACAACCATTTCATAAAATTCTAACCCCTTTGATTATAAGAGACAGAACCCTTTTCCAACTATAATAATATTGTTGATAAATCCTGCTAATAAGGCTGACACTAAGAACAGATCTTTTAAAAGAGTGTCCATGGAGTTTCTTGCCGAATTCTTCTCCATAGGATCAATTTTTTGGAACCGTGCAACTAGAGTCAATAACATTTCATAAACTCTTGTAAAAGTTTATCTATATTCTATAATTATAATAAAAATGAATCACTGAATGTGTTGCTGAGCGCAAAACTCGAGAACGGCTGAACCGATTTGGCTGATTTCTTTTTTATTGTGTTTGATGAAGTCTGAGGAAGGTTCTTATGGAGAGAAAAAACGAAAAAATACGAGGAAAAACGAAAAAACAATCAATTTTCTTTTCCCATACAAACCACTCTGTCCCTAGATGTCATTTGACGTCAATCAAAACAATCTTTGGTATGCCTTCAAGTTGAGACGTTGCATAATAACATTTCTATTTCTAATTTACATGTCATCATTACTTCCTCGGTGCGTATCATTTTCTTGGTTGTCATTTTGTTTTAGAGAAATAGGGCAGAACAAGGTCTGCCGGGACAGCTAGTTTGAAATAAAAACATTTGATTTGATTTAATTTGAACACCTTTTTCTTTCTAAACTATGCTTATGCCAAATCTTTAACTACATGCATTACATATTAAGTAATACCATACTTAAGTCATATTTACTTTCAGCGGGCTAATGGGGTCATTGACTGCCATAGCGCTAATCTGCACTTTCTTGAACAATCGCAAGAAAGAGTTGAACCCCAATTCCTTAAGTAAGTAACATTAATAAATATATAGATATAAATTACTGGGGAAGTACGGTCGCCAGCACATCAAGTTACCACAAAATGACAAATTTTCTCAGTTGATTTTGAACTTTATTTTCAATAGTTTAAAGTTTAAAATCATTTGGAGAAATTTGTCAGTTTTGTATACCTGCTGGCGACTGTACATTATAGTATTATGCGCTAGGAATTTCCCGTTCCTGTAATTTTCGTGGAGACCACGCACCGGAAGAGGAATGACGGCTTCAACGAGATGGACAAATGACCAATGTTTTTTTTTTCTTTATGGGATAACTCGGCAAACGAGCAGGCGAGCTACCTGATGATAAGTAGTCATCGCCGCCCATGGACATCTGCAAAACCAAAGGAGTTGCAGATGCGTTGCCGAGCCTATTTAGGGAAAGGGAGGGGAAGGAGAAAAGGGGAAGGAAGGGGATTGGGGGAGGAATTGGGCCTCCGGCCCTCTCGCTCACCGAACGAAGCGCAGTAACGAAACGCTACTACTCGGACGTCGGTCTTCTGCGAGAGTGTGGTACTTCCCCGGTCAAGCCGGCCCATTCATGCTGCGAACAGCGTGGCCCTACCACAACAAAAATGTTTATTGGTTGCTGGAGGTCGTTGAATGCAGGCGGCATATAACCGATCCTATCAATGGGGGAGGCCATTTTACAGCAGTGGTCTTCCTTTGTCTGATTATCGCGATGATGTTGTTGACAAACCGACTGCCTCATTAGTCTAGAGGTCTTGGGTTCGATTCCCAGGTCGAGCAAAGTGTTATTAGGTTCTTCTATGAAATTCTCAGTAGCAGCTCGGAGTTTGGATATATTATGTCCGGTGACGGTCAATAGGCTCGCCCCTTTTTACAGGGGACCTAAACATATCGGCGAAGTGTGGGTGTACATTAGTACACCTCTGCCTAATGCATTAGGGAATAAAGGCGTAAAAAACTAAAAAAATACTTAACTTTCAGACACAAGCCTCATCAAAGCATTCTGCCTCAAAGAGAATGCGCTGGACTTGCTAAAGTATAAGGCAGAAGGCATTGAAGTGTTCTACGGTATTAGATTCTTGACCATGTGTCTTATTGTGGTGGACCATCAGATTGGAATATATAACGCTGGTCCGATTAGTGACGGGCTTTCGTCCGATAAGGTTTGTATTACTAAATATTTTTTGTATTTTGTATAAATTTCATCATCAAAATTGACCACATACATATTTACATTACATTTTAATAGTATCTATCTATCTTATTAGTCTAGTGGTCCTAAGCGCGACTGCTACGCTAAAGGTCCTGGGTTCGATCCCCAGGGCGAGCAAAGTGTTATTGGGTTTTTCTATGAAATTCTCAGTAGCAGCTCGGAGTCTGGATTTGTGCCCGGGTAATGATAATAGGCTCGCCCCCTATTATATGGGACCTAAACATACCAGCGAAGTGTGGGTGTACATTAGTAGACCTCTGCCTAACCGTTCGGGGAATACAGGCGTGATGGTATGTTTATATATGTTTAAGGTATTTCGTATATATTTCATCATCAAAATTGACCACATATGATTATACATTAAATTTTAAGAGTATAAGTGTTGATGACTGTTGTACTAGTGTGAACTGTGTTACAGTTGCCTAAGCACCTTTTTATTATTTTCCATCTATTAAAATAAAATAAAAAAAAGGTTTTAAAATATAATTTTAAAAATAGAAGTTTTAAAAATAGAATTTCGCACGTCTGAATAAATATCCCAAACGTCTAACGTTTATATTTATATTTATTCAGACGTGCGAAATTCTATTTTTTTTAATTTGTGGATAAAGTGGTTGGTGGGATGTTGATGTTACATGCCAGTAATTTTATTCTGAAACTTTCACTTTACTTAAACAACAAAAATCGTAGACATGCCAAAGTAAGGAACATAAATGTAGAATGTTACGTCATAAGTTCCTAATTATGGACATCCTCTCAATTATATTCATATATAATCATATACGAATAATATACAAAAGATTATACTTAATCTGCAATAAATTATAAATTTTATATTTTTGTGCTTAGTAAACCTATATCTATTATATTATTATTAAACCTGTTATGACTTTAAAATCATTTTACCTCATCTTAGAATGTGAGTTATGTGATGGCAAAAACGTCTTAACGAAGGCGGTAGTTATTTAATGTTATAGTATGTTGATTTTATTTTCGGAACGAAGTTCTATAATGCGTGCTTTTAAAGCTAGATCAAAGAGATCTCTGTTACTGAAGTGGGAGCTCTGACCGCACAAGAAAGAGTCCTTGCTGTAGGATCATTATAACAGGTGTCTCACACTCACTCTCCAGTTACTCCTCTCAGATTAGAGATATTGTATTTGTAAACCTACCAAATCGCAGTATAAAATTCTAGTTTTAGGCAACAATGACCTGATATTTTTTTCTCGTTTTAGGTTGTTCAATCTTTACTGGGTTTGTTTATCATTCACGACGATCTCTTCGTGGACACGTTCTTCTTACTATCTGGCTTCCTCACCAGCTCAGTTATTACCAAAATTAAAAAACTTCCGAATCCTTTGTTTATAATTTTGAAGAGATACGTAAGGTAAGTTTTTTTATTCACATTATATTTACATAGTCATGACAAAAGAGTAAAATATTGTATTGGCCTTGAATGCGGTTTATAATACCATACGAGACCAACATACCTACCTAGCCGCCACCCCAGATGATAGACGATCCGTGTGAATTTTTCACCCCAGTAAAAAAAAACTGTCGCAGTTATACTATAGCCTGAAAACCTTATGTAAGGTAAAATTTATGTGTACATATCTATTCTAATAGGATATGAAAGTTTGTTTGTTGTTTTGTTTGAATGCGCTGATCTGTGTAACTACAAGTCGGATTAAAAATAATATTTTTGTATTTGATAGCGTAATTCTTCCAGGCGAACTTATTTTTAATCGAATAACAACATTTTTAAATCGAATAAGGGTGTTCTTCTTTTCGCAATAAAACAGTTTTTAACTTCTCACGCATATATTTAGGTACGGATTAATTTAATAACACGCTTGTCAAAACAGAAACTTTTTTATCATAATAATAATGAACAACTTCAAACAAACTGCTTAATGACATTGTTTTTTTTTTGGCACACTGTCAAATTAACAATTTGAATGCCTGTTGCCATTTAAAGTGCTATAACTTTTTTATAAAAAATTAGGAAATTGATTTTTCTTTTTTGGTTCAAGAAACTCTTGAAAAGTTGATATGAATATTCTTTTGCCCTTAATTGTTTTACTGTTTCTTATTAAAGCGAATATAGTTAACAAGGTACCCTTGACTTTTCGTTTTATTATGAACGTCTTACTCATAATATAGATTTTTTAATAATACTGGCAAATTATGTACTAAGCATTGAGCCTAGTGATATGACCATTGTACTGTAAATTCGTAGGCATATCATCATCGTCATCGTTGTGACAGCCATTGACTGGTCTCATTGTTCCAAGTCCAAAGTTTTTTTTGAAATTCGACTAAGACGGCAAGCATACGGCGGTCTTGATGATAAGCGGTTACCTTAGCCTATTGACGTTTGCAACACCAAGGGTATAACTCGCGTGTTGCCGAACCTGTAGAGGAAAAGGGAGAGAAGGAGAACAGGAGACTCAATACGCTTATGCTAGATAAAACCTCATTAAAACTTTGCAGGCTGATAGTAGGGTTTTCTATAACGATTTTCTACGTCGCGGCGGTACTACCCTACACGGGTTCTGGACCACTGTGGAACCGGTTTTTAAACGGTGAAACGAAGCAATGTCGCAAGAACTGGTGGATCAACATGCTCATGCTCCACAATTATGTCGACTCGGAAAATATTGTAAGTATTTCCACTTAATTAATTGATAATAAGTCATAGCTTAGTGATATGATCATTGGATTGCCGAGTCAAATTTCATGAGTTCGAATGTGACCTCTGGCTTTTCAAAGTCATGTTCATAGGTATTAATATTATTAATTATGAGCGCTTAAACGGTGAAGGAAATCATCATGAGGAAATCTGCTTTAGAAATGTTCTCGACGGCATGTGAAGTCTGCTAACCCGCAGCAGGCAAGCCTGGTGAATAATCGTCTAACCAGTGACGTCATCTCAGGGGTCTCACTCTGAATGGAGACTAATGATGATAACTTGACAGTGTGCATGATTTGGTTGACTGGTTTCAATGTCACTCTTAAACAGATCGTAACTTAAATGATGCCACGTTTGGGTAGTTGCTTAGCGATCGGCATCGACGGTGTAAACAGCGACGTGCAGTTTATGCAGCGACGTGCAGTTGCAAATAGCAGTTTTAGTTTAAAAGATATACTGTATCTTTATATATAATTCATCTATTGAAGCACGCGCTTCTTAGCGAAAGGCGGACAGGGTGAAATAGCGCACAGTAGGGGAGGCCTACGTTCAATAATGGATTGATAGGAAATTATGAGCCTATAGACTTATAATGAATTCATCCATTATCCGTTTGTCGCTGCTTTAATGGTTATAAAAATATTTCTTCCACTTCTTCGTATGGTTATATAATATAATTGTCTTTGACCCCAATTACTTCAGAATGCTATATTATCTTGAAATCTCATCATGATCATCAACCCATTACATTGTCCCACTGCTGTGCACGGGTCTCCTCTCAGAACGAGAGGGATTAGGCTATAGTCCACCACGCTAGCCTACTGCGGGTTGGCAGAAAAAAGGTTGCCGTCAAGAAAATCTCTCAGGCATGCAGTTTTCCTCACGATGTTTTCCTTCACCGTTTAAGCGCGAGATAATTAATTATTAATACGCACATGACTTCGAAAAGACATAGGTGCGTGCCTTAGATTCGAACTCGAGACCTTTAACTTGGCAGTCCAATGGTCATATCACAAGGCTATCACTGCGTTATATATCTTGAGATCTAAAAGCATATTATCTTCTATTGTTTCCTTAGTGTATAGTAGTCTCCTGGTACATACCATGCGACTTCCACGCCTTCGTTGTGACCATCCTGGTGTACTCCCTGTATCGAAGCTGGCCGAAGCTTGGGCTCACTATCGCAGCTATATTGGGAACAGGAGCTATTTTAGTCCCCGGAATCATCAATTACGTCTACAAAATGCCCGCTGTTCAGCTCTTCACTTTCGAGTAAGTAATTTTTAAACATAACACAACATACGCCTGTTTTCCCCGAAGGGTTAGGCAGTGGTGCACTAATCTACACCCACATTTCGTCGGTATGTTTAGGTCCCATGTAATAGGGGGCGAGCCTATTGCCTTTAACCGGGCACAAATCCAGACTCCTACTGGGAATTTCATAGAAAATACCTAGCAATACCTAGCGTAGCAGTCGCGATTGGGATTACTAGATTAACGAGCCAGTCTTATTTATAATACTCGTACTTTTTTAATGCATTGGCAATGTCAGATCTCCGTTTTTTGAAATCCAAGTAAGGATTTTTATTGTCAAAATATTCCTGTACTTTTTGAGACTGCATCATCTTAATCTCAAAAATAAAACACTTTTGTTTAATTCTGATAAATTTATGTTGGAGTTATGCCATTATTCTAACATATTTTGCATAAAAAACATGCAATACGGACGAGGTGTGAATAATGTCTCTAAATATTTGTGGCATTGTAATCTTTCATGCACTTTATCAAGCTTTTAGTTTGGTTATGAGTTTTCCTCGAATAAGAATTTTGGAATCGACTACAATATCTAGCAAAATATAGGGTTAGGGTATATAATAGGGTTTTTCTGTTACGAATTTCTCAGTAGTGGCCTTTGGTTTGGATTTATGTCTGGATAATAACCAAAAATCAAATGTCAATATAATATCGGTATACTTTTGGTATAGATTCGAACGCCTCTGCCCAACTTTCCTAAATAGAAGCGTTATGGTAGGCCTACCTAAAGATATTTTTTAAAGGATAGGTATATAGGTATATATTTTATTTTCCATGATAACTGTAACGTGCTAGTAAGTAAATGGAAAAAAAACAATGGGCTTATTATTTTTTTGCCGTTACTGTGAAACATAGTATATTTACAAGATTTTCCATCAGACATGACTCATGAAATAGTCTCATCACGGAGTGTTTCCTTAGCCTATTGTTCTATTAAATACCATGTTTATCTCGCATTAATCAATTTGCCTCATTACTTACATTATACGGAAACCTTCGTGATGTAAACACAATTACGCATTCCATCTTGTCAATGGAAACTTATTCCATTTTAATGATGTGTTTCGTGACACAATTTTATTAATTTACCAGGAATTCTTAAAAAAAAACATCACGGTAACATTGATTTACTAACCTAAGTTATGGACAACATTGATATTTAACGGATGGACGGTTGTTAACGTTTTAGTGAGCACGCGCAGATATAACTTATTAGCCACAAGCCTCAATTGCCATTAAATGCCATAAATGATACAAATATGCCATAATGGAATATAAAATAGCATCAGCAAACTGTAGTTAATATATAGTGCAAGGATTGACTTTAAAATGCAATGGCTATTAATAAGGAGAAAGCAACAAAATCTTCACAAGAATTTTAAAATTATTGGTGACTAGTATTTTATTTGTGTTTTTATTTGTCTTCAGTTTTGTTGTAAATCCACGCGCCAGTGAAGAGTTCCACCTGACATACATCAAAAGTCACACACGTTACGCCGCTTATATTGTTGGTTTTCTCAGTGGATACTTATTCGTCAGATTTAGTCGGGATGGCAGCTTAAACAAAATTAGACAGGTATATTTACTTAAATGAACATTATTTTATTACACGATGGTTGAAAATTATATTGGATTTGCAATGGGGATAAAAGGCAACCCTGCGGCACTCCATCAGACAATTCGCGCTTAAAAGTGAAAACTACAATGTCACCTTCATACGATGACGGTGTCGAAAACATAAGAAATAAAAATGAAACTATGAATCGCTAACAGTGATAATTATCATAAACGTGAGAAATATACGGACCAAAATGGAAATGATAATTGTAAATTTTGATCTAAGGTATCGAAAGCGTTAGTCAAGTTAATGAGAAACATGTTGTGAGTGATATAATGGTAACTGTAATATGGTTAGGTAAGAAAATCTCAGTTAGACGGTCTTGTTCAAATAGGGCAAGGGATGGTCAACATGGATTATACTCATGATTGACTAGATAGATAGAGAGAATTATATACCCACTTTTAATTGCGTTCCAAGTCATTGGTTACTTACTATGTTTAAAGATTTCTCAAGAATTTAAAACGTAATAATATTTTTTTCCAGAAATGGGCAGTCTTAGGCACCTGCACTGCCATGATACTGATGGTTGCAGTTATGCTTTTGGGAAGCACGTTTTTGGGGCGTAGCTTCCACCCAATAGAAGGTGCCGTATATGCTGCTCTAAACAGACCAGCCTGGGCGTGCAGTGTGGCATTGCTAGTGCTGTGCTGTACATTTGGACATGTCCGTGAGTATCATTATCAGTTGGAGATTGTTGTTGAAAAGGTTGTGCCATTGTAAGGAGAGACCCGCGCCCGGTCCGGTTACGATTACAATATTTAATGAGAACTGTTTTATTTCAGCGTTGGTGAAGTCTTTCCTAAGTTGGTATCCTTGGGCGCCGCTGAGCCGGCTGTCATACGGGCTCTATCTGACGCACAGCATCATGATAAATCGCAACGTTTTCATTACCAGAAACCCGCAACACAACGATTACCATGAAATTGTGAGCATTGGTCTTAATTACTTGTACCTTATTTTAGTTTTCTACAGTTTGTTGCATTTTTTTGCATTTGTTGCTATCCCTATTTCTAACCTCAGTGTCGGTTATCTTCAACGGCTAAACAGTATGATTTATACTGCCCTAAATAAAAAAAATAAGTGAAGAAAGTTTATTTGACATGGTACCAAAAGACCAAAACAGTAACATTACTAAACAACAAAACAAAGAAATTAAAAAAAAAAATGGCAAAATCTGTTTCATAATATTGTGTGTCGCTACACTGCATCAAATGGGGTTCCAAAGCATGTAGGTAGGTAATATGATGGGGAAATTCCCTACTGACACTGAACTAGCTCTGGGTGTCATAGGAATACCTATCAGTGTTGGATAGGTGGGGTCCGAGAGTAATAACCAACCTAACGTACGGTTATCAGGTCGGATTGATTAACTAGTATATAACGCGCCATCTCTGTTACGCGCAGTACTACAATACAGAGAAAACAGTTCTTCTATAAGTAAATTAATCCTTTATTTGAACGGCAAACATAAATTTGGAGAGCACGAAAGCAGCCTCCATATTAGGTACCTACCTATGTAGTAATAATTTATGTCACAGAAAAAAATATGGTTTTGGACTATTTTTTTTAACTTTCATCGTGTATACGTTCTAATAGTAAAATCTTAATACCTAATTTGTGTGTTTTCTCCAGCTGAACTTATCAGTAGGAGTGATATTTTGGGGATGTATCGCCGCTCTTGCACTATTCCTGTTGACAGAGGCGCCTGCCAATAAGCTGCTTGCACTTGCCTTCAAATCTAAGTAAGTCAACATTCATTTTTGGTTTGGTTTTAGGATTTGCATCAGGAAGGTAGTATAAAATTATTTTTTATTTCCAGGATAAAAAAAATCATGACCGAGCAAGAAAAGGAAAAGCCGGCCATAACGAGTATCAACACCAGTATAAGTACTATTCCAACAGATAGTCAAGGACATCTGAACGATAATCTGCCAGATACTATATATTTTTCGTCGAAAATATGAAGTCTATCCTTCCATACGTGATTCTACAATGCCATCTTCTTCGTTCAAATTTGAAAAAACCTCAATAAATGAACAGGGAATTATTTAAATTGAGTCTTTTACATAGCATAAGTTAGGATATATGATAATTTGCTCGAAACAACTGCCAGGCGCGATTATTCTGTAAGAATAAGGAATACTGATCTTCGTAAAAACTTTTACATGACACATCTGAAGAATAGAATTTGTTTCTTACAAAAAATGTAATACGATATAAAGCTAGCAAGTTCCTAATAATCTAAAATACATCCCTTATATTGTTAGTCTTATCAAGGTCTAGGTTTTAATATAATATGGTTTTTTTTGTGATCTTTCATCATGATATATTTTTCTTTAATTACGGTTTCGTTTATACTTAAACCATATTTTGTAATAACGGGCCACTCACATCGCAAAGAACTTTTTGAAGCAAGTGCCCCTTCTTAGGGATTAAATGTAGGTGCATATATAACAAGGAGGTCCTTGTTATATAGGTATTGAGCGCTATAAGCGTAAAAAGAAAGAGGCAGAGTTATTTTCACATATTTATGATACTAATATGAATAATAATTAATAATAATTTAATTATAATTTAAATAATATTTAATTATAATTTAATAAACTAAAGATATATTTCCCTAAATCGCTCGCGGGCTTGCGCTAGGGAATACATACGAGATACAGTGGAGGTCTACAAAATGATTACAAACGTAAGAACTGCTTGTACATTTCTATATAATTACATTCAGGTTATAGATTAGCATATTTTGGTAATTATGTAGGTATTATTATGAAAATATATTTTTTTTGTACAAATGTATTTGAATTTGATCAGTATTTCGTGATTTCAAGAGGGTAGGAAAATCAATGCAAAATCGCGCTTTATAATTTTAGAATAGTGTAATTAAGAAAGCTTCGTCCGCGCTAGGGCACATCCGTACCTAAGTACTGATTTGCTAATATGATTTTGCAAAATAGGAAGTACTGAAAACGATTTAAAAAAATCAGAAAAGAAATTACATTAATTGACATAACTTTTTAATAAAACTGATTTATTACACCGACGTATATTTATGTCAGAGTAATACGTGAACAATAATAATAATTAACTTAGCAAAACCTGTATCCACCCCCTGTGTAAAAAATAATAGATTTTGCATTGTGTTTATGATATATTCCTTAGTAGCCGGAAACTTACAATGGAATTTCGTACCTAATAACATTAAAAGTCGGTGACATTTAAAAAGTTTGAAGAAAACAACGCAATTCTCCAAACAATTTTTTTTAACCTAAAGCTTACTAACAATGTGGGTTGCACATTACTAGTAATCTTGTTAACCTCTCGTACTAAGCTAAATGCTTGTATCACGAGTGGATTCACGTCGGTAGTGCAATGGGTGAGTTTCGAACCGGCAACCACATGATCGCAAGTCCAACGCCCTAGCCATGAGGCTACCGCCGCTTCAAAATAGTGCCCTAAATTGAACGAAGTTTTATATTTAAAATAGGCTTTTGTACTATGTAGAAAAGAATATGAGAAATTATGAATCCATATAAATGAATGTACAGCATAACATGTTAACTATACCTTATTTTAAGTTAATAATATTTACATGCGTAAGTTTATTCTTACCATACCAATATTTTCGATTTAGTTAGAAACTTTTTGTTAATAAAACTTGTAAAAAATTATAGTAATCTTGTTTGATTTTTGTAACATAATTTTAACACCGTGCAGTCGCCGCCACCGTGCCGCCCCCTGGCGATACAAGTATGAACGAACAGAAGAACATAAAACTTGAAATTCAGCTTGTTCTTAGAAATTGGGTTGTAGAAGTCTGATAGCAGTAGCTGCGTGTCATATGCCGTCGTATCTGGTTGGGCTGAAAATGATCTGAATATATATTTTTTTTTTTTTATGCTATAACTCGGCAAACGAGCAGGCGAGCTACCTGATGGTAAGTAGTCATCGCCGCCCATGGACATCTGCAAAACAAAAGGAGTTGCAGATGCGTTGCCGAGCCTATTTAGGGAAAGGGAGGGGAAGGAGAAAAGGGGAAGGAAGGGGATTGGGGGAGGAATTGGGCCTTCATAATATTAGATTGTCTATGGAGTTTCTTGCCGGATTCTTCTCCGTATGATCAACTTTTTGGAATCGTGCAATAAGAGTCAATAACATTTCATAAACGCTTGTAAAAGCTTATTTGAAATAAAAACATTTGATTTGATTTTTGGGCGAAGGTTAGGAATGGTAGTGATGATGATGCCAATAGTTTATAATATAACTAGCTTGTGCCTTTGGATTCACTCGCATCCCAAAGGATGATGGTAACAGCGCCATCTATAGCTAAGAACTATCTAGGGGAAGTCGCTTCGCCTTGGGCGCTAAATTAAATTTTCATCCGATTTTTAAGTAAAAGTTTTGCAAGTAACGTGTTTATGCTATCTGTGATAGAAAATACAGCTCAGAAGACTTGTAGATTATACAAAATTGCTAAAGTATCTCATGCTCAAGAAAAGAAGAAGAATGAGAGAAAACATTATTCATAATGCTTTAGTTAGTTAACTTAGTCTTCTGAGGAAAGCAGAGGATAAATTAAATATATCATCGACTTTAAACTCGTCCAATAATACGTTAAATAGCAAATAATTAAAAAATACTTGTAATTATTCCACTCCGAAAAAATACGAGATTAAATAAAAAAATAAAAAAATTGGTGAAAGATATGCATGATCATGAAGCGCACAAGTGTCTGAAATACGCGAATATTAGACATTGTCAAAATACTTTTCTAAGTGGATTTTATCGCGTTATAATTTAATTCCCGACATTACGGATTCTATACAGCATCACGGGTTAACCGAGGAGTGGTCAACCCGTGAACCAGAAGGTGGACGTCTTGGTGTTAAAAGAACTATCAGCCACCCTACATTTATGGTAATTTATATTTTAAACGGTCACACAGAACGAGCTATAAAAATGTTCAAAAGATCCCAGAGCTATTTTTGTTACAATGGAAATGGGAATATTTGTGGAATGAGTAACACTGTACCATCACGCCTGTATTCCCCCAAGGGTTCGGCAGAGGTGTATTTATTAATGTAGGTACAGCCAGTATACACAGTGCGCTGGTAAGTTAGGTCCCATATAAGAATTTTATAGTAAATCCAATAACACTTTGCTCGACCTGGGAATCAAACCCAGGACCTTTATCATAGCAGTCACTCTTATGACAACTAACCAAATTACGGTAGTTCTTTGATCATCAATGAATCTTTAGTTTATAATGCCTGCACAATTTTGCATAGTTTTTGCTACGTGAGCGTAGTCCACTGGCCTACGCCGTAGGCGCCGTAGACCATTTCGCGTAGGCAGGCCTACGCTGTAGTATTTTTCCCAAACAATTAACGAAAAATAGTTTGAAATTTTTGTTAAAGCTTAGTAGTTTGTGGTTCGTCAAAATATTCCACTCTACAAAATTTAAATAATCACATCGCATAATATAAAATAATGAAACATAAAACATTTGTTCTTATTTATCATAGCATCAAATAGTTTTTTTTTCATATTAGGTATACTGACATCTATGAGAAAATTGTGTAACTGTTTCATAGAAGAGATTCCTGCATGAATCCTCTTCTGGCCATCATAAACATACCTCAATGGATCTATAGATGTCGCTACGGGTATGATTGATACCATTCCGTACGTACAAAAAACCCCCAAAAAACTATTTGAAGAAACATTGTTTTGCATACATAAGCATCCAATTAATGAAACTATTAATTTAAAAAAATCAAAGAGGGAAATAGCGGCGCTCTTTGACAAATATCAGGAGCCTCGTGTCGCCAATTTCTCAAAGGGCACCATGTCAACACACAGAATGCCGCAACCGAGCGATGTAGGTTGTTACGTTTGGATCACTGCAGAGAGGTAGATTTCATAAATAAAGTTGTTTTTTTTTCGCAAATTACTTACTCGTTTCATAAGTTTAAATACTGATTGTGATAAGCAACTAGCGGGAAGAACACTGCTTTTGGAATATGTTGTGTAAAAAAATCATTATTATTTTTGGGTTTTGCAGTTCGATATGATAACAATTTTATTTATCTAACAAATTTGTATGTTAATTATTAAAGATACATTTTATTTCGTTTTTTTTTTATTATGTAACTGAGATACTTACTATGAAAGATCTCCAAATCTGACTATGATAATTTTGTGCAGAAGTTTAACTATACTTCTCTAATGTCAATTTTTACTTACTTCTTAGATATATTTTTTTTTAGATGGTGTAGAACCAGGCAAGAAATTCAACTCCAATCCATCCAACAAAAAATAAGCTTTTGCTAGCAGCAATATTAAATCTGAAAATAAATTGTGTGATTCAAAAGCAACAGAGTATTGAAGTATTTATTATCGTTTAGCGATGCATCTAGATATGTAGTATGCACTGTACACATAGGTACATGTACCTAAGCCAACAATGAGAGATTGCATCACTATGATGCTAACATTATTTATAGATTTCATTACCTTCCGACATATAAATTTGCGTTTATGTTGGGAATTATCGAAATTTAATTGAGTGCTGTTTTATGTTGCCATGGTGCTATAAACTAAAAAGGGCCTCTTTAATGCGCTTTGATCACAATTCAAATTCAACATAATATAACATATAACATCACGCGTGTATTCCCCGAAGGGTTAGGATACTAAATATACACCCACGCTTCGCCGGTATGTTTGTGTCCCATGAAATAGGGGGCGAGCCTATTGCCATTAATCGGAAAGAAATCTAGACTCCTTTTTTGCATTTACTGCGACCCGGAAATCGTACCCAGGAACTTAGCAGTTGCTCTTGGGACCACTAGATTAATAAGGCAGTCATTCAAATAGCAGCACACATTCGAATATTCAAAATTCAAATTCAAACAATTTTGAATATTGGAATGAATGAGCTGTTAATAATAAAGGTGGTTCTCCACACAGAGACAAACTCACCATGCAAGTTCCATCGTACATAACAAGTCTACTTTAGTTATTTTATGCTTAATATTTAGCAGTCTAAACGTTCGAATTTGCTCGATCGAACTCAGAAACGTCGCGCTTGTTCGTACGTGGAGTCCAGCCATTAGATTTTATTAGCGAATTTATCATTGACAAAATCATTGGTTACAAATGCAGCTGCTTGTAGCGGTTTATTAAGTTTCTTGGAAAAATGTATTGGGTTTCTCCGGTTTCTCATTCCAAGTAAGTACAATAGCTCGGCGATTTTTGTCACTTGCAAATATGTATACAGTGTAAATTAGCTCTTCTCTGCCTTCCCCCCAGGAAATAATCTATTTTCGTATATTTAAAGTATCATCGTAATGATATGTTGTAAAGAATCAGATTTTATATGGGTACTTAAGTAACATACATTTATACTTAGGTAACATATCATATCTTTGCCAAATTTTATCGGTCTCTATTCGATGGTTTAGGCGTGAAAACAAACAAATTTATGATGGGTCCCAAGAACAATGTCGTATGTGTCAAAATGATCTAGCTGCAGTGAGTAACTTAAAAGTTATTACCACGTTACTATGTAACGTTCGTTTACGAAAAACTTAAATAATGATTTTCACGTATTTTTCGGCTACGTGAAAGAATAAACTATTATAAAATTGAAAATATAATAATGATTAAGCACTATAATTATAATTATTATATTTTCAAATATAAATTACCTAAGCTTAAGCTAGGCACTACAACTAGATCATTTTGACACATACGACTTTGAATTTGGGACCCGTCGATTAATAAGTAGGTAGATATAAACAGTGTTACATCCGAATTTATAATATTAGTATGAATAGTAAGCGAGAAAACAAAAATTAGTCTTTCTAACCTTACACTGTGGTCTGTATAATAATTCATAAACAGTCATACCTAATGGATGACCCCATCGGGTTTATTTCGGTCCTCGATAGACTAACAAAGAATAACTAATCTTTATTGACCATAAAACCCAGAGAATAACTTGTAGTACATCCGTCTTCGATAAATTTAATGTTTAGGATTAAAGCATATTTATTTTGTACTGTCTTTTGGTTAGACCTTTTGGGGTCTGATAGGCGACCACCCTTACGTCCAACGTAACGGTGGTTGACAGTCTGTCAGGTCTCTCGTATACCACCTTGTGTGTGTTTCACTTTTGCGTACGAGAGCCAATTTCCGTCTGTTGCTTTGGCTCTGGGTGTCCGACAAAGGAGTTCCTTTGTTGCTAACTCGTTTGCAACTTAAGTAAGTCCTTTGATGTCGCAGGCGTCTATGGGCGGCGATGACTACTTACAATCAGATAGGTTGTTTGCCTCTTTGCCGACTTACGTATATATTTTTTTTAAAGGTTATTAGCAATGTGGGTCACACATTACTAGTAATTAGCCCCTCGTGCTAAGCTAAATGCTTGTGTTACGAGTGGGTTCACATCGGTAGTGCAATGGGTGAGTTTCGAACCGGCAATCACATGATCACAAGTCCGACGCCCTAGCCATTAGGCTACCGCCGCTTCAATTATAATAAGCATTTAAAGTTAGTACTTGTTTATAAGCATCCGGAATGTTAGCAAAATACTTTCTTATGGAACCGAAATGTGACTAAAGAACCACCTATTTAGTCAATACAAAGATTACAATAGGTACCAGTTTGCAAAAATATTACCACTGCCTTAAATAGACTATTTACTGACTTCAGTAACCGCCACATCGATCTTGTAAACGAAAATAGATCGTGTTATATCAAGACGTGCAAGTGAAATTCAACCTTAGGGTGGCAAAGGATTTCTTGTCTAACTATACTTGGATATCTTAGATGATTAATCATAATTTTGATTGATGAGTAAATATAAATGCATGCTTTCTCACAAAATTCTGCACACAAAATGATAATCGTCGCAATCAAGGGTTCATTTTGTCGATTGGTGCGTGAAACTCGGTGAAACGGGAAAATCACAGCAAAGATTCTTGATAAAAGTGTGTACGTTAAATATGATAATGATTTGTCATGTCTGTGTAAATAATAAAATACGTCATTGTTTATTTTGATTGGCAACTTCCATCCTCTTTTTGTGTTTACTTACAAACGATTGATAAAACTGGAGAATGCAATATACCTACACCATTTAATTAATGATGATAATTTACATACATTGTATGTCAACATCTGTTTAGTTTGTATGCATTATTATTGTCGTGGCGTGTAGTATTTACGTACCGAGACATAGGCACCTATTTCATTCCAAGAATGTGGTTACCTACATGATTTGACCTTATTAAAAATCTGGATCCAGCTCCAGCGGAGCGCATCTCTGTTTGGCAACACAACAGCAGCGATCTCGGCGGCACATCATAATGACATAATTGGCAAGGGGGAGCGCAGGCGCGCGGTGCGGGGGGCGACGCGCGACGCATGCGCGGGTTTGACGGCCAAGGTCGAGGCCGAGCGATTCTGCCGCGCACCGCCGCGTTGGTAGGTTCTTCTTGCGCGCCCTCTGTCTGGAAACAACTTCTGAGGGACAAAAATGCGCAGTAAACGCCGCGAGTGTCCTTTTTCCGAAGCCCCGCACCATGCTGGACTCACCAAAAGGTAAGACTTCAATTTCCTTCAAAGAGTAGGCTGAAGAAAAAATCGATCAGTTGTGTAATGTTTGTAATCACGCTTTCCACCTATGTATGATTTTATGTAGGTATATATACTAGGTGTAACTCTCGGTTCGCGTGGTTTTTGACGATATGAATACATTATACGAGCAATATTATTCAGAGGCTCATAAATAATAACAGGATCTAAACGACAGATAGTTAATGTTGCCGTTGGTAGTGTGAGCAAATGATTTGTTCATTGCACGAAATTGGTCAGCTCACCTTGCGCTTCACGTCACGTCACCAGGACCGCCGCTAATCGCCTGAACAAACAATTTTGACGTTGTTTTCGATACAGAATTCATTGTGATCATATTTAAAATGAATCTTGGTCACTCAAGGATGGCGCACATCGATATTTGCTTCCACATATTAAATGAATACCCACTTTTTATGCGGCTTTTTGTGTTGGCTGCTAAGTATCGTTAATAGTTCTAGAGTCAAGGTACCAACAAATACCTGTTCTCGGGTGATATTTTATACCATGCGTTTGTATTGTATATTGGAAATATATTGTTATTTTAATGGTCAACATTCCAGTTCGTCTTCACAATGTTGCAAACTGCGGGCGGAGTATTTCTACATCCTCACATACCTAATTCAAAAGCTTAATTAAACGTAAGATATTTACGGTGTTCCAGACGCGTATGTGTATGTAAGTTCTCGGCTCCCACCGGCCCTGTAACTTCTCATAATTTAACTGTCAATATTTAAGGTCGCTTTAGAGGTAATCCCTCGTCTCTGCTTACCTATAGTTTACGTCACCTTACAAGGTTGAAAGGTAAGTACCTAGTACGTCTCTATACATAATATACATTTTTCACACGTTCACGTTGTATGTGTCATCCCTAAAGAAACCGCTTTTGTGGATTGAGTTTTATGATCGAAATTCAAAAAAATATGTGGGTATATTTATTACTTATGTAAAATATTCAGATTCTTGTGTTCATTAAAATAAGTATGTACAGTTTAGGTACTTAAAATTACTATTTTTTTTAATGGTTTCAAGTCTTATTAAGACTAGGGTTACATTAAGTAGGTGAATTTTATTTTTATTTCTTTAAACAAAAAGCTTACTAGCAATGTGGGTCGCACATTACTAGTATTCTTGTTAACCCCTCGTGCTAAGTTTAATGCTTGCGTTAAGTACGAGTGGGTTTACCGAAGTAGTGCAATGGGTGGGTTTCGAACCGGCAACCACATGATAGCAAGTCTAAGGCCCTAGCCATTAGGTTACCGGAGCTTCAAAATTATTATTTTTTTATTCCAGTATAATTTCCACATCAGTAACTGTTACACACACATTTAAGAACTTTTTGGTTATTTTTGGAGTAAACTTATTATTCTTAACTTCCTTGGAATATTAATGAATAATTGGAGTAAATATATAACTTCTATTCATTGAAACTTAAACACCAACAAACTGTGGTATATATGTATATAGTAGGTAGGTAGGTACCTAGTACCCATTCGAGGATACAGGTGTGATGGTATGCTATGCTAAAACATAATGACACGAGCATTTATGATAGGTAAGTATGTACGTTATTAAAATGTTATTTACTTAATAACATTTTATTTATATAATTATATCTTATTTATATCTGGAATCACAACAAAAATTACTTCTAGTTCCTTGTAAAAGTGTAATCTTTTCGATTAGTATTATTACGATTAATTTTTTAACATGTAAATTGTATGTACTCCTATATATCGAGCTTATTAACTATTTCAATGATAATACACGATAATCCCCCCCCCCCCCCCCAACGTCATGTAAGAGCAACTATTAATTGGCATGTGTTTATATCCTCTTATTTATGTTTGCCTGCAACTATGTATGTGTGTGTCTGCGACTCATCCCCTTCTATTTCTGTTGAGGGAAGCTGCGGGTGTCGGAGGTAGTGGGCGGCCATCTTCACCCCCTCTATCGACCGATCCTATCCCGCCCACATCAAAAAAACAAAATTGTTTATTGATGTTCCTTTTTAAATTGTCAATGGAGTCACAGTGATATTTCCTGAGCCGCCTGTTGGTTCATTAAAAGCTATTGTGTTTTATCTATAATTGTTCATTGGTCTATGTCGAAATAGTTGTTCTTGCCGAAATTTTGAATAATTAATGCTAGTGCCTTAGTAGTATAAAAACGGCCCTACACTTCAGATTTTCTAGGGGGTGGAATTGATAGATTATTTGTTGTCCTAATAGTATTAAAGTTTGTCATTTAGGTACTTAATAGCCTAACAATGTGACAATATATATATTTATAACTAGTAGTGATGAAAACTAATAATTACCCCTCTTATTCCGAGTGGACGTTCATTCTGATAAATCTAATAGTTTATGCGGTTTTCTTTACATACCTTATTCTAAATCTTATCTACTAAGGCTTGTACTTTATAACTTGTATTTTTTTAATTTCCTTATTGATATGATTTTTTTTTCTCTAGCCGTTACTGTCCCACTGCTGGGCAAAGGCCTCCCCCAATTCCTTCCAGATGCGATTATAAGGGCTTATAATCAATAAGGAAATTAAAAAAATACATAAAAATAGGTGAAAATATGCCCATATTACGAGTATTTTCGTATGTTTTATATTACCCACGATTATTAAAACAGGTTGTCAAATATAATGCGACATCTGCTTTTATTTTTCTAAATACATTTTTATCAAAAGTGCACTACTGTAGGAATGATAAATTGTTAGTTTATTGTGTGATAAAATAAAGCTGTTTAAAAATATTTGTAGCAGTTTTCATGAGTAGTAGTTTATTGGGATTTTCCAAGCCTTTTCCCGACTTTGTTGGGGTTGTAGACTATAATATATACCTTTATAGTATCTTTTTACCCATTAAGGCAGGCGTCCCGCTTTCATGGACATGCTGTATACCTAACATTAATATTCATTTTACGGAAAAGACCTTCGAATTTGTAATACTATTATGTAATTTAATGGGGTCTAATGGCGATGTGATACTTAGTAACTCTTTAAATTAACTAATAAACTAGATTGTACTGAAATAATTGCGCGTGTAGCTCTGGTCGTGCCTTATACAATACCTTTATTATATTCTATAACATACCATCACGCCTGTTATTCCCTGAAGGTTTTGGCATTGGCGTACTAATGCACACCCACATTTTCTGGTATGTTTAGATCCCATATAATAGGTGGCGAGCCTTCAGCCTAGGTATTTCCATTAACCGGTCATTAATGTAATCTGAACCGGAAGCATGATGACACCTTCAAATCCAAAATTACTCTTACACTCACTCACTTACTGAAATCACTCAAAACAATATAATGAAAACTATATTTTTGTATTTTCCATGCAAATATTATTAAGTTAGCAGCCGCAGTCGTATTTTTCTTCACTAAAATAACTTAATCTAATGAAAATTCTAAACATTTTTTTATCATTATTTCTAGCCATAAGGCTCGTATTTTTTATTACCTGTTTTTTTTACGTATTATCTGCCTACACTTGAGATCCTGTGTACAATTCCCAGGTCGAGGGGTGTTTTTGCGTTTTTCCTGTAAAATTCTCAGTAACAGAGAGTTAAAGGATTTGTGCCTGGTTAATGTCAATAGGCCCGTCCCCTAATACATGGGAGCTCAACATATAGGCGAAATGTCGGTTTACATAGTGCACCTCCAGTATGTTATGTCATTTAAAAACTAAAACGGAGGGCGACTCAGTCAAGTATTTTTTTCTATTGAATGATATTTCTTTCATATCTACATACACTCGTACATACATCTTTTCTTTCATTCACGTTCTCGAGTATTGTCATACATACAATTATGACAATAATGAAATGAACATTAGGATAGGTTAGTAACAATAACATAACTTGCAATGCAACTATAAGCTCGCATATCAGTCAGATAAGCAATTTCACCTAGAACTCCCTAACAAGCAAATATAACGTTATTCTTTGATACTTAAAGACATTAATTAGTCATAATCATAAAGAAAATTACGATTTCACGCAAGATTCGAACCTGATCACGTTAAGTAGGTGCAGCTACACCTGGCGTATAAGCCTGTGATATCGAATTTATCTTCCATATTCTAAGTCTTAATGACGTCCTTATCTTTCAGTTTAAAAAGAATACATCTTTAAGATATTTAGCATTAATTAATGGCAAAATATAATAAACAATAACTGTTATAAATGAGGGTATTAAGTTCGAATCTAAGACACGCAATTTTCGAGCTATGTGCAGATTAATAATTAATTATCACGAGCCTAAACCGTGAATCATACACTTGATCAACAGCAATCACTGCCCTTGATGATGAAATTTCAGTGCTATTTATATTATTAAACAATGAATCCCTACTTCCCTTCATCTCGCTATCTGAACGACTCCATCGAACTCATTTAGAACGATTTCACCGATTTCATTCACTAATACTATGCAGGAGGTTCTTACGTTATTGTGCAGAAAACTGGAAAATATGCGAAAACTGAACGACTATGTTAACTACGTGCTTTTTATTATTTTATCCAGTTTGAATTCAATATTCATTGCTAAGACAGGACGTCTGTCGGGTCAGCTAGTTATAAATAATATAGATATCATATCAAAATTCTCATGGTTGGCCAAGTACTTGTGTCTTTAATATATCAATTATGTTTCCAAACTTCCCCTGCCTATTTGAACTTGGGTAAAGAACATAAACTACATTTCCCAAACAAAGTGAGTCCCGCATCCATTGATGGTAAAGCAGTGTTTACATGACGCAGGGCGGGTCAGCTGGGCGCGCGCCGATCGATTCGCGCTTCGTGAGTCTTCGTGAAGGACAAGGCCACCAACACCCCGGCTGTGACGCCGGCGAATGCCGTGACTTTATACGCAGTAGAACCCCGGCTATAGTCTGTATTCGATAGTGTGTATGTGGCTTTTGTTACGAGTCTTGAAGATTATACAGTCTAGCACGTTCCAATTTTAAATCGATTTACGTAAGATATTTCGACGAGTACCAAGAAGAAAGTCGTATGTTAAAATTATCCAGTTGCAGTGCGTAACTTAAAAGTAACTTCTTTCGTACTTTTTTCACGTAGCTTAAGTTACGTTAAAATATAATAATAAATATTATATTCTAGGCTCTTCCTCTCACCGAAAGGAGGCCTGTGTCCCAGCAGTGGGAACATTATAGACCGATTATGCTAATATATTTTCCAATAAAACTTGATTTTTGAGTTACGCACTTCAGCTAGATAATTTTAGCATGCGACTTTGTTTCCTGGGTCCCATCAGTTTGGAATATATCTGTATAAAGCTCAATGATGCTTATGTTTTAAAGTCTGAATGCCCATGATGACTTTGGGCAAAGACATCTAAATATTAATACTATTACAGAAGTATTTAAAAAGGCAAATCTGCACAAGTCAGACCAGCCTCCCCTGGTGGCAAAAGATCTGTGAGGATTATTCACAAAAAAAAAAGATGTTGGAAGAAACAAACAATAATGCGATAGGAATGTTGATCCCAATGACGTGTAATGCATTCGTAGTAACTGATGCTTTAGTGTAAAATGACGTGATAATATTTTTATATCTTTTGCTGCGCTACACGTAGAAACAAACATGAACTGAATATAAATAACAAAAGTATATCCTATTCATTTGATAAAAGACGTATAAATGACGCAATATACATTCATAATTAAGGTTAAAAGTCATTCAAAACATAATGAAAGCATTCAAGACAGGAAATTTGTTTTAATGCCTAATTTCAATAAAAATATAAACGCCAGATATTTACACACTTGGCGGCTTAGTGCTTATAAGAATAATCAATTGATTACAGTTCAGGTGTGAAATTGATCATAATAGCACCTGAGTTCATAATATCCACGTGCTCTTAATAAACCAGCTTCTACTAAACAATATGCATTATTTTAATTGTGGATCAAACAAGGACATCAAAGGAATGTACAGAGGAAGTTTACACTGACCTTATCAACATGGAATGGCATTGTTACAGGTTTAGTATATCTTTAAGAGACAGACGGACAGATGACAGTGATTCTATTAGAGTTCCTTTTTCTTTTAGAGGAAAAGAAACCTAAAAATATTTCAAGATCCCTACCTATATCCTATCCTACGAACACTATTAAGGTAACAAAGCATTCAATGATAAAAAGAAAAATAAAGGTTTTGACATGTGTTACACAAAATTGAAATTAGACATGTCCCTATATAGCAGCCCACTAAGTCCCTATGAACTTTGACCTTAAAAGCACGGTAAAGGTCAAACATCTTTTGAAAGGCCGGATGAGGGATGTAACAGACTAGGGAGTGTATTTATAATTATATTCCATATATTTATATATAATTAAAAATCAATTGAATTTAGTATTACGGAGTACGGGTCGACCAATTTGGCATTTTTTAGTCTGTTCATGATTGTCGCGACAAATTTTGTTTTATATCGACTGGAAAATTGGGAATTATTAATGGAAAAAGTTATGCAGGCAAAGCTGCGCATGGATGGAGATTGGAGATTTTAAATAAATAGCAATAGGCTGGGATGTTACATAACAGCAGCAATAAATCTAATAAAGGTCTGAAAGTAAAGTAAAAATCCGCTATAGTAAAATAATCATAAATATAAATCCAAAATTATTTTGTATATTCCGGTCTGATTTTATCATTGATTGCAGCTAAAAAGTACCCGAATGAATACAGAGTAAGAAATTCAGTAAATAAAATCTGATCCTATAATATGCATAACTGACAGTGAATGGTTGAAATATCTTTATGTATGAACCGACGTAGGAAGCCCACCGTGCTTGCGTCTTCAATAATAGGCTTAGCTTTGTCAATGACGCAAAAGGCGGATGAATAGTTTCTTCAACATAATAAAAAAAGATTTTCCTCAATTTCCCTCAGGTAACCACCGTTTGACTTTCAAGCATAGGTAAGGTAGCTAGCTGTTTGTAATATAGTAAAGCATTATTTTCTTAATTAAAATGTCTTCTGTAAAATATAATGTTAAATCAAAACAGGGTAATAAGTTATAATTTTTACATCTGCTCCATTAATTAAAATACTTAAGATATAGAAAAAAAAACATTGCACATCTACTATGATTTAAATATTTATTTAATTATTTCCAGATGAGAAGATGCTTGTTTCAAACATTATTAAATAAAACAAATGCTGCCGCAAAAATCTCTGTTAATGGAGTACCCCAAGGATGTACCCTTGGTAACGTCCTATTTATTATTTCAATCAGTTTTAATAATAACTTCTTATGGAGTACTATTGTTCGAATGATAAAAATCATTGGTAATATTCAAAAATTATATCAAGTCCCTAATATGTAGATTTGACCATGATTGTGTTAACTTCTACAGACCTATCGGAAAAGATTCACATATTTCATGGTCGTGGGTACTTATAAAGAATATTTATTTTGAATAAAAGTAAATACTGAAATAAAAATATTGCAGCAATATTTTTTTTTATAAAACCTTGATAGCTTGTAGCTTGAGCTTACTCAAGAATTATTATTATGTAATCAATCTTGTTAACATCAAAGTTCAGTGCACTCTTGTCAAAGTTCTAAGTGAAATTAATGTTTGTAGGCTTCAGATCCTTTGCAATAATACTTCTCGCTTCTCAAAGTAAAACTTGGAACAACCATTACTACTGGAACTAGATTAAAACTTGTATACGTTCAGAATGCAAAATTATTATTTATTAATATTATAAATTCGTAACTCTGTCTGTCTGTTCTTTACACGCTTTAACCGCTGAATAGATTTGGTATGGAGATAGCTTTAGACCCTGGGAAAGACATGGGCAACCTTTTGTCTTAAAAAGTCCTTTGAGATGCGAGAGAAACTGCTGGCAAGAGCATATAAGTCTAAAATGGAATGCAAAACATTAAAATTTGTAGGAAATTGAACATTACACATAGTTTTGACTGCCTCATTCATACCTGAATTGAAAATTTAAATACGAATATTATGCCATTCCAACAATATTTCATACCTACCGGTCGAATTGATAACCTTTTTTATTCAAGTCGGTTAAAAGATTGTTTTATGCCTGTCCCTTGGGGAAGTTAAAATTAAAGGGAAAACCCGGAAATTTCTTATTTGGACATTGTACACATTGTTACTTTCTATTTGTAGATTATTAAACATTAGTTGGAAACTTCACATAAAGAGTATTAGGTACTTCATCAAATGTTTTAGAAGTATGTACCTACATTGAAGAAACTATTACGTCAATATACGTTTTATGTAATACACGAGGAATGTTATGTATAGCGTTCAAAGATGTATCGAGATAGCGCTTGGCTTTAATACCTAAGTACTTAGGCAACTAGGTAGCGCCCGGGATCTGTATAGCCTTTAGTGTGGGTAGCGAGAAGGGACGCAGTTCGGTGTGCGCGCGCCGTCATATCGATCTCTAAACATCCCCCGCTGCCTCTTACGCCCTCAACCTTCGCACCCCGTCCATCTCCACGATACGTGTAGGAAGATACTTCATCATCCACTCATTATGCTTTTATAACATAACATACCATCACGCCTGTATTTCCCGAAGGGTTAGGCAGAGTTGTACTAATGTACACCCACACTTCGCCGGTATGTTTAGGTCCCATGTAATAGGGGGCGAGCCTATTGCCATTAACCGGGCACAAATCCAGACTCCGAGCTGCTACTGGGAATTTCATAGAAAAACCCAATAACACTTTGCTCGACCTGGGGATCGAACCCAGGACCTCTAGCTTAGCAGTCGCGCTTGGGACCACTAGACTAATGAGGTAGTCTCTGCTTTTATAACTACAACATTAAACATAACTTTAAGTATAACTGTAGTAGGTACATTCCTCTCCTTCACCATTTCTATATGAGGATGATTTTACAAATAGATTGAATCTCACTAGATATTATCGATATTTAATTATAGAAGAAATGATCGCGGACTTAATAAATTGCCGGTTGGTAACTAAAGTCTCAAGTGCGACCAGTTTTTATGCTCCAATGATATTACATCAGATGTGCCTCTAGCAAGCGGCTGCGGCGCACGCGCAAACACCATGATCGCCAGTTAAACCGCCAAAATTATAATACTAACTTACATTGTATGTAGTCACTGAATACGTTCCACTATGTTTTAAGTAATTAAAATATATGGCTATTTAAAAATATTTAGACTTTCACACATCAATCTGAAATTAATTATCACAAGCAGACCATTAAAACAATAAACACTTCGGGCAGATATCCAAAAAACATATCAAGTTTATATATTTACTATATGTAACTATATCTACTGTTATTTATTAATCTTACAACAACTCTATCCAATCAATTATAGAATCGTGTGTTCCACCTATTACACTTTGAACGCTTCTGAGTGTCGTAAAAAGTAAATAAGACAAACGGAAACAGTGCGTCACCTATGTTTAAATAGATGTTCTTAATTTGATCAGCATAAAGGTTAGAAGACTGGAATCAGTATAGTGTTTCTGAGAGTTGGGCTTGGGCAGTCAAGATGACGGAAGGATGGTGGGAGGGGGGCGGTGCAGCTGCCGGTGCATCACCATCCCCCGCCGAAGCCGGCCCGCCCCGCGCCGCGGCCCCCTCGCCGCGCCGGCCCATTGCCAAGTTCAATGCCAAGGTCATGCGCGCGCGAGTGCGGCTGCGCGCCGCAATGCAGGAGCGGCCGGCGGCAGGCAGCCGGCGAGCCGTCAGTGCCTCACCGACGATCGCGCTACACACCGCATCGCAATTTCCACATCAACGCGTCCCAACGGGTCACCTGACAAATAATTACAGTTCCGTAAAAATTGTCACGTTGAGGCTTAACGCGAGTCTCGCGCCGCACCAGCTCGGATGCACGCCAGTGTAGTTACCGCGGTCAGCTGGCTTCCAGATGAACTGTTGTCAAACTCAGTGCATATCAGCGGTGTGAAGATTACATGGCGATGATAGGTATAATTCCGCGACGTGACTAAATTTCTGCTGTGAACATCTCATGTGCCCACTACCTGCGCTGTTGAAGCCACGCCATATGCCATTATGCAACATTTCTACCAACGAAACATACGGCACTCTCAGTAAGTTTCCCATAGCAATTTTATTATAAGGTAATAAAAACATCGTATGTTGGGCTCACTTCTATAGCAGAAGATGGCCTGGCTCCAATGCCGGAATATGATTAAGAGTTAATAACAGCAATACTTACGTACCTATGTTATTTAGCAATACTAATTTACTTTACATTAGCACCTTTATTGTAATCGGCACCCGAGCAATTGTAATAAGATCCTCAAGTGGATCCTGTTACACTTGCCTCTTTATGAATAAATAATTTGAGCCGAGCTCATCTGGAGCCTTCATGTTTCGTACTAGCGGCCATATTTACCGTACTCATTAGACGGTCAATATTACCTATAGATAGGTACTACTTACTCGTGTGTCCTCTACATGACTCAATTTGACTCGAGGCCTTATCAACGCGCCATGATCATGGAGTTATTACTACAAGTATCTAATATAAAAACAAATTTCCGCGATAAACTCGACTCTTTACACTGTTGACGTTGCCTTCAAATGCATTGCAATTTTGTGTGACGTCATGTTCGTCAGCTTTATTCTTGAATCTTACATAATTTTGATGAAGTTTGGAGTGTTGTATAACACCGTTTTGACCAGCCGCAAAAAATATACAAAGAGCAAGCCGCCCGAATTCCAGGCTATAAAACTCCTTCGGAAAGATCCTAAGATTCATCAAGGGCATCAACTAAACCACTAAAGGGCCGAGCACTGCGGCACGCGGTGTATCCTGTTGTAGCGTTAGTTCGCAAAAAATATGAACATGAGTTCAAGGCGATCGGGTGCTCCCAGTCGACGCTGGTTTTGGTGGGCACACAGCACAAATAAAAACTGCTTACAGCTAATTGATGACGTTCCATTGGAAGCGAGATAATTTTTAAAAGATTTTGTGACCTATTGTTACACAAATTATATCTATGAATAAAGAAAACAACCAATCTAATACTCCTAGATATGGCCAACTTTTTCTTATATTTATAAAAGAAAATGATCATTAAATTTTTAAAGCTGTCTATGCAGTTTGCCGGTCGGCTTCATTAGAATTTTTTATTGGAATTGGAACCAGCATTCTTGACTTTGAAGTCTTGTTTATAAAAGCGTAGACTGTTTTTATCCTCCAAAGATTTAAACAATTTCCTTCTGTTCCAACAGCACCCAAAGAACAAATTATGGATAAGCCCTTAAAGTCGATTATTCGTCAATATGACTCTATTTATTATATTAGAAATAGGTAACTACTGATAATTTTGTAGAACTGTCAATAATTCAAATTGCTTAGAAATAGAAAACTTTCAATGTACATAATTATCTTCTTTTAAATTTTTACTACGAGTATCATCAGCATTTCATCGCGTGCAATTCATACATAACATATATAGGTACTTGTATATGAATCCATATATCCTTTGGTCATCATAACTTAAGAATTTTGGAATTACCGATTTTATTCCTCTTTTTTTAAGTTTTCTAATACCTACTTTGTAGAACGTTCTTACTGAAAAGAAAATTCAAAATGGCGCAGAAAATTGGAAAATATCAGACATCTTTACGAAAATTATTTAATCCAGTTCGAATTGAATATTCATAGGTAAAACAAGACAATGTCTTACGGGTGAAATAAATTTAACATTATGGAATCCATATTGGATTTAATTTAATTGTTGATTGTTTTGATTGATTGTTGATTTTCAAGTTAAGAGTTCCGAACAAAATTCGAAATATTTGTTTGACGTAAGTAAACGTCGTTCCTAATACACTATAAAATTAAAGTTCAATTGTTTAAATTTTTTCATGAGTTTGCCTCAATGAGTAAGTTAGTAAACCCGTTATGCAAGCAATTGCAAGCGTAGGTACCCACAGGCTAAAGGATTTATTTTCTATTTCTTTACCCAATCTTACATCCAATTTCTAAATAATTTGTCTTTTTTTATTTACACCCAAAACTTTTTTGCTGCAAAAGAAGCTCAACCTAGATTTAAAATACATAATCCATCACTTTTTAATGCGCTATTTCAAAGAATTTATAACTTTGCGGTCTCCTTATATTATCTTTTGTAATCAGGGGGAACACATTTTACGAACTCACTTTGAAAATTTATACTAGACTTCTGGTTTCTTCAAAGTTATTTATTTATCGCCCAATGTAGGTACCTATTATCTGAGAATATAAACTTTTTCTTTGTCCTTCTTTTCTGCTTTGTTTCTACTTACAACCTATATTTTTTATCATTTATTCGTTTTAAGACTTTTTGGTTCACTTTTATGCCTACACACACCATCCAGCAATTTGTATGCACAAAACTAATAGAAAACTCAAGACGTTTTATTTATCAAGGTTACAAAAACGCTTTTCTATTTACAATAATTTTGCCGATTCATACTGAAACGAATTTATGAATAAAAGCTTTCCTGCTTAAAGATATTACCATTTCCTGTTGCTCTTGATAAACCAAATTAGGAATTCAACAATATTTACTAATAGTGTTTGTTTAGTTTTCATTACAACAAGGACATCAGATTATAAACGAACAATTCAATACAAATTTTTTCCACGATTAAACTAATAGAGTTACATTATAATGCGAAACTGAGGGGCCTCCCACATGATCATGTCAGTTTCGCCTTGAACCCGCGCTCGCTAAGCCTGAATGACAATAATCTAACAAATAATAATAGCATGCCTGTCTCCATTCTTCATTATCATTATCAACTGATTCTATTAAACAGTCAAGGATTTAAAAAAAAGAAATCATCGATTCAAAGACTTCTCAGCAAAAGTAAGCAACATGAGGAATGACTAATAAGCACTCTTGGTATTATTCAAGGAAACGTTCAGGTTGGCTTTGGAATTCGAATTCCAAAACAAACGTGCTATTCAATACAAATCCTATTTTATTGTTCAGTGTTGTGGATCTAAAACCGGATCGAGCTGCAGCCATCGATCATAATGCAAATCGAGTGTATGATGAAGTTTTTATACCCATTATTATTATTATACATCGTGGTCGTATTGTGTGCGTTCGCGTCTCTACGATCAAACACTTGACCAACAGTATTAATTTATTCGTATGGTTGTGTATTGATTTTCAGTATTAATAAAAGTTTAGCAGCGAAATCCACGTATAAGTATCGCTATCAGCTGTAGAGCGCGCGCGTCACATTGACGTCTCGGCAACAACATGGCGGCCAAGATGGCCGACCATTTGTTTATTTACAACAACAAAAGTAGACATGTAATGTGTCGTCTCATGCATTACGAGACGTGTTTATCTCTCATATTATAACGACAAGAAAATATACACAATATTTATCTACCTATAGATAAATACATACACCACTTTATCAGTGCTCGATAACATTTTTATATTGTTATCTTCACGCTCCTTTTGTGTTGCGGTACATTGCACACTCGGAGGTCAATTTAGTCAATTTATCCAATCCTGCTGCTTATGTAGGTACCACTCGAGATGAAGTCGGGTATAATTCAAAAAATATTCTTGAATACCTACATACTTTTGAAGTGGAGTTCCACTTCTTCCACACACACGCCTACCGTATGTCAAATGATCTATAAGCTGAAGGTCAAAGGTTTTAAGCACAAAACTCACGCGCGGTAGACCCAGACGAAGATAACGAATTGAGCCTAACTTCTTCTGGAAGGACTGACCCAAAATAGCCTTCAGGCGCGAGAAATGGTGCCTGCACTGGTATGACAACACAATACAATATTATTTAAATAGTAAATAATTCTTCAAAAGGCTGTACAATGTATTACATACTGAAAGACAAACTATGTGGCACGTGGCGACAGGGTGATACTCTACTCCAATAAATAAACATTGAGGATTGCCAAAGCGTGTGTATGGATGGGCGGACAACACGTGTATTTCTTACGAGTTCATTTGAATAGATACTTCAAATATCAATACAGTATATAAGTATAGTTATGTTGTTATGATGTTAGTTGAGGCTCTTGCCAAGAGCTTCGACTAATATCTGAGAAGACTCTTGTTAGGCGATTGGTTCAAGGCTTTGATACAAAAGGCTGTACTCCTGGACACAGCATTTATCGTCAGGAGGTTCGTCTGACTAGAGCCCTGACCACTAGCAGCTTGAACAAAAAGCTCATAAAGATTTTGAAATTTATATTCCTTTTTACAGCCATTATCGTCCCACTGCAGGGCAAACGCCTTCCTACTCTCCTTTCACTCCTCTCAGTTCAGAGCTTTTTGCGGCTAATCCTTCCAATGAAGGTCTAGTTGTGTGGGCTCCACTCAGTGGTGAGTTTTGCGCAAGCTTGCGGCTATTTGACCAACGTCCGCGACTTGAGTTTCTGAACGCAGTAAAGAATTTTCCATTACATTGGGAATATCTAGATACCCGCGAAGCAGAGCTTATAAAGTATAGATATACTAACTCACATGTATAAACCTCGACGAACGTACCGAAACCAAATTGCAGACGTTCTTGAAAAAGGGCAGGTTAGGAGCACCCTACACCGACGATCATGCATGACGAGGTTAATATATTGATAAAGCGGAAGTAGTGTACCAGTATCGCAGCAAGTGGAAATCTATAGTAGCTTCCTACCCCCATGGGAGTCAGGCGTGACCATAATCTGTATATAAGTAGGTACAATAGTAGACAATATTTTTAAAATAATCTGGTACCAATCGTTCAAAAGTTCCTAAAGCCAAGATCACCATCGGAATCAATTAAAATATAATTAGCGGAGGACAGATTGAAATGGTACACATTAGGGGAGGCCTACGTCCAGCAGTGGACTGCTATAGGCTGATGATGATGATGAGTGCCATATGCCTCCCCGATTTCTAGGCAATATTAACTAAATGATGTGTCTACTGTGAATGTTGTCAGATTATGTACTTCTGACCAGTTAATTTACATGCTCTTGGTGTAGCTATTCAAATGTGTAAATAAATATTAAATTCAAAAGGTCCAATTCCTCCTTCTTCTTCCCCTCCCTTTTCCATACGCTGGGCAACGTATGTGCAACTCCTTTAGTATTGCAGATGACCATGGGCGGCGATGACTACTTACCATCAGATGGCTCGCCTGCTCGTTTGCCGAGTTAACACATGAAAAAAAAAACACATGCACAACCACCACTTGTAGAGATGGCATACCTACTAATAATGTTCACCCATCCATGTACTGACCGACGTTAGCGCAGCTTAGCCTTACGGGTTGATTGATCAGCTTAGTCACGAGCCACTCGAGTTATACGAGATATATTTAAATAAAACTTGCAACATTGTCGTCAAACATGTCACGATTAACGCTGCTGGTATATATCTGCCCACGGCTAATTAAAACCATGCTTCAGAACGCCGCTTAATTAATCTAACCATTCAATTCTAAGGCACTAAGGTAATTGATATATTTTTATATTCACCAATGAACAACACTGGGTTTGACGAAATAAATACGATCCAGACCATTGGTGACATTATAATAGTAAACATGATTACGTAAAAACTTATTTCGTCACACAATTTTGGCAATGATACATTGTAAATAATTTGCATACAATGTAACGTCGTCATCACTTCTTCACGTTGTTCAAACAATTTGGAACTTATACAACTTCCGTACATCCGCCAGATTTTTAGGCGTGCTGTCAAAATAACTTTAAACATACGAAAGAATGTCTTAGACATAAATAAATCGTGATGTGAATGTAAATGTTTTGCGTGGTTTACAACAACAGAACAACTAACGGAAAACAACAATGAAATTTCCCGAAAATACGACTTTGATATTCGTTTTCCGGATAACTCACGGAAATTCTGAGAAACCTTTATTCAGATAAACTCTATTCGAAGAACAATTCATCAAGATGATAACTGATGATATTTCAATGAGGTATATTATATTTCATGCTTAATAAACACTAACATTTCAAAGAATTGTTCAGATGCCTGAAATATTAGAATTTATTAAAAATTGCATTAAAAGCAGTATGAATGATAACTGTAGATTCAGTACCATATTTATTTACTGAATTTAAAATAATAAAAGCGCATTTGATTAAACAAATTCCTGATAATTTTGTAATCGTATGAAAAAACTATGCGGAACTTGCTGAAAAACAGTTCGACGGATGATACATTCCGCGGATGTCACGTAAGCAAGCAGTTTCCACATTTAGTTCAAATGGAGCATACACTATGTACCTACACAAACACATGGAAACCGTGTATATGTGTGTTGTATACTAAACTAAGAATATCCACCATCATTAATCAGACATCGTGTGTACAACACGCTCACTAACGCGAACCCTTTCTAAGCTTACACGTGTAGCATGTTGATATAGATCGTATGTAGTGGTGTTTCTTATGTGTGCGAAGACTGGCGAGTGTGCGGCTGGCGAATGCAGCTTGCGCAGTGCACATGCGCGGGGAGAAGGGCAGAGGGAATGAGGGGGGCACGGCCAGGGCCGGGCAGACCTTGAGCGCGCCTAGCAACAGCGCTGCCAGCGCAGACTTGCTTATTTATTTCTGTTTTACTCGTCTGCACGTTTGCTTGCAATTTAAAACAGAACGTTTTATGGAGTCGTAATGGCAGCCGACGGGAATGTGACCTTTGTGTGCATTTGTCAGATGTTCCCCTAGGCACTATGTGCCGACTGACGACGTATCACAGGATGAGAATGCTAATTTATTTTATCATTCCTGTTTATCTTTACGACGGAGATTTTTGTCTGTATACGGAATGTTCATTTGAGTTATTTTCGTTGGCACTGCACTTTCTGATGCACTGTCAGTCTCATAATGCAGCACGACATTTAAACTTTTAATATGAATAAGCATATTTAAATTCATTGCATAGAGTGGCATTCTGGGGAGCAGTTCCATCAGATTAAGAGGTATTGTACAATTAAGATAACCATCGGATCCACGATCACGCCAGATCGACATGCACACCTACGTGTTAGTGCATAAGGTACAGATTTCGCTATGGTAAACAAAACAAATTTACATACACTTATAGAAAATCAACAGTTCTTGACAATTACAAGTACATTTAAATGTTTGAATTGTTTAAAGTGATAATGTACTTATCTAACAGCCGTACTTTCTTGAAGCATGTAGCATTTGATAGATATTAATGACGTGCATCTGAGGTGGTATTTATATCGGATTAAATATTTACTAATTTGTTGAACAAAAAATAAAAATACCAGCTCTACTCCAAGAAACTTATATAATTTAATGAACGAGAAATTTGTTTTAAAATTGTACAAAATCATTCTTGAATGTAATACGGATAAATGTAGAATTAACAATCTTCTTGAAATCATTATAAGGCTACTGAACTCGATCTTTTATTAATCCTCCAGTCAAATTGTGACCAGTCAATTGTCCTTCAATACATTAAAAGGTCCCTGTGACTTTGTACAAACCTTGATGAACACTGATGTTATGTGTAGTGACGAATAACATTGTTGTAACTTGAGTAAAAAACGTTTTTGAGGTAGACATCTACAATAATTTGTTTTTGTTGAGTACTCTTAATAACATACGCCTCGAATTCTCAGCATTGTTCTACAATATTTTAGAGTTTCCTTTGTTCTTATTAAAGTAGTTTTTTTTCTAGTTTTTGGACTTGGTCTTAATAATTTTAACCATGCCATTCTCCCAATTTAAAACATGATGACAATATCAAAGGAGACAATATTTTCTTTAAGTAATTTGTGAAATATCGTAAAACATGCAGGAACATGATGAGACATTTCCAAAAGAATTAATGATAATAAAACTGACAAAAATACACGTAAAAGCTCACATCAAATAAAAAGTTAAGATGGAACTTTGCGAACGAAGTAGTGAGGCCGGCTAAAACTACGCCATGCCGTTTACAAACACAATTTTACACTATATAACAATACCGAAACTACGCCTTATCTTGTCAGTTGAGATATCAAGCTATCGAAAGGTCGACTGAGATAAGGCGTAGTTTCGCAATTGTTATATAGTGTAAAATTGAGTTTGTACACGGCATCGCGTAGTTTTAGCCGGCCTCACTTCTTTATTCGCAAAGTTCCATCTTAACTTTTTATTTGATCTGAGATAAAATATCAACTGTATTTAAAAGTATCCTTACAATTCCCAACAAAATAGGAAATTTTCGATGCGGTAAATATAGTTCAGTACAAAACATTTCTCATTGCCGTTAGGTACTGGTAGTTTCTTTAACAGATTATATCCAGAAGTAAATTGCAATTAATAGTATATAGCTGGAAGTTCATCGTCGTCCTTAGATAAAGACCGCAGCTCTTAAGAGTATCGAATGTCCATTCAGGGTCGGTATGTGTCTCGTATTATTAATTACCACAATTGACTCGCTCTAGACAATTACACAAGCTGACTTGCTTTTTACATGAATACCAAAGACCATAAGAACAAATTACTGCTCATTGTTATTTAAATACTATGTTGTTATTAACTCTTTACATGTTCATATATCTATTTTTATTTTATTGGCTGTGTTGAGAATATTAAGATAACCAGTTGCACTGGTCTTGGACGCTGAGTTTTTGTCATCATAAATAGGAAATAATCGATTAGTTCTCACGTTGTTTTTATTATTTGTCACGAGTTGGGAGGAAGTATTAATGAGTGATCCATATAAACTCTGTACTTTATCTATGATAGGGATTAATAATATATTGGCCCATTAACTATACTTTGTCATCAATTTTTATTATTTATTTTGTAACATATATTTAATACCTTGTCATATGTATTTGCCTTTCCCTTGTCGACCGTTTTTGTTTTACTTGTATTTATAATGTCTTTGGCAATTTCGATACTCAAAAACTTAGAGTTCTTTATAAGGAGGAAAGCGTTTGCCTACTTGGGTTTTAGCTCCGTTAGGCTAAGTATTTAAAAAAAATATATATAAATATTATATTAAATATTATATTAAATAAAATATTAAAAATTATTATTTTAAAATAAAAATAGGCTAAGTACTTACCTAGATATAACATCACGCCCTTACCAGCTAACACGTGTATAAGTATTATTAAGCTGACCTATATTGTGATTTAAATCAATTTAGCCTGTGTTACGCCCTAGGTATTCAGGCTTCCCGGGATTGCCCTTTGACATTATTTAGTGTAGGCGATGTTTCCGCGCATGCGCTCGCAGTTGCTGGAAGCCAAGTGCCCCCCTCGCTCCCCCCCCCCCCCTTGCCACAAGCCGCCCCAGCGTGGGCTGATGACGCAAAACCTAGAGCCCGTACCGATCACGAGATCTATTTTTAGCATGAGAATTTGCTTACGGTTAAAAAATAATAAATGCCCTTTTAGAGCTTCCGGACCTCGGCTCGAAGCATTTTACAGATTTTACATTCAATTATTCATTTTATTCCGACATTTTGTATACATTATTGGGATGTTGGTTACACGAGTCGGCTTGGTGCTCTTATCCATTTGTTTTTCTATTTCCGGATATTGTCAACAACTTTTATAGAAATTAAAAAAGAACTTACCTACTTGTATGATGAGATTACCTACGACTAGGTACTGGGATGAATGGAAGAAAAAGGCATGCTTTGCCGTCCCCGAATAAATCGGGATAAGCGCAGGGGGATAATTATGATAATGAAATATATTAATAATTATATATATTAGACTGCCTCATTAGTCTAGTGATCCTACGCGCTAGAGGTCCTGGGTTTGATCACCAGGTCGAGCAGTGTTATTGGGGTTTTCTATGGAATTCTCAGTAGCAGTTTGAAGTCTGGATTTGTGTCCAGTTAATGACAATAGGCTCCCACCTATTACATGGGACCTAAAACATATCGGCGAACTGTGGGTGTACATTAGTACACGTCTGCCTAACCCTTAGGGGAAAACAGGCGTGATGTCATGATATATATTATGAACCTGTACAAATTATCATCACCTAATGTCGACATTTTCTCTACGTGGCTGTTGTTTCTACCCTAAATTTACGTAGGTAGGTAGAAATGTAGAAAATTAAGGTGATGTCAGATTTCTTTGCTTTTCCTCCATTAACAATAAAGACGAAGTTTAGTCTTTGGATCCCGTGCCGAGGAGTGAATAAGAATCCTTATTAATACTAACTTTTTAATGACAAACTCTGTTGGTAAATTGTTTCCTTTGATTAAAAGCTCACGAGAAAGTTAGTTTTTCGTTTCTTTCTTCGCAAGAAGGTGAATCACTCGAAGTCAAAACAGTACCATTAACAACAACTAACAACAAACTTTTTTGATGCCAGTCAATTGTACCTACGTGAAATTTATTAATTGTAAAGATATGTTAAACAAAAATTGTACCCTGTTTATTCAATTCTGAGGCTTTTGGAAATAAATGATAATAATAATTTATTGCCAGTAAACAAGCGGCGGTAGCCTAATGGCTAGAATGTCGGACTTGCGATCATGTGGTTCGAAACCCACCCACTGCACTTCCGACGTGAACCCACTCGTACCTAATACAAGCATTTAGCATAGTACGAGGGGTTAATAAGATAACTAGTTATGTGCGAACCACAATCCAAGTAACCTTTACAAAAAAACTACTACCTTCTAAAAGGTAGCAGGCATATACCTCGATACAAACAAGTATTTTGGACTACATATAATGCAAAATGCTTATCCTCTCACCATATCTGAAATCAATGACCGTTAAAGCACTGACAAAGGATTGATATTACTTATATTTCTGCTCAGATATTTTCTGGAAACTTTTACGTTTTAATTTAAACTAGATATTTAGCGCCAGCATTTCTTGTATGAGAAGAGACGTTGAAACAAACTCAGAGAATTATCGTGCATTGAACACGAACTATAAATAACTTTAAATAACTCCATAGTCGAGACTATAAATCGCTGCCATCACATTAAGATATTACCGTAGCACCGATTAACCGAATCAAATTATTTCATGCAAAGTTAAATAACCAATTACAGAACAAGATTTGCTTATCACAGCCACAATACGGGTAGACACGTGTATAAATCATAAAAAAAATACATTATCTTTGCGAGCGTCACCACACTGTTTCGTGGGCAATAAAAAAAAACGCCAACGATTGCTCCGTAGACTCGGAAATGCTCGGTAATACTCGGCATGGTGTTTACGTCACATGGCATGAGTCAGCTCTTGTTTTCCTTGCTAAAGATCATCTCAAGGCTGTTGGACATGTTGCAAAAACGACCGTATTCACTGTTCGTTTAGAATCAATAGTGGCATGACATTGTCATGTATGGTATTCCTACTTTGACTTCGTCTATGGACTTCTATTTTTAATAATTACTAGTGGACCCGACCGAACTCGATCACAGCGCCACCTACCGTGCCAAATTTTTCAATATTTTCTAACAGTTTACACAATCCCTGGACTTCCAAAAATATTTAAAAATCAAAATTAGCCAATTCGGTCTAGCAGTTGTAGAGTTTTAGCGAGACTAACGAACGGCAATCTATTGGTCATTCATTCATACATTCATACCATCACGCCTGTATTCCCCGAAGGGTTAGGCATGTTTGGGTCCCATGTAATAGGGGGCGAGCCTATTGCCAATTTGCAATTGATTTTTATATAAGTAAAAAAGAAGAAGGAAGAAGATAAGGTAAACTAGCTTCTGCCCGCGACTTCGTCTGCATGGACTTCCGAATTCGATGCAACCGACATAAGAATATCCTATGTTAGTCGAGGTTATAAACTTTACCCCGTCACGGTCGTGACAAATGTCACAAATCCCAATTGCTGCCGGGCTCGTACGAGTATCTACAAAACATCACACATGTATTCCCCGAAGGGTTAGGTAGAGGTGTACTTAATGTACACCCACAGTTCGCCGGTATGTTCAGGTCCTATGCAATAGAGGGCCTATTGCCATTCACCAGGTACTTATCCAAACTCCGAGCTGCTGCTGGGAATTTCATAGAAAAACCCAATAACACTTTGCCCGACCTGGGTATCGAACCCAAGACCTCTAGCGTAGCAGTCGCGCTTAAGACCACTAGACTAATGAGGCAGTCCACTATTACGAGTATGCAATAGTTTGCAAAACTTTGGTACTCTGTCAACTGAAAACGACTTACGTAGACTTCCTGCAAGGTGATTTGTGTTAGCGACAGTATAATAATTTAAATAATTTGACAATACAATGGAACCTATTCATAATACTTAACTTAAATGACATAGCTACTTATTGAACATCATCTCAGCATATTTCCCATCTACGTTGGGTCGGGATCCATTCGTTACCAAATAGGTGGAATCTTATTTAACCGATGAGGCAAGAATGCCCTTATATGTCTTGCCCTTAGGGCGACTGCTGCATTAGAGACTTTTCTATGAAATTTTCAGTAGCCAGTTTAGAATCCGTTTATGTTTATTTGCTATATTAGTATACCTCTGCCTAACCATTCGGGGAATACAGGCGTCATGTAATGTTTTATTCGACTTAAAAAAAAACTAATTGTGGGGTTATATTTAATATGACTGAATGTTTTTTTTTGGCTCGATGACGCCTTACTTAGATACTTTCGCCAATCGTAAACGGTGGTCCCATATAAATTTGGATGATATCAGACAATCGCTTCTGAACATAAACCACAATAAGCTTGAAGTGGGTTCACTTTGCGTAATCCCTACGAAGACTTATTATTTATTCGTAGCCTTATCCAAATTCCATAGCTTTGCCTCATTTACCTGTACACACAGATTTATTCTAACTAAAAAAATATATAAAAGAAAATTACATTTTAATGGTACAGTTCTAAAGTTCAATTGGAGCAATCAATTCTAAATATCCTTCGTGCTCTGGCTCGTACAATCAACGGTCCTAAGTAAAACTGTTTGGTGCCGGTCTCATTGGAGTGTGGCAGCTACTAGGTAAAGCGCTCTTTATCAAATGTACAATGTCATACATAACTGAAGATTCTATCTTTTTTTTTCCAGGAGCAAATGATGGGGAGACCTGAATCCTGTTCAACATCCAGTACCCAGTGTTGCAGTGACCATTCAGGTAAGATTTCTTTCATATTTTTTTAAAGTTATCTTCGATAAATAAAACCAAAAGCATTGATAGTCCAGTGATATGCTAAAAGAATTAATACGAAATAAAACGCATCAAGCTTTTCGGAATTAGATGCAGTGATTAATTAATGTTCACTGGCTTATGGTAAATAAATCCTCGTGAAGAATTTTATATACCCACTGATGTTTATACATAGTATGTAGAGGTCAGTATCTGAGGGACTTTCTTGACGTGTGACTGTTGAGTCGGTCACCTCATACCAGACTTGTTTAAAAAAACCTTACCCTTAACATTTTGGGAAAAAACATGTGTCTATAATGGTGTGACGGAGAAATAATGTGGATGATGAAAACAAAAACATAGAAAATTTAAGTACCTAATTGATACTTTAAACTTTTTAAAGACATCAGATAGGAGAAGGAAGGACGTTCTAGGGCATAATTACTATATATAACACTCAAAGTATACATATATATATTTTTTTTTATTCTAAGAGTTTGGGTAATAAGCGCAACAAAATAATTTAGCTCATCGTATTTTGTTTGTTTTAAGTGAAAATTTGTTGTGAATTTCCAAAACTTATAGAATAAAGTCATTCGTTTTCATTATAGTAATTTGAATATTTTAGAATAGATCTACATCTATTCTATGTTCACATAATGTTCACGTAATTCACATGTAATCCAATAACACCTTGCTCGACGTATGAATCGAACCCAAGACCACTATTAAAATGCCTTCGCGCTTATCACCACTCGGTCGGCCGAGTCGGTTGGTCGGTCGGTTGATTTATCAATTTAAATAAATGTTCTACTATTTGAGTACCTAATTACCATTGTAAAATATTAAAAATATAATACCCATTTTCAGCTAGGTGACGAAGCAAAACATTATAAAAAATACCATATTACCATACTACATAATATTTTGCATTTTATATAATGGTATAAGTATATATTATGTATAATAATAAAATAATATACATTGTATGTATAAAATCAGCAGATTATATAACGACTTCAACTTGTTAGATGCGATGTGATATAGTGAGTCACTCAAACATAATAATTATATAGACACAACTACCTATGTGTTTACAATTATATGCTTTAACAGGGTATTAAATTGATGGGATCCTATATTATAATGCATACGTTAATTACTTTATTGAGATAAGCTTATAATAGGAATCTGATATTGTGGCACACTACACATGTGTATACTGTATAGTATAAAATCATATATATTGATGAATTGAATTGAATATAGTGGCAATAGACCGAGCCTAGGGAACACATCCAAACTCCGAGCTGCTGCTGAAAATTTCATAGCAAAGCTCAATAATATACTTAAGTTCAACCCGACTAATGTGGTAGTCTTATTATTATTATTTTATCAAATCATTAAGTCGCGTATATTTTCTAGGTTTTTGAATATAAATTGTCCGAATTCTGTGGATTTACAGGAGATTTATATAGAATACTAGCTGCCCGCAGCTTCGTTGGCGTTTATATAGATTTTCAAGTTTTATGCAAAAATAAGTAGCTTATAACCGTTACCGGGGTCCCATATTCATAAAATTCATAAAAATCGGTGCAGCGATTTAAGAGTAAAAGCGTAAAAATAAACAATCCCACTTCGTATTAATACTACTACGCCATTGCATTCTTGGAAATAGCAGCCTAAGATTAAGAGTCCATAATTATTTTTGCTGCACCTGAATAGGGCACTAAGTTATGCACTGTCTATATTGTAAGACCTCCAAGATACTCATTCTAGTTTCTTAAAAAAAAACATTTTCTTATGAACATGACTGACAATGAACTGAAATGTTGACACACCACGCGGGATGCGCTCTGTGAAAGAATTTTCAGTATCGACTGCGTAAGTAGTTGTTGACAAATTAAATTTTACTTCTTTACAATATTGGTGAAGGTATTTTATATGAAAGAGGTATGTTGAGGAAAAGTCGAGAAAGGGAAGATATTTTTTAAAACTCCGTTATGCGTGGGTTTTATAGGTCTTTTAAAATGTGTGATTTAATCGATACTGATTTAATATACACTTTGATTCAATTATAATTGAATTGTATAAATAATAAACTCGCAGTTTTGTAACCACGTGTAAAGAAAAACATGTTTTTTATTTGCAGATCGAACTCGATTTAACCTAAGTATCTTCCATGGTGCTATCATGATACTTAACTGGTGCATCAATTAAGTATTTTATTAGATTAATTAAAAACCTGTTCGTTGGTTGATTTTTGTTATAGTCTGACTGAGGCTTTTCTGGTAGAAAAACTAGAAAAGTTACTCGGAAAATCGAAAAATTTGGGTACCTAACACTAAACTAAAAGACTTTTTAATGAATAATTTAAATTTAGACAGGACAATATCCGTCGCGTCAGCTAGTATTTAGAAATAATTTTATAATGTATTAGGGTTGCAAAATTCTTTTGTCTAGGTCCCCGGGGATACCGCGCCGCGTACAACCTTGGTAAACAGCCCTGATAGTCGTAATTCTACTTACTTCTATTAAAATTATTTCTATTGACGGTTGGCCCCAAAGTATCCATTGTTCAAAACATGAGCTAGGGTACGGTCAGTCATAGAAGAGTTAGTGGCTAAGTAATAACTAGACGTCATCAACCGATTTGCAAGGTCAAGCTGCAACTCCCGTGGTCAGTCTGTTCACACATAGAAACTACTACGTGCCTCGAACAGCACATAAAGCTTCGGTCCCATATTTCATTAGATAACTCAAAAAATATGACCACTATATAATCCGAGTAGGTATATAATATCGGTACTGATCAGAAATAATCTGATTGCAGTTATTTCGTGTAAAATATTGATATTTAGCCGCATGTAGTTAGACTAGCCAGTGATAGCCTAGGGATACGACCATTGGACTGCCAAGTCAAAGATCTCGAGATCGAATCCAAGATACGCACCTGTGACTTTTCGAAGTCATGTGCGTATTAATAATTAATTATCACGCGCTTAAACGGTGAAGGAAAACATCGCGAAGAAAACCTGCATGCCTGACAGATTTTCTTGACGGCATGTGAAGTCTGCCAACCCACAGTAGGCTAGCGTGGCGGACTATATCCTAATCCATCTCGTACTGAGAGGAGACCCGTGCCCAGCTGTGGGACAATGTAATGCGTTGATGACGAGTTAGACTGGTAGCCGCCACCAATACACCCATCGCGTTGTGAGAATTATGGCCGAGGAAGTCGAGTCGCATCATTTTTTTTTAAAGTAAGTAGGTACTTAAACTTTGCCACTCCTACCAAACAGGCCCATATGTACACAAGCTATAAAAGATGATATTATGTATTTTAAAAAGCATTATTATACACGATCCATTCAAGGGTTAAAGTATCGCGTTATCGTAGCGCGATAATGATAATATTTACACCCACACGTGTAGATAATAGATATGGTTTACTTACTTAGTTATATATAGTATCAGGTGACATAAAGACGACGCATGCGCGATATAAATTGTAGGTGGTGACACTACTTAATATGTGAACTTGTACCAATATTATCATGCATGTCCCGTATTGGGGGAAACAATAAAGATTTCCACCTTTTCAGGTGAAAATTTACTTGACCTCAACCTAAGGATCATAAGGATCAAATACAATACAAAATAATTTATTTGCTTTTACTAGGCGATTAATAAACAATAGGCGATTGAAGTTTCGAAACCACCTTTAAGAATATAATGCCTGCGCTAGGATTAATTTATTATAGTCTACAGATTTAAGTCACATATCCATTGTTCCTAAACCCACACGTTTAATATCTTGTACTGCCTGTATTCTACTCAAATAACTGATTCTCTCCCTTTCTTTCTTTCGATACGGTCGAAAAGAAATAGAAACGCTTGTTTTTCTTGACCTATTCATTTTGGGCCGTACCGTACCCTGATAAAGGCGTTTATTTAAGGCGATATACTCACTGGTTGTTTTCTCTGAAGATGATAAAAATAGTAAAGTTTTTCCAGTCCCTTACAAAGACACCCTGAATTCTGTAACTTACAATTTTATTATTTTCTAACGATGTTTTGTTTTCTTTCTGCGCTTTTCTGGTTAGTCTTGGTTACTGTTGTTAACAAGAATTCAAGATTTAAATTATGTTAATTTTATTGAGATATATTTTAACTAATTGATTTCTTATGTTAAACATGCTGATAGTGTATTATTATATCAAGAGAAAATAATAATTGTAAATAACATAGACAACCTCTCTTTAATAAATTTAATGCTTCATATTATACAGTGTTAAATACTCTTGATACAAAACCTGTGAAACAGGTTTTATGTCTGTAACGAAATGATTTACGTACTCTACAATTTTCATAGTTACGATACCCTACCTGACGTAACATAGAATTTTAGATTTTTTATATTATGAATCACTGTTACTTTAGGAGACTAAGTATCCACATACACACATAGATGTAACCGGATGATAAACTTGATATAATCGCAAAAAACAATCCAACGACAAAAAACCGAAGTGTTCATTACGCGTTCCTATCATATGGTTTGTCCAGCATTGGTAGGTACCAATGCTTAAAAAACCTATAGAAATAAGATGAGTACATGTCGTTTTATATCTAAGATATTAATTTATATTAAGTTTGTCAATTATTCTTCTTGTTACTCACATTATAAACAGAAGTAGGTACCTATTTATTTAACATCCAAAATATAGTTGAATAAACAAATTTATCTACAATATGCATACATTTCGTATGTGCTGTTAACCTTTGTGGAAGAAAACAATAAATATATATTATTATTATTTGTATCTCCACCTTGGATATCACGACATGCCTCCCATGAGTTAGACATCCGGTCCTTTGTCAGGAGTGCGGGGGGACACAGGTCCAACGCGCAGAGGCCCCTTGGAGAACTTTAATCTAATATTGGATGGGGCACCTATTATTATATTATTTCACAACATTATTATCGTCATCACCAAACAAAATTACAATTTCAAAGGGAATTTATCTAATCAAATTCCAAATATTCTGCCAAGTTCAAAGTTTACGAGGAGGATGCGCTTAGTCATAAATCTACAAAGGTGAACAGAAGCTATGTGTGTGTGCAACAAGTGCTTTGTTATGGTGTGTGTGCGTCTCAAGGTCAAGGTCGGCACGTGGCGGGCCCGCGGTCGGAGGGACCCACCGAGGCGGCGGCGCCGACTTCCCTTGCGAATTATTAGTCATACTCAACTTACCCTCTTGTATGCAAGGATATGACAAACCTAACTGCATGCTTAGGATATTATTTTGATATTTTCAAAGAATGTGGGAAATTAAATGACCTATGTAAAACGATAGTTTTAAAATGCACCTTCGTAAATATTTTTTTACATTTGGTGAAAATAATCATTAAATAGAATTGATGAAAGTAATGGACTAACTAAACTGTAGAAAAGTTAAGCTACGTTTTCCTTCTTATTACTTACAGATAAGGTGTCGTAAAAATGGGTACTTTATGCGACTAAGTTAGGTGCTTAATTGGATAATAATTTATTTATTATTTAACGTGATAAAATTATATAAAAGCTATTCCATTAAATAACACCCATACAAAAAAAAGTTGTGTATGCTGCAGGTATATAGGTATATTCATTATTCATTCATATTCATTCTTTCGCATATGTAATTAAAAATTAAATGAAATAAAATTTATTTAAATAACAGGCCGTCTAAAGAAAGAAATGAATATGTGTTTTAGGTAGATACTCTAGTTTTCTATAAGAAATAAATAGAACATAGGCAGTGATTCCTCTTTTTAGATTGTTACTAACTAATTAAACCTACCTTTGCCTATCGAATAACAATAAATAATTTTGACGTAAGGTGAAAACTACTAAATTTTGCAACTGCAAATCTATGTTTGAAATTATTGTTTTTAATTTACCTCTTAATTACTTATATAAATGATTACTTGTAAAAAATATTATGATAATGACGTTATAAGTATTGATACAGACTATTATTTGCTAGACCTAATATTTTGTACGGCAAATGGTATCAGTGCCATCTATGTTCAACGCGCGGAACACACTCAAAGTTACAAACTAAGAATTGGCACAGACCGATTACGAAGCTATTTTCTGCACTCCAACATAGATGGCGCTGTTACACACTTCAGAAGACAAATATTGAGCGACTGTAATTTCAATGAAGATTAATATGAAGACGAAAAACAATGCTTCCGAAGTAAAGAATGTGAGAGTATGATTATAGAAAATGAAAGATCATCGGACTATCGAACGACCGGGTGCCACGCTGTGCTCTCTCGGGAATTAGTGCGGAGTGAACACAGCTGGTGGTATCTCAGTTGTTCCCTAGTTCTCCCACTCTTCGCTTGTCTGTGGAAGATTGACTGGAAGAAAATCCTCGCTTCGAAGAATCGTCTTGATTCATCAAGAGACATCAAGACTTCAAGTTTCGAAATTACTTTCTCGGATTCAACCAAGTTTCGCACACTACTTTCAAAATTTCTTTTTATGAGTAAGAACATGAAACAGGTACTTTATTATTTTGAACGTCATGTTTAAGCGATATAGAGGTCATATAGAAATAAATAAAGTGTGTTCAATTTAATGGTAGGTATATAAACACATAATTACCTATTCTATTACGTAGAGTATACTGTACTATGACCAGACCCAATGACGATGAATCATCGAGTTTGTAAAATATTTATTTTGGTACTTAATATTTCCGCAATAAGCGACAAATGAATACCCACATAGTAGATAGTGGGTAACCTAAATATTCATCTGGTTATTTTTAAACAGTCAAAAGCGAGCACATGTGGCGAGTGTACCTTGCGGTCACCATGCGCACACGCATACATACCTACAAATATTTATATTTAAATCTCGATTGGCATGTATTTATCCATGATTAGCGTTAGCGGGAATGTTCTTGATGTTTGGCTAGGGCTGTAAGCTATCTGAGATTGCTAAATTTTTATTTTAGAGAGCGTAACTTTTCCTTTGACACTTCGATAAAGATGGAAGGAACTTAATTGTCGACGGTGGAGGGTCGAAGCACTTGAGTTCGAGTACTCCTAGGTTTTTCCAAACCACAATAGGTTGAATAATTTACCAATAGCAGCCTGAATATTCAGCAGACGTGTAAGTTGTAGCTCGTGCGACGTTATGACGTCACGCAACCTGCGTGTCGCACTCACCCAATAGCGTGAGGGAAAGTTGTGTGATAAAATGTTTGTTGATTCCGACTTTGAAATATTTTTTTAATTATACATACTGAGTAATAATTGTTGTTTTAGTGGTTTATTATAGACATACCTGTTCGTGATTGTCTTTAATTGTATAATCATTTGTACATACTTACATTTGTTGGATCTATAAAAAAAATGAAAAAAAATGATTATTGTAATTTTAAATTTTTCGTAGATAACTCACATGTTTGTTTGTTTGTTTTATTTTCTAATTTCACTTACATACTTAATTATGTTAATTGCGAACCAATAATTGTCAACTATTGTTTTTTAAACGTCCCTGAATGCTAATATTACTTCTGAAAATGTGCAAGGTATGCTATAGAAACATTTTAACTATCTGGGAATCGAACCTGATTCAAAAAAACATCAAGTCGAGCGACAAGAATATTTTTCCGACGCGTCTCCTTAGAAATCTGTGTCCCATTCTCGTTAAATATAAACAGGTTTATTTTAACCCACTCCAAAATAAAAAGGAAGCGGTTCTCCATTCGACCAAATTTTTTTCTTGTACATTTGTATGGTCGAAATCGGATTAGTTTTTTTATCTTTTAGATTGTAATCTGAGATAGTCACATATGCATTGGTTGGTGTCTCGCCATCGGTTCGAATGCTTCAATATTGTTTGAAGTTGATTTTATGTTTAGACTCAATAATTTTTTATAGTAAAACAACAGGTAGACCGCCATATTTTTACACTTGTAAAGACATTATCTAACTACTTTTTCACTCTAGCTTCGGTATTGTTCGCCTGTTCACCTAAGGTGTTGGTCAAAGAGATTAACAAATCTGTCAGTAGAATTGCTGACTAGAGGCTACGCGGCCTACACAGCGGCTACGCAGCCTTCACAATTACTACGCGGCCAACACAATCCCTATGCAGCTTACACAGTGCTTACGCGGCCTGCACATTGGCTACGCAACCTACACTACGCCTACGCGGCATTTACAATACCAACGCGGCCTGCATAGTGACTACGCGGCCTACACAGTGACTACGCAGCGGCTACGCAGCCTTCACAATGCCTACGTGGCCCACACAATCCTTACGCAGCGCAGCTTACACAGCGGCTACGCGGCCTTCACTATACCCACGCGGCCTGCATAGTGACTACGCGGCCTACGCAGCGGCTACGCAGCCTTCATAATGCCTACGCGGCCTATACAATCCTTACGCAGCTTACACAGTGCTTACGCAGCCTGCACAGCGGCTACGCAACCTAAACCATGCCTACACGGCCTTCACTATACCCACGCGGCCTGCATAGTGACTACGCGGCCTACACAGCAGCTACGCGACCTAGGGACACAATGGCCACGGGACACACACAGCGGAGACGTGGCCTATATAGTGGCCACGGGGCACACACAGTGGCTACGCGATTTTGGGCAAATGTACATAAATAAATGACTTAATAGTCAATGAAGTAAGCTTCGCAGTGACCTGAAAGTTGTGGAGCGGCTCTATTGAGTTTTGGAGTTACTTGTATATGAATTCACTGACTCCCGTACCGGTCGCTGAATATGGGGCTTGACGGGTTAAGTAAAGTCATACGAAAGCAAAGCGCTCAAACAAAATTGAGATGGCTAACCTATTGACCTAACAAAGGCCGAAGATTTTCTGCTAACCTAATTAAAACTGCGAGACTCGCGTACTTTTTTTTTATTTTTATTTTTTTTGTTGTGGCAGGAGTGGGAAGTCCTCATGGACACCCAGACTGCTCAGCACGTGAGGCAGTCTGGGTAGTGCCGGACTCTTACTGGCTAAAACTACACTCCTGCCGTGCGAAAGGCCCCCTGCCGTTCTATTGACCTAACAAAGGCCGAAGATTTACTACTGACCTGATTAAAACTGCGAGGCTCGCGTCCTGATTTCACCTGCCTCGACCTAGCGTAGCTCGATGCGACACAGATACAGAGAAAGCCTGATGTGACCCAATTCACAAGAATGGGACCTGAAAATCAATGTATTACCTATATAGGTCAGGTCACTCGTTTATAACCTATCTAGACATTGACCTAGATTTTGGTACCTTAGCTCTTTAATTATGTCCTGTATTTTTACAAACATAAGGGCCGCTTGGTGATGTTTATCTCACCTTATGTCTGTCTCTGAGACCTCAGTTATTAAGTGTGTCATATACCAATTAATTTTACTGGCTACATTACCGTTCAAACTGGAAAACAATAATAGCGTAGTTGACTAAAATGATTTTTGGTCCCATAAAAAGTTGAACGCATATAGAGCCGAACAACAAAAGCAAAATTAAATTGGTTAAAAAATAAAGAAGTTATATGCATTTTCATGTTATTCTAGACAGAGAGAGCACTATATCGGCTTTTGACGTCCCAATCCAATACGCTATACAGACAATTTTCCATAGTAAAAATCTTCTCCAGGAAAGGGACAGGGCATCTCCTCTCAATCCTCACCTAAAACTTTAAACGCTTACAACTCTATCTCTGTAGGCTCAAATTTCTTTAGCCCAAAATTCAGCAACATTATTTGCCAGGTTTTGTTGTATTATACCTTCCTAATCATTTGGAGAATGTAGGCGTGATGGTATTAGGTATATTTCGGGTTATTATTCTGTTTAACTGCTGTGTTGACTGCCTCATTAGTCTAGTGTTAACGCGACGCGACTGGTACGCTAGAGGTCCTGGGTTCAATCCCCAGGTCGAGCAAAGTGTTATTGGGTTTTTCTATGAAATTCTCAGTAGCAGCTCAGAGTCCGGTTAATGGCAATAGGCTCGCCCCTATTATACATGGGACCTAAACGTACCGGCGAAGTGTAAGTGTACATTATAAGTACACCTCTGCCTTACCCTTTGGGGAATACAGGCGTGATGGTATGTTATTCTGTTAAATGCTTTCTGAGAAATATTATATTCCGGAAATAGCTACTTCTAAAACTAGCTGAGTGATTGACTCAATAAAAACCGAGACCACTTGACACCGAAACATCAAACTTTGGCGTAAGTGCCTATAGAATAAGAAAATCATGTAGATAACTGTAGCTAGCCTGTATCATGACTTAAAGATACCTTTATTTTTTACAACATCAATCATTCAACGAATGAAAGGTACATGAAGAGACTTTGGGCCACCGGTGGATAGCATCGGGCTGATGATGGTGATGACATTATTCAACCAATGAACTTATCGCAGTTTACTGCTGAACATGGTCCTAAAAAACACCTTAGCCTAGGAATCAAACCTAAAAATTCAAGCAAAGCAGCTGAGCATGCCTTCATTTAATTGATATCCCTATGTATATTCACCTAAAGGACTAAAACCGGTTATTGCCGCGTGAACAAGCTCGTTAGCCAACTTTTGATATTTCAAATGTCAAATTGATTTCAAGTAAACCTTAGTTGCCTACAATAGGCATGATGACAGTAAGCAAGAATTACTAAAATAATATGTTCATATACTGAAATATAATTAATATGTTTAGAAAAGAATATTTATTTTTATTTATAAGACGGGATTATTAATTTATTTGATAAAATAAAACTACAAAATACACTAGTCCGCCATGTTCAGTTGAACACCAATCAGATTCAATTACGTCACATCTATGTTGAACTGTCGCTGTCACGTAAATTTCGTACGAATTTCGACGATCTCCGCGCTTAAAATTGTTTATTATGTATTTCCTAATTGTATATTACTTAGCTTTTGTCCTACAACTTGTGTAAGAACTTATTAAGTAATGGAACAAGGGTTTACCAAGGCAAACCGCTCTAATTTGCCCAGAATTGATTTGTTAATGCTGGGACAGTTCCTGGTATTAAACAAAGAGTTCTGTTCAGCAGAATTTAGAAATGTTAAAACTACAATGTATAAGTATTATTTATTATTATTTGTATTATACCTACTATGATTAAAAAAATAAAATCACTTTTAAAAAGCACAGCTTCGTATATTTAGTTTTAATAATGTTTTGATTTCATAAAATATGCTTTCCTATCGATTTCTTTATTTTAGATCCTCCAGGCCATCTTTTGGGGACGACGCGATTAGCTACGTTCAGTTAAAACGCGATGGAAATCTATGTACTTATAGTTAAATCAAAAATCTGCCCAGAACACGAAGTTATATGCAGTGACGTTAATAGTTGACGAAGTAAAGGAAGAACTTATATCGGTAGAATGCCATGACTGCGTTGCCTCACAAGGAGGCTGCAAACATGCCATTGCATTTCTCATGTGGGTCCATCGTAGGAGTGAAGAACCGATTATTCAAGTAGGTAATTTACGATCCATTCGGCGAAGCTCAGGCTCAGTCAGTGTCTCGCCTCGTAAGTTACTTGAATAATTGATTAAAAATTTAATGTAATAAAAAAAATCTATCGGGTAAAATCTCTCGAGCTATCTATGAACTTTATTTTAGTAAATAAAACATGATGTCAAATCATTTTCGGTTTTATTATTTTAAGAATAAAACCGAAAATGGAAGATAAAATTACAAAAAAAGAGGTATCTTTGTGAATTTATTCTATCGAGCCAACTTTATCAAATCGTGTTTCCCTTGTATGTGTTCCCTAGAATATATACTCAACAATATCAATTTATTTTCTCAGATTTTAATTTTACTATTTACTACTTAAAAAAAAACATTTTTATGTGGGCTTTGCAGTACCACCCGGCCTATTGTATACGATGTCAAAACATAGAAGTGACGTCATAAGCAGACGCCATGACACCAGGGACCGTTTTCGCGCTAATTTAAAAACATTGAATTAAAATCGCATTTTTGTATCAAAAACCTTTTTTAATTGCAGAAAAAAAATATTTTTCGGAAATAGTATATACATAAGAATATTTTAGATCAGTTTTTGAAAATCAGTCATCATGCCTATTGGACGGCTTACAGATCTTGTCAGTTGCTAGTTTAGTACCTAGGCTGGTTAAAAACCAGTTTGTATGCCATTCTGTAAGACCAGTGACCAAATAACAGTTCCGATATTTTTCATAGATTCGTTTCTGCCACGAAGAAAAGGTCGCAACACATACGCAAGACGAAAATATTTTCTTTTTAATTCATGCTAGGATCTCAAGTATACTGGCAAACTGTGGCATAAGCCGACCAACCCTAACTTTTTTTTATTCTTGTGTCCCAGGTCCTTGTGGAAATCTATGGAAGGCCTTTATTCAGCCGACCTCTTTAGGCAGATAATTATTATGATGTACAGTTATTTGGGTACTATAACTAAATCAAGACTTCAATTACATCATACGTACATAATTGACTGCCTTATTAGTCTGCTACACTAGAAGTCCTGGGTTGAGTTCCCGGGTTAAGCGGTGCTATTGGGCTTCTCTATAAAATTCGCAGTAGCAGTGCGGCGTTTGAATTTGTGCCCGATTAGTATCAATAGGCTCACATATTGGCGAACTGTGGGAGTGCATTAGTACATCTCTGCCGTACCGTAAAGGAGATACAGGCGTGATGGTATGTTATATATTAAGGTGATCAAGCTTGTATCTCTCGTTTAGGTTAATGCGTGGGCACTAACGATCGATACAGGTACAAAGTGGGAGGTTAGGCTTTCAGGAAATCTGTGAAGGACGCGCGTGTCGGGTCAGGGGGTGCTCGCTGGGATGATATACGGGGTGGCAAGGGGGCGCATCTAGGACTCGTCCGGGTTGCCAGCCTTGGCCACAGCTTCGAAATAAAACAGGGTGTCCATGATAACGCGAAACCTGCTTATATGGATGAAAGAGAATAATTTTCCACAGACATCACTACAAACAAAAGAACACAATAATGTATTGCCCGATTACGAGTACCAGTTCAGTATTTACTGTTTTCATCTGATCCCTGGACATTTTATTACAAAAGTATTTAAAAAAACATATTTTTGTGAATGTTATAACCATAATTTTCCGCAAAACTAGCTGGAATTTGTAAACTAAAAGAATTTGGTGATTACTTATAATTATTTATTTTCCAAAAACTGAAAAATATACATCCTAAATACATACACAATATACTAACAAAATGCACATTAACACACGTTCAAATCACGTTATGCATATTTAGGTAGGTAAACCGTTTTCATGGTCACCCTATATTAATACTGTAGCTGTGTTCTTCATTATTAAACAACTGTTTCGCCTAGTAAGAGCTTCGCCTAGTAAATATACTGCCTTTTACGGTTTAAGACATTTTTTTTAGTCTCGAGTAATTTAGTTATGCCAATATAAATCATCTTTTTCAGAGCAACTGTACTTATATAATTAGTAAAGTTTTAGGCCACTATAGTAAAACCTTCTAGACTATGAATATTCTAGTCCAGGGGTCGGCAACCTGCGGCTCTTTAGTACCATACGCAAATATTATTTAAAAAACTTAATTTATGAAAGTACTATTTATTTTTGGCAAGAAACATTATTGTGGAAATTTTTAAAACTTAAAAATTTTGTGATTTCAAGCGTGAGAGCGCAGCACGAAGTCCTGGATTCGTTTCCCAGGTAGAGTAAAGTATTGTTGAATATTATTTTTTTTATTCTTAATCAGTTTGTTACTTGAATTGTCTCTGGATGTGCATGATTAATAGCAGTATACTTATTATATTACATGGCACCTAAAACATAGTCGACGAGTTGTAATAGACGTAATATGTAGACCTAAATTAGTGCGAAACCCTTACAGAGAATAAAGGGTGTAATTGTAGGTTGTTACAAACAAAAGATCGAAGATCACTGCGCTTAGAAATCAATGGGTTCAAGTTCAAGTTCAAATGTTTTTATTTCAAATAAGCCTTTACAAGCATTTATGAAACGTTATGACTCTAGTTGCACGGTTCCAAAAAGTTGATCCTATGGAGAAGAATCCGGCAAGAAACTCCATGGACACTCTTTTAAAATAAGAGGTATAACATTTTTAACTGGTACATTATGGCATTATGAGGATGTGGGAACATTGAAGGTTAATGTCTGAATTAGCTTTGAGTCAATATTAAAATCAAAAGGTTCCCAGCAACTGAGAACTTAATTTCATCCTAAAAATAAGAAGTTATGTGGAAGAATCCACATCATCAAACAAATAAACTATAAATTGTATCTAATCAGACATGAACGGCTAGAATGCACTCACATTTACAGTCCGTTTTTATAAGTTGTGGTAAACAATACTAACCATATGAAGACATCCCGAGATATGAATACTGAATATATTCTGGTAAAACATGCCATTGAAGTATATTAATGGGCTCCGAGATCTCCAAAGGAAATGTTCCTTTGTAGATCTCGGTGCCTCTCTGTGAACAGCATGAGCTCTCCTGTGCACATTTTCTCAGGCTTACTGTAGGTACGGTGGCCAGCACATCAAGTTACCACAAAATTTTCTCAGTGGATTTTGAACTTTATCCTCAACAATTTAAGGTTTAAAATCATTTGGAGAAATTTGTCAGTTTTGTATACGTTGACCTGCCGGCGCCTGTACGATCCTATACTATTCTTTACACCAGCGCCTATAACATCGACGCCTACAAGCCCGGCGCCATCGCCCATAACACCGATTCCCATTGGACCAAGTGTTATTTTAGAGAACCTAAGCATAAATACATAAATCTATCGATTGTAGTTTAATCGTTTCCAACATAAATTTCCACCCTTCGAAACATCCAGAACATTTATAAATATATATGTATACATCAACTGCATATCCACAGCGCTATCTCGCTTATTTGTGCGCAGGCAGATCGACCGATCGATACAGGCGAATGGGAGGAGGTTAGGCCTTACAGGGAAACTGAAGGTTCAGTCTAGATCGTAGGTGACACTATATTGGGGCCTAGCCATCCCTCGTCCGGGCAAACCGTGGGACAAGCCGAGGCTTCGTTGCTTAATAATGTAACTAGTATAATTATATTCTGTATACCTACGAGTATAACATAACACACCATCACGCCTTTATTCCCGATGGGTTAGGCAGAGGTGTACTAATGTAAACCCGCACTTTACCAGTATGTTGAAGTTCCATGTAATAGGGGGCCTTTACCCGGGCACGAAAACCTTTAGCTGCTAAATTCTTAGAAAAACCCAATAACACTTTCTCTTGACCTGTGAAAATCGAAACCCAGGGCTTCTAGCGTACCAGTCGGTTTTGGAATCACAAGACTAATAAGGCAGTCTGGTACTACTTATAGAAGGATATATAAACTTAATGTCGATGCCATATAGAACTTTTTTTGCAATATCGACTTTATTTCATTTTTTTAAAGCTCAAAATGTTCCTCCGAACCGTTTTACTTTCATGATGATTATTTACTATTTAGATAAAAATCAACGAATGGCGCTGGTATTTCTTAACTGACGACCTCTGAGACGAAACGCCGAAAAAACTCAGAGGATTATGGACTTGTTTTAATGTTCATGTTGTATAACGCGTCACAAAATCATTGTAAAGCAAGGTCTCAAATGGCATTTTGACGAAAGAAACCATAGCAATTTAGAGTAAACCAGTCCCAATTGAAGGCACCTATGCATTAATCTTTGTGAAGCTGGACCATAATTTATACAGCTTGAGGAACGATGGATCGACATCGACAATACTGACATCAAAGATATTCTTGTCTTTGAATTCCTATTAATAACAAGAACATTAGAAAAGGTCAGATAAGACAAAGGATAAGCGCTCCTATTAATTTATAATAGAAGGTAACTAATCAAATAAGCGACATAATCGCATAAATATTACCTGTCAACAGTAAATTGTCGTGTGTAATCTTATAAATTACAATTATTTAGCACACATCACATTACCTTAATAAGATAGCGTGTTGGCGACGTTGTGTCTAAATATCGTTGGCCGAGGAGAGGCTGATCAAAGCCAAAAGACATGCCAACTGCCCTGGCACATCCCTACGTTGCACAAACACGAGTATACCGAGCAAGGGCAGACAAATAGATAGTGTCGTAATAACGATCACTTTGATCTGTGACTCTGTAATCTTACGTAGATGTATTAATAAACAGTAAAGTTATGCAAGGTCACTAATTAGAGGGACTAGAGCAGATTTATTACTGATATTGTTATGCTAACACTCAAATTTCCATAATATAATTAATTGTAGATTTTGTGAACATAAAACTAAGGGCTTCGGTGGTAGAAAGTGTCTCTAAGAAGTTAAATGACTTACATATCTTTTTATTACCTAATGTTTCATTCATCTGTACCTGAAATGATAAAACTCCCACATGACCACATAAAACCGCGTATATGACGTTTATAATCAAAATTAATAAGAAACTACAACTGGAGAATAAAACAGAGGAAAGACCTTGGACGCAAGCCAAGCTGCGCTGCATAGACCTGGACTGGCCCAGCCTTGACACCAGAATGCGCCAGATGTATTGTTAAACCTTGAAGAGGCTGGCTTTGTCCTCCAACTACGAGAGGAATCTTTGCGTGTGTAAATTATACGTATGTCAACAACTTTTTTTAATATGACAATTAAATTGCTCATCAAAACATTCTGCAAAATTCTGTGGTTCATAAATGCTAGGCATATTAAGGAATAATAGCATCCAATTTATATTGTTGCCTTTTGAAGTTACGGTTTAACTATGCCGTATTTTTTCCAATGTAAATTGCATAATTTTTTAAACACTGGGGAGTGTTTAAGTTCCCACACCATTTTCAAGTTCAGGGCCGTCTGGAGCCCAGAAGCAACAGCTGGATCGATCGGGGGCTGCAGCTCCGCGCTCGCATTGTCATGGCGACCTGCAGCCATGACCTGGAGGGTGTGGCGCGGGACGAGGAGGGGCTGGGGCGCGGGGCGGGCGACAGAGGGGGGCGGAGGAGGCTTGCATCGAGCCGCCCGGCTGCATCGAGCAGTTATTTCAGTGCAGCTGGTGTGCCGCAGTCGCTCGCCGCGACTCCGCCAGCGCGCGCGTTTCCATTTGCATCGGTATACTATACACCACTGCGGTCCGTGATTAAATAAATCGCCATCATTTGCATTGTGCGTTCGATATATAGTTGGAAGTAGTGGTCTCGTGTCTCTGCCATCGCACCTGTTGCACTAGTCGCGCTCTCTCAAGGTGAAACCGCGTGGAAAACTCTTTTTCTCTGTAGCGGACGCGTCCACTTTCACCGTTCACATTCCGCTACACCAGGCTATTGCACTAAACCAGTACTCGCAATCACTTTTGATGTTTGTCACGTGTCAAAATTGGGTTTAAATAGTGTGCGATAAGAGGTCTCTGATAACATCAATTGTTATTTAATAACACTATGGTAATGTATTATGTGGTGCGTTCTTACTATTCTAAAGGTATATAGGTCGTCTAGTAACAATTTAAAAGAGTATGAAATTGTATATTACCAGGACTATGTAGATTTATGGAAAATTATTTATGCTCATGTATGTTCAATAACTTCTAATGTTTTGTTCACATGATGATTTAAAAATATATAAAAGAAAATCAATCATATATATTAGATCATAGCTCAAAGCAAAGTGTCCCTTAAATGAACAAAGTGCATTGAGTACATATCATAGTTTCCAACATATCTAGGATGTCGGGGATGAAAGTCATGTTGAGATGTGCAGCTGGCATTTGGCCAGGGATGCAGCAGTGAAGGTCGCGCGCTAGGGGGGAAAGCGGCGGCCTGCGGGGGGAGGGGCGATAGGGCGAGGTCGGAGGGGCGTGTGCGCGGGGGGCAATGCAATAACTCACGACACTACAGCGCAAGTGCATCCGGGACCTCGGAGGTACCTCGCTATCCATCACGTAGCCTAGCCTAGTTCCTCCCGAACCCTTGACGCGTCAATACCTAAGACCTAGTGACATTAGTGTTATCGGTTACCACAAGGTGATATTCATTCATATAAATCAATACTATTTATGTATATTGATTTGCATGTATATGTAAAACTATTTCTAGTTCTTTGTTTGTATTGCATATTATATGAAAAAGTATATAGAGGCGATTACATAAAACACTTTACGAGTATTATCAGTCAACCGTTACATATTGGCTTCTATGATAGATATACCTAAGATATATATGAAAATATGATTCGACCTATTTCATAAATAAAATTGAAATGGTTGAATTACCGAAACCACTTATCATCAAATTGAACGGGGTTACTAGTTGAAATAAAACTATTTTTTTACGAATTTTATCGCGTTATATTGATATTATTAAATTCCTGACGGTTCGGATCCTTTAGAGCATCCATGGTCACGAGTGACTGAGGTTGTGGACGTCTCGATGTTGAAATAACTAACAGCTAAGTGCCTTACATTATTTTTTATTAATTTATTGGTTGATCCGGCCCGCGGGTTAGTATTACTTATTACGAAACTCATTACTGATTATTAGATTAATTTCACACTTAAAATAAATGAATGTAATCGTGACTCTTCACTTAATTATTACGTAATCTAATTACTGTGAAACTAAATTTAAAAAAAACTGTCTGACAGCAACTGTCACTTTCATCGACTCGAAACTGTAAGAGGTGTACCACGCAAACACGAAACTTCTTTCACAACTCAACTAAAGCGATAGAAAGGCAATTTGGACGATACTCGATTCAGTATAAAATTGACGTGAAATAGTAAACCGGTACCTGAAAGATTCGTGTTTTCGTAGTAGTGTCTCGATTGCGAAACATATGCGGTACGCATGTTGAGGCGGGTACACACGCGCGGTAACTTTCGCTGGCGGGACCGTTGACCGTGGCTCGACTTTCTAAACCATGTCGTAACGTCGGTGATCGCCCGGCCATTGTAATTCACGATACGCCTCGACGGTACACGCAATGTCATTAGTACCTTTTTTTAGTGAAGTTTTCGTAAATCCGTAGAAAGTGAACGCTGGAAAGGATTTTGAGATCCTTTACATTGATAACCATACTTAGTGATCATCATCATTGTATGACAATTTAAAAAATCTCTAGATGAATTGAGTTTCGGTTCAAATTAATTTTATTATGGATATCGGTAATATTAACAGCACTTGCTAATTAATCTAATGACCAGTTTCCGATTTTTTTATTTCAACACACTGTATAGGTACTTAAAATGATGATACTTTTTGGTATTTCAGAAACCAAAATAAAAACAATAACAAAAATCTATCGCTACGCAAGGAAACTGCTACGAATCCATTAGTGCTACGCCGTAGCATTCGTAGAGCCTACGCGTCCTGAACAAATTTGACTCAAGGACGTTTTAAAGACAAATTATATCAAAGAGTACCGCTTATGATTCCTAAATTACAGTGCGTACCGCAATCATAGTAACAAATAGGGCACCCGCTTATTCATAGGGCCGACGTCTAAATTTAAACTGTTTAATTAGAATTTTTAACTGTTCTACGAGTTCATATTAATTTTAATACAGCACGACAGTTGACCATGTTGAGTCATGTTGTGACCAGTTAAAAAACCTAGTTACTGTACACAATAATTATAAATGGTTACTTTACTTTTCGTAGTGAGTAGATAGTAATCGTTTCTTTAAAATTGTATTGTCTAGTCTCACGCAAATCGGTAATGAGTGTTAACAGAAAAACGAAGGACTGTCGTGTATTGACTAAATATTACTTAGGTAAATTATTTTATTGCATGCCCTTGAATTCATTTGCCCTAGTATCTGACCTGACCCTGACCGCGCCATCCTAGGGAGCCTAGAAAACGTCCTTGGGCGGTATGCCAGCACGAGCTCCCCCTTCCCTGCTTCCCCCAGGCCGGGACGTGCGCGCATGGACAGGAAATAATCGATACTGCCAATAAACACTCGATAATCGACGCTACTCGTTACTCGTTCCAATTCCACTCTAGGATTGCCAGGTAGTTTCTTTTCCTGTAATTCTTTACCGATCGATTTTAGTAATTATTTACTGCAGTTCTTTTCATTGCCTTAGCAGTATATAACTGTTAATTAACATAAAGTACTTTAATGTTTGCCAAGCGGTTGCAACGGTTTAGGCATATAGATATAGCTGCGAAGGAAATTGAAATAATGCAACTGATTTGAAAATCGGATGTGTTTCAACAGTAACGGTATTATTTGTGTAGCTGCAAATAAATATAACTGTGAAGTATCCAATTCAACCGTTAAAGCGTTTATTTGTCAAGCAATGTAATAAATACCGCTTCGCTCTTTCGACGTGCTAAAGAAAACCAATCGTAAAGTGAACGTTAAAATGACACACTGTAATCTCGTGTCGGGCCTAGGAGACCGAAAATACACCTATGTGTTCTCGTCCCGCCTCCCCCCCCCCCTAGACTGAATTATAGCACCTAAGGTTTCTAGGTCGGTGCATTACAGCCTGATTAATTAACACGTTTATTCTGAGCCGGAGCCAACGCACGGATAATGTGCAATTTAGACAGTTGTAAGACAACAACATTATGTAAGTGAAAGACGTTGACATTATAATGTCATTTACTTACATTTCTATTTCTATTTTGACATAGAGTTAGCATCGTTGATGGGTAATCAAGGCAATACTTTGATATGGCAATACTTGCTTGTTTATGATGCTTTACGCGCGAGCTACGGATCCCAATATAGTAAGGTTTCGAATTTCGGACCGTGTACGGAATACAAAAAGCTTGCCCGGAAAGCTGGTTAACTTAAGTGAGCATATCAGATGAGCTGTGGACTAAAGAACCACCTAGAGGAACCTAGCCGAAGATGAAGGAGCGTGCTTTACTCGTACCGAAAGGGTTGGCCCTCATTAGCAGAGAACAGTGTTGAGTGGGAAAAGGAAACCTTTTCTCTGTGTATTACAGGCTAGGTAAATAAAATGTTTTAGGTATGAAATTGTATAATTTAACGTCCCATTTTTAAAAGCTTCTCTGTTCTAACCGTGTGTGAGATGTCATTCCGATCTGAGAAACTGGGGCAAAATCATAGAATTTGTTTATTTCAGCAACGTTTTCTCATCTAAAAGAATTCTAGGAATTTGTTTTTCTATTGAAAATAATAGTTAGTGCTAATGACATACGAATATAATCTAGTAAACTATGCATTGTAGGAATTGTCAGTTACTCAACTAACCGTGACAACCATTATTATAGAGTAAAAAATCGACTGTATTGTATATAATATATTATTTTGAAGGATATAAGGTCGACAGTGGAACAGTTTTTGTTATGAATGTAGTATCGTAACAATAAATTAAGACCGGTAGCTTCCAATAAATGCGCGAGGGCATCAGCTGATTATGCAGTGGGTGCATAGAGCGATGCTGTGCACACGTGTCAGTGAGTCAGTTTCGTAGCTCGCGGTTTAGACCGGCGCGTGAGTCAGCCGGCCTTGGGCATACTAGAAGCGTAAATCGGCTAAACGCTGAAATATTATTTATTGGTCCACCGGTACGAGTGAACAGCGACAGCATACCGAGGCCGCTACGATGACAGAACGTTACCTATCTTTACTAGATATTGCGAAAGCCGGTAGCTACCCGAGAACGAGAAGCGTTGCTTGTAGTTTGTGTGTAGAGAATATGAAACGGATGGTCGCTAGACGTAATAAATTAATCTCCATAAAGACAGGTCGCTTCTTCTTTACCGGGATTTCAATTAACTTACCTCAAGGTAAATAAAGTGTTGGTTTTAATTTCAACCTGGCTATAAAATAATAAAACAAGTCTGCAATGTTTTCGTGTGTCGCCGTGAGCGGACTGTCGAAATGGAGCGTCTATTTGTGGAGCTTGAGGCCCGCTCGCGACAATATTGTTGCCGACATACGAACCTTTCGCGCGGCAGTTAGCAGCTATTTACCGTTAGGATACAGTATTTATTTTGAACCATAGTATATCTATAAATATAAAGTAAAAAATAAATTCATATTTCCAATCGTCGAACCCACAATCTAAATGGAGTGCAGTCATGCAAACAGATGGCAGAGTGCGTGGTGGCCTAGTTACCGATGCATCTGGCGCGCGCGCGCTCTTATCTGCACCGCTCGTGCGATGCGCGCTCCTCGCTCCGCGCCGCGGTACGTGCTCATCCCGATCGTGAGCCGATACGTTCTCTCCTAACCACAATGCAGCAGACAAAGTGGAGCGTGGATGCGCCGACGATGAAAGCGAGTACGCGTACAGGCGAAAGTGGTGCCTGCGAAACCAGATGGAAAGAGACGTGGTGGGGGGCAGGTGAGCCACCCGGGGCGAGGTGGCGAGGTGGGAGCCCCGGGCTCGCCGGCGGCAGCGGCGTTGCGTCAACTGGCCGTGCGGCCCCGTTGGCAGAGCGGGCGCGTATTTCAAGCCGGGCCGCGCGCTGCACCGACCGCTTTGCGAAACCGTCGGTTATGCAAGGCGTACCGCTGCCAACTCGCGGCTGCTCGTGTACCGCCGGAAGGAAAAGTGGAACGCGGCGCAGTGGTGCGGGCGCGCGCGCCGCCTCTACACGCCCCGCGGACTCCAGTGAAGTGCCTCCCAGTGTCGTGTCAGTGTCGCTTCTAGAACGTTGGAATTGTGTTGCGCAAGTCCTACGCCTACAGCGGGATTATTTTAAACTAGATAATTACAGAGGCCACGACCTCGGTCCTGGGATCGGGAGTGGAGTGCTACCCCCGGTCTCTGAACATCATGTTTAGCTAGGCACGTGCAACATCACGGTGCATATCACGTGTTAAACATACATAATCCAATAACTCATATCGCTGTGCATGCTAACCTTAAACATACAAATGTAACTGGAATGTATGTATTTTTATGTTTATACACTGCATACCTATCTAATTTCTAAACTGTACGCTTTGCTAGCTTTTTCTGTGCATGGAAACTCGTCTCTCCTATTAGTATATATTGCACATCTTCCACTAAATCTCGTATCAGAGATACTAGAACTAGAAGAACGCAGGTTAATTGGTAACGTAACACTGTTCCATTTAGTTAAAAGATGTACGTCAACTCTTCAATGAGGTTCAGGTTTTTCCCCTGACAATCAAACCGCTTGTCAAGTGCTTTCATTTAGAAACCAAATGCAGGGCATTGACACGTCACAACGCCAGTTTCTTGTTGCGAAAACCTCTAGGTATGGATAGGAATCAATTATAAAATGTTTGTAATTGCAATTACTGTCGGATGCTATGTCGGTACGAGAGGGAAAGTGTTCGGTGGAGCGTGGCGGCTTCCTCGAGGCGAGCCGCGGCGCGGGCGCATAACTCGTGCGCACCCACCGGCTTCAGTAAAAGTAACTAGCCTGTATGTGCAAATTTCCACACATCTACGAATACATTCCAATTCATAACATAATAATCAGTCGCGTTTCAAATGCCTTATGATGCGGTGCCTTACGCCATGCGTTCAAGGACATATTAATAGTGTACCGCCAATGAGCGGACACATTTATCATCTATGTAGTCCCATACTCGACACAATTGCACAATGCAGTTTATCTAGCGCATGAGAGCCAGCAATTATTTGTCCTACTTTCTTAGAGCGTTCATGTTCAGCCGATCTTACGATTACATCTGTGTACTTTCAAGCGGATTGATTGTCATGACATAATGCTACCCTGCAAACGAGTTTATATTCAAGTTACATTCACTCGCAACACTAACGATTTCAAAGAATGTTTTATTCATTAAATAGTTTGAATAGAAAAAGATTGCAGCGAGCCTTATAACACAGTAGGCATAGCTAAAGTGATCGATACTGCAGTGTAAATGCACATTCATTCATCTCTTTCGCACTTATAAAATTTGCTTTTATAAATAAAGGAATGACGGTATAATCCGGGCGTGAGTAACAGACGTGCAGTAGGACGGTTGCATGTTATTACGTCAGTGGTGCAGTGTTGCGCGAGAGCATGTGCGGAGGCGTTTAGTATTTGAGCCGTTCGCGCACCTAGCCGCAAGCCGCCCACCTAGTCCGCCACCCATGGGGATTTATGCCCATTGTGCCATTCATCAGAATTTTATTACTATTTAATTCTTTGGTTGTCAGATGTAGGCAAACCGCATCAACAAATTAGCTATTTTATGAAAGTTTTTGCATAAAGTAATAAAACACCTATTACGTCCTTAACGTGTTGAATAACACGGTCACGCGGTGACTGACTGATAGTTAATTATGCATTCAAAAATAATGTCTTCGCGTAAACATGCGCGTACGAATCCTAAAAATAGATTAATAGTATTTTGACAAAATGCGAAATTCGTAAAAGGCTCTTTTGATGAATCATAATATAATTCACAATAGACAATTTTATAGTTTCAAAATGAGAATTGATCACTTGAGCCGATGTGGCTTCTATTTGCTTGATACAATTAAAGCGCGAGTGTTCGCTCCCTCGGATGGTGGACTGGGTCGGTCTCTCGCGGCGCAAGGCCACCACTATGACCCACTTGTGCCGGCTCACCTTTGTTTCACATTGTGCCATGCAAAATTATACCCTAACGACAGTGCAGTCATTATACTGAGAATCGCCGTAAAAACTTCAATATAATTACATACTTGGCTAAGATTCTAGCTTTTATGGAGATTGGACAATGGCGTGCATTTAATCTCCATAGTATTGGCTTAAAAGACATACGCAAAATACCTGCAGTAAATCAATAGCAATTAATGTAATTCACATTCACATTTAGTTTTATTTTTTTATTTTTTTTTATTCACATTTTACAAATATACACGCGGAATCGTTAATAATTAAATGATATTTTCTTACTTTTTTATAACAAAACTGCACAACCCTATTTCTATTTTTGCTGCCGTTTCTCATAGGAAACGTGTAATAACTGTAATAAAATAAAAAAAGTACTCAGAAGTCAACTGCATCTACTTACCTAGTCATTCTACTCTATACCGCGTTTGCTTATTAGCGCAAATATGTGCGGCGTACGCGCAGTGCATGTGCAGCTTACTTCATATCATTACGTATACAAATAAACTTAACTATTATAGATGGCACACGTGTCAAGTAACACAAGGTCTCGTCTCCATTGCATTATTACGTCATCGCGGAAAAACTTATCATGCATAGGTACTCCTACAAACGAACTTTGATACTAAGATATTTGTTTTCTTTTAAACATTAGACTAGGAATGCTGTTTTTTGAAAATAATAATTTACATTTCTCTTTCAGTTTAAAATGCTCTGAATACTTAAATGCTAAGCAAATGCTCTAGCAATTCCGATAAATATTATTTCTAATAGCTCTTGGTTTATTCAGTCAAATACTTAAATGCGTATTCTTTCATCAATAAAAAACGGTAGCTTTAGATCTTGCAATCCATCGTTCACTGAAAGACCTAAAAACAATAAAAATCAAAACGCCAATAAATCACCTATTTAATCAAATTTAAAGCACATTGATTTACACACTTATTAAGGTCATTTGTATTTGTCAATGGAAACTAACTTCATTAGCAATTTGTATTTGTGTTTGGAGACATACACAAATGATTACCTTGATATATGCCGCTGGTAAGCCGACATGTATTCATATACACATGGCATACATACACGTTTAACCGTGTATAATATTTCCACTGAAACATGTGTTAATAGCATCGTAAAAATTATTTAGCTATTGAATAATATGAATATGATAGTACATATTCATATTATTCAATAGCTAAATAATTTCATACATACGAAGATCTTGATTCAGAAATGTTATTATAAGTTGCAAGACAAGCTACTAGAATATAAAAATAAAAATAAAGAAAGAAATATTTTTTAATCTATTTAACAAAAAAAGAAATGATATTTTTTTTCATTATTCTCGTGTTTTAGTGCTAATTAATTTTATCGACTTTTTTCTCGTTTACATTGAGGTATGATTAACCGATAGTGGTACCTACTAAAGTGCAAAGGATTGAAGAGAAATGAGATAATTAAATGTGCTGTATTTATTATTTTTATGCCGTAGAATTACATAAATAGTAACTAATGTTTCAAAAACGCTTACGAATTCCGAAAAAACAATGTGCAAATATTTCGTACATGTTTAGGTTTCATGACGGTAAGAACACTTAAATTTGAAGTCACTAAACACTTGAAATAAGCATACCTAACAGCTACAGTAGGACCTAAAGGGATTTACATGTATTTAAGAATTGAAATTATACAAGTGGTGCACGCGGTTTCATTTGTGTTGTAAAGGACTTTTTGAGACAAAAAGTCTATGTCTATGGTTTTTTTCCGGAATCCAATCTACCTCTAGGTATGCTAAAATTCATCACATTCGGTTTAGAGTATTAAGCATAACGTAACATAGTAATCAAAGGCAGACAGACGGAGTTACTTTCACATTGACAAATTTAGTACGGACTTTCATTGATATGCTGCAATAAACTTTGTTATACTCATAGAATAGAAAATAAAAATTTTAACATCACGCAAAATTTGGCATTTGTCTTAAGTTTTAGGATCTCATTAAACAAACTATACGTTTTTATCTCAAAATATTTCACACTCTTTTCTGATTAACAAAATATATTACATTTGCTTTCTTATAATTAAAACAAATGCGTCTGCAAAGTGTATTTATTCCACTCGCTACGATCCAAGTGTGTTAATTATAACCCAACTAATATAATTACATTCACTAAGTAACAGGTGGAGGAGTAATTAATGCATTAATACAAAAATCTTTCTCTACATTCGACTCACAACAACTGCTTTTATCGCGTCTCATTATTAAAATGTCACGCTTTCACTCAACACTTTCGTTTTGAATATTTTAAAAACATACAAAGCTTTCGAAATCTGTGGGAGATCTCGCTCCATTCGAGTCTTGTCATACAAACGTATAATATCAGCGATATGTGAGATCATAGCCGCGAGAAATGTCATTTTCCTCGTACAAAACTAATAGTCACTGTACTTACTAACTGCACATAAAGTTTCTAAATACCTATGCGCAACTTAGAAATGTTATAAATCCTTATTTGAATAGTTTATTGCTCGTAAAAAGAATATAATTGTAAATACCATTTCTGGTAACTACTTGCTAAATAAATGGTCATGCCTTTATTTACCTGGTATCATTATTATAATATTTAAACTGACTGACGTTCATTGCCCATCATAGGTCTGCCCCATACATTAAATGGTACATATCAATCCATTTAATGCACCTACTAGTGATTCAGGCAATTGGACGCGTTCTTATTCGCCGCTATACTACGTTCATGCAAATAATAGGTAACACTAATTAGTAATCTATGATCTCCCTAGTGTCTTATAAGCTAGCCTTGTCATTCCTAACTTCCTTAACCGTCGGTGTCAATCATACGATGAAACGACACTTCTATATGAAGAATAACAATCAGTTGCCGTACGTACTAATTATATTCACTATAATTGCATAAACTTTTTATTACGTAAAAGACCTTTTAATAATTGTTCAATGGAGGATCTCAAAATATCGACGTACATAGGTAAATGCACACAAAGAATACAAGTATTAACCAAGCATGCAAATAAAATCAAAATATGAATGCAAATCAAACTACTAACCGCACCATCGCTTGCGCACTAACATATACGCCTTAAAAACTGCAAATAACAAAGTCATATGCCAATTAGATTAATTTGGGGACACTTAAGTGACAAACGGCAAAGACGTTCCGAAAGTAGTGCATAGACTGTGTAGTGCTGCCCTCAGCATTCGTGAAATATCGATATCGAAGTTTTTACGCTCCGGAGTTCGTGCCAGGAGTGCGTTTGCAAAGCACGCTACAAGTTTGCGTTAAGGCAAAGTTGACACTGTAAATGCACTATCTGGTACGACACCCCGGAGCGTGTAGCATCGCTCCTGACGAGACACCAACCACCGACCACCAGTTCTATGAACTGTTATGAACTCTAGTGAACGTTTCTCACCCAATTTTATTTATATTTTTCCTATTATTGTGTTTAGTTTTATATCTCCTATGCTTTTTAGTTATTTTTTCAATTTATGATAAAAAAATGTCTTGAGTTCATTGTACGCTGTTGAATATTTATCTATTAGTAATTGTGTCTAATTTGGCTTTAACATTTTCCTTATTATTTTTGTATACTAAGTATTTTATTATGTAAGCATAAGCACTTATGCAAATTTTATTGTTTTTCACATTTAGTGTAACGTTAATTTGGTTGTATTTTATTTTATTTTGTGGGTTTTTATTACAGCTTTCATGGATTTTTTTGTTTTATTTTCTTTTAAGAGTCCCACATCGTATATATGCTATACGCAGACAAATCGCAATCCGCATGATATTGTTGTAGTATCAGTAGCAACTTCTAATAACCAAGTATTATGGTACCTACATATAGTTCAGTACATGACAAAGACATAATGGTAGGAAACCATTGTGGCGGTGGTTCCCTCGGCTGCAACCTTCGACAGTAATTATCGTCACTCGCCGCTATTGCAATCGCTTGTTAGTGGGGGATTTACTATTTTTTATCGTCACATTGCTCTATTGCAAGCGTCATTCTATGTGACTCATTACTTATTGACTAGATTTCTAAACTAGGAGACTTAACATAGGAAAATAATTCACAATTTATATCGATTATCGACAAATTCAAATATATTATTGGTTACATCACTATCCAACATCAAGCCACCTGTTCGATAGGCAGTTCTGTATAATCATTATACATATTTGTGATCGGAGCTGAGAAGGCCGATATAAATCAAGCCCAACTGACACAAATATGAGCAAGCGGAGTATTTGAAAGCTGTCAGCTGTTAGCCCACACAGTTACAACAAGCTATTGGCCACGGTATAATTAGAGGCACGTTGAAATAGCCACAAACAATGTTGCGCTCTCATATTCATAGATCCGCACTATTCTTATGCGGCCTTGGTATTCTTACCGAGTTACTAGGTACTATTGCCAACACAGTTAGCTCCATGGTTAACTGTTAAGATTACAGGACATTCTACAGGCTGAAAGTCAAGAAAAAGGCATTTCAAATTATCTTTCGAAATAAAAGGTAAACTTTCCCTTATAAATTTTATAAAATAGAATAATAGAAATCATACTAGGAGCTTGTTTATTAAAAACACAGTACTTATCGATATATATAGTTCTATAATAAATATTTGTACAATAAATAGTTGTATATGAACATAGGATGCTCATGCGCAAGCAAGTATTACAATATCTTGTAGTATCGTCTTTGTTTTGGTTTTTAACACGCTTTTTTTGTTATTTAGAAGGAAAAACATGTAAAGTTTTTATAAAATAGTAACAAATGAACTGCTTAAATATTGATAAATATACCACAGTTTATGAATCCACATATTACACTGTGCGGTTAGGTACTATCATTTTATTCATGAAACATAAATTACATATACTTACGCAAACCTTTGCTTCCGTTTAAAAAAACCGTTTAGATATATCTATCTTCAGATAAAATTTATAGTAATTTATAAATTGAGCGAGATACAGACAAAATCATTGAACATAATTGAACAACATACCATCACACCAATACCTAGGCTGGGACAGGCAGACAGACTGACGTACCACAGTTCGCCTGTATGTGTTGGGTCTTTGGGTGCCATGAACGAGTAAAAGGGGGCGGACGGAGCTGGAGAAATAATAGATATATAATCAATATACTTTTAGTATTACGATATCATCTGGGGGCACGGCAGTGCCTCCGCCAAGTCATGCTTCATATTACCTCATAAACCTCTCCTAAGATTTGGAGATATCAACGTGTTACCGCGATATTTTTTGAGTTGTGAAAGAGGGTTAGCGCTATTTAGATTTAAAATGATCGCAATATCACGTTGTGGTACGTCTCCAGATAATGAAAGTAAGACTTATTACGACTTTATAAAATGACAGTACTTTATTAAGAAGAGACATTAACTAGTTAGCTTAAAGAAAGAGATGCTGCTCTACAGAATGACTACCGCCATCCCACTTTCACACCCTTAACATGGTATCTTTCTTTATTGTTTCAAAATGTCAGGTTTTTTTAAGTATCTATATCATCACTATGACAACTGAAAGAGGAACTTATACGTCACATTCTAATTGTATTGTGTAGAATCAGTTGAACGGTGTTAGTGGGTCAAGTGCGTCTGGGGTGCGCACGCGCGGGTGTCCAGGGAAGCCCTACCGACGCTCAGCCTTGCTTTGTCTATAAGTAATCTCATTTCGCTATTGTGTTCACACTTTACTGTCACATAATGCAATCAGTCTGAGACGTACATATTCAAAAACAATGATATTTTATTTTATTAAATACTAAAGCCAAATTGAAAATAGAAATTAATTATTTTGATGCCTATTATCCAAATATCAAATACCTATTAATAGCCTAATGATATGACCATAGGCTTACCTAGTCGTAGGTGTCGAGTTCGAACCCAAGGCATGCACCTCTGGCTTTTTCTAATCATGTGCGTATTAATAATTAAATACCAATATCTTGCTTAAAGCGATGAAGGAAAACGACTGAGGAAACCTATATGTCTTAGAGAATTTCTCGACGTGTGAAATCTGCCAACCCACAGTAGACAAGCGTGGTGGAGCATATCCTAGAGGAGACCCGCGCCTAACAGTGGGACCTTACCTTAATGGTTGATGATGCACTACAAATATCAACGTATTTACAATATGAAAAGTAAATCGATTTTAGAAATTAAGGAGCTTATTACTAGATTCACAAGGACAATTCTACATTTCAAGGGACCAATATATGGTAACCTAACCTAACCTAACTATCCTAAATCTATTTTGAGCCGTCGGCCTAATCCGAAGCGCCTCCTAAACATTTACAAACTAGTGATACTTTAAAATACTACCACTCTTTGTCATTTTGTTGTTAATAAAGTGAGACTTCAATACTGATAATATGGTTTATAATATCGTTTTTATTTTCTTTAATAAATTATTTTATATTTTGTTTGTTTTATTTTACTGTCGTTTGTTTCCATTTTTATGAGAAATACTTTCTACCATGACTACAAAAATGTTCATAACCTTGGACTGTAGCTGAAACGAAATAATATCTCTACGTATATTATAATTTTACTGAAATACTGATCTGATACTGATTTTGATAAAGGAGGATCGTAGTGTTTTTATTCACTATGTCCAAGAAGTATTTGCATCTAGTTACAAACATATTATTTAATAGAAAGACATTTTGTAAAAATTAGAGCCGATTTTATTCCACACAGCATTCTTCTAACATAACATAACATACCATCACGTCTGTATTTCCTAAAGTTTTAGGCAATGGTGCTTTTATTCCCATGTAATAGGGCGCGAGCCTATCTCCGGATCTATAACCGGATCCAAATCCAAACTCGGGGTTACTATAGAGAAACTCAAGAAACCCTTTTCGACCGATCGATTCGGAACTCTTTTCTACCCAGTAATTCTAGCGTATAAGTTGCGCTTAGGACCACTAAAGTAAGACAGCCATAATCACATCATTCTTCTCATAAATTAAATTATAGATCTTTTCATAAAGTTAATAAATATACATATTTGGAGGACTTTCACTACAATGATGATCCATTTTAGGAGCCACAGTGTAATCAAGATCTAGAATAGGTATAATTAAGAGAAATTGAATATTTACTCAACATAAGATAGAAAGCGCACATTACAAAAAGGAAGCAAAAAAACTACAGCTAGTGAAGAAACTAAACTGCGCATGCGACTCTCAAAGTGATAACTTTATATAGGTAATTAAAATAAAAAAGGGTCTAGATTTGCTAAGAAGGCTCACTTATCCTATTTATACTCTACGAAAGGCTACGAAAATCGATTGATCACCTTAGTTATTAGATTTTGAAATTCCTCGAAAACTGTCAGACTGTCTGTTTGTGACGTTTTGAAGCCGAAATACTGAACCGATTTTTGAAGTAGCTTGGAAAAGGACATTGGATAAGCACAAGACTACATTTTGTCTCAAGTCCTTGGTCATTGGGATGCTTTCAATATATGTATTTATTCTGGGAAAGTATTCTTTTTTTCAATTTCGAGAAGAGATAATACACAGACATACAACGCAGAAGAGTTGTTATTACTAGCATTTATAAAATAATTTTGCCCGAGGCTTTGCTCGTGTTAATATTGTCAAAAAAAAGAAGTAGTATGTAACCATCTCCAGAATCCCATCTATTTCTGTACCAAAATTTATCAAAATCGGATCTGCCATTTAGGCGTGAAATCGCGACAAAAGAACAAAATCGACGGACTCTTAGGATTTGTCTGGATTTGTGTCCAGTGGCAAATTAACCCGTGACACCTAATGGAATGGCAATGGTGAGCAACCCAATCATCAACTCGAAAAGTCAGATGACTCGTTGCAGTTGATACCAGTTTTCCTTGTACTTACGTCATAATAATTAGTTAGATGCATTGCGATACCGCTCAGAATATCTACTTCTTACACGAAGATCGACAACTATGTGCCATCTATTTCAACTATTCCACCAATTTACCACTTTCCTGTATACCCTGGAGAATTTGGCAGAGGTGTACTGACGTGCAGTGGTGATGGGCCAGTGACAACGGCTGCGACTTACGAGTTGTAGGTCGTAGGTTCAAACCTAGACAGACACTTTACTTTGTGTAAATTATTTCATCACCATTGCTCGGAAAACGGTGAAGGAAAATATTGTCTCACTCCCTCTCACCTCTCACCGGGAGGTGTGTGTCCTAGCAGTGGGAACATATAGGCCGATAATGTACTAATGTACACCCACAGTTTATTGGTATGATTTAGGTCCAAGAATTTATTAGGGGGCGAGCTTATTGCTATTTACCTTGCACAAAATTAAAACTCCGAGCTTCTACTAAATTCTGATTACCTTTACAGTCAGCTGTTTGTTAGTCAGGCCCAGTTTTCGCCCGACAATTTTAAATCGTGATGAAAACATTCAGGTATAGGTATTTGAAACACCTGATAAGTATAATAGAGACGCAGTGCATGCAGTAAGACATTAACGGTAGCAAAGATGTTGTGTTACACTATCAGAAAATATGAAATACTGCCATTTGAGAAGAATGGTGGCAATAGATAATAATTATAGTCACACATACGTATAGTCGTATAGGTTACATTTTTCCAAAGGTACGAGGAAGCTGAGCGGTACGTGAGATAAAAATAAATAGGAAACCAAACACAAATAGGCTGCCTTCATTTCTAGTGTAAAAGCAGCCTTCTGGTGAATTTACCTCCGCAGTCTATAGACACCAGCAGCACCAAGAGCTTACGCTCACTAGCGCGTTGTCATCTTTAGACCTCAGTTGTTCTCATTTGTTCAGTTATTTAACTGGCTAAGTACATTACCCTTCAAATTCATCATTCCTCTAGCCTTTTTCCCAATTATGTTGTAGTTGACTTCCAGTCTAACCAGATTGGCTGGATATCAGTATTTTACACGAAGCAACTGCCATCAGACCTCCGCAACCCAATCTCTGAGCAACACCGATATTCGAAGGATAGACTGGTTGTCAGGCTTTTTGGGCTTATGACTACCACTAACGATTTTCATAGGTGGTCGTATCCCAACCAGGACCGACGGCTTTACGTGTTCTACGAGGCACGAAGGGGTCTCGCTGTGTTAAGAACAGTCATCCATCCACAGACCGTGGCATGCTCGGCTTATCTTAGCAAATCTGTTGATCAGCAATTGCACTTCAAACTGGAACACAATAATGCTACCACATTGCTGCTTTATCATCATCTTCAACCCATTACATTCTCCCATTACTGGGCACGGGTCTCCTCTCAGTACGAGAGGGATGAGGCTATAGTCTGCCACGCTAGCCTACTGCGGGTTGGCAGACTTCACACGCCGTCAAGAAAATCTTTCAGGCATGCAGGTTTCGTTAAGATGTTTTTCCTTCACCGTTTAAGCGTGATAATTAATTTATTAAAACGCACATAACTTTGAAAAGTCAGAGGTGCGTGCCTGATTCGGATTCGAACTCAAGACCTTTGACATGGCAGTCCAATGGTCATATCACTAGGCTATCACTGCACTGCTTTATCACATCATCATCATATCAGCCTATTGCTGTCCACTGCTGAACGTAGTCCCCCCCATTTCTGCTAAGTGACCGATTATTCGGCAATGTGGTTGTACGATCCCATACGAATTATATTGCATTTAGGTACATCATGAGGCGTTTATAAAGCTTCTTGTAATGAAATCACGGCCAACGAAAGACTGGTTCCATTCCGTAAAGCCTTTTAGGATTACTGACGAGCAGATTGTGAGAAAATCTTGTATTCTGGGAAAAACCCCGCGTTGCACTGCGCTTTCTTTTTATACAAATACATCTTTATGTTGAACTTTAGTTGAAAGCGAACGTGTTTTGTACAAAAATATCAAATCCATGTCACGGAGGCATGACGAAACTTTGATCGTGGAGATACGCCTACACTGTACGTGTCAGTTTCCATAAGGGCACAAATAATGTGGTCTTAGGATGCTGTTGCAGCTGCCTAGGTTCTGTAGTGCATCAGGAATGTTTAGCGAGGCTAATATAGACTGCTTTAGAGCGATAGTGCGCGAAAGGGTGGCCTCCCTGATGTACCATGTGCGGGGCAGAGGCAACAGCCTCTTAACAACAATATTGGATAGAATTGAATGCCCAATTGTAAAGCACTGGAGCTCTATACATGCTTCAAGAGCAATTTTTAACAATAATTAAATTAGAAATAGAAATACTAACATAGTTATAAGCTGTACTAACAACCTATGGAGGTGTACTCCGAAATAAAGAAAATAAATAAAATAAAAAAATGTAATATTTAGAAGGGAAAACACTTGGTACAGAAATAAGTACCACGCTATATAGTACCTACGTTCTTATAATTATATTCATACTTTTTACTGTTGTAAAATGCCAAACAAGCATACGAACTGCCTGACGATATGCGGCAACCGCAACTTATAGACACTAGCATCACCAGTGGAATCATTTTGCTGTTGTCATCTTTAAAAGAGCCATGATTATCTGAGTTTTTTCCGGCGTTTCTACTAAAAGGTCGTCAGACAGGAAATGCAGGCGCCATCTAGATTAAAAATATAAATCTTTGACTTGTAAAAGTGTCTATTTACAGAAGTAAATATAATTCATCATTTGCTGAATAAATTAATTGGCTACATTACCCTCCAAACCGGAACACAATAATGTTGGCACATCATTGCTTCGCATCAGAATATTTGGCAATGTGTTGATGCCAACCTTCACAATCTCAGCACCGCTTTACAGGCGTAAAAACTCTTACCTTAATTGTCATGCTTCCTTGGATTATTTACAAATGCACCTGGATGAATTACAAAAGTCATGTAGCTTAGTGATATAACAAAGTAGTAGGCATCGAGTTTAAATCCGAGGCATGCACCTCCTTCTTTTCGTAATTTGAATTCGCTCGGTGGACGAAATTCAACCTCATTATTTCTCTGCACTCCTTCTCTATAATTATGAACTTTAATTATGCAAAACTTCACACGTGTGCACAATGTGCTTGAAAAGGGGTACAACCCGCATTAGACTAGCGTTTTGGACTATCTCATTGGAGACCCGTGCTTGCCCAGTAATGGACAATAAATGGGTTGATGATAATGATTAGGAGTTGATTCTAACATAGAACTTAGACAAGAGCTATGCAATACACTATAGCTCATTTGTTTAGGCTAGGAACTGGGCAAAACAAATCATGGTATCAGTAGCCCAATTCACGTAATAAAACCGTAGCGATGTCGCAGCAAGTTTTCCTATTCACGAATCTGTCGATCGGACCGATTTAGAACTCGTCCTATTGAAAAATCGTTAACCGTATTCACACTTGTTCGTTGGGCAAGAATCGTTCAAAACGTTGGCTTCAAAGTATTCACAAAACACTGGAAAACTGTTTCAGCGATTGAGTCGCTGCGACATCGCTACGGTTTTAATTACGTGCATCAGCCTACTGAACTTATCTGAGTAATTTGTATCTATAATGACCAGAAATTTGTCACACACGGCTTGATGGCAAACAGTAATCGCAGCGTATGGACACTAGTAGGTATGACGAATACCACTCGCGTGTTGCCAACCTATGATATCAGTTACTTCTCTAGTAGGTCATTTCAATTGCTACATTAGTCTTCACACCAGAACATAATTTATACGGCTTTGTAGCAAAATATTTGGCATTGCAGTATTTCCTACCCAGAAACCTCCAATGAAATTACTCATTTCCGAAGTAGTATTAGTCACATTACAGAAAAAACACGTACTTAATATCTTTACTTTTTTGTTTACAGGACATCGTCGAGATGCGTATGCGCAGAAAAATGAAGTTCATCAGTCTACGTCATGCGGAGACTGCACGACACTACACGACATGAAGGCTCGAAAATAAAAACTGCATATAGTAACAACTAGAAGGATAGTTTCTTGCAAAGTGCAATCACAAAAATATTCAACTAAGTATTTATAACGTAACACAACTTGACACTACAACCCATATTGGAGATTTCTACTAATGACAGTCAAAATTCAAATTATGAAGAAAATAAATAAATCGACGATCTCATCTTAAATATTTGGGTTCGAGTCCCAAATTACATGCCTATTCACTAATGATATGCATACTTAGTTCTAATATTCGAATTTAATTTGCAGACGAGTATAATAATATACCTACTTGTTATTATGATTTTCTCAGTATCCATTGACGCATTGGCTACTGACTTTGGACTCATAGCAGACTTGTATTAATAAAACAAATATGTTGAATACAACCACCAGGGTAACCCAGCTCAGGTGGCTGTAGCTCCGAGTAAAATATTGCTTTTCAGTCGCATCATCGAATGATGTTGCTTTACCATTATTTTTGAAGTTCCATTGCACTATCAAAAAAAATATAAAGTCTCTCATCTCCTTCTTCGAAAGAACACACGAAGCATCGCCGCAGAAGAGAAGAACGATGAAGAGTATGAAGAAAGTAAGGTAGACCGCGTTGGCAGTGTGGTTAGCTGGTTGTTTATCAAATTACAACAGCCAGTGGCAACACTGCCTCTGCGTGCATCCTATTCCAACGACGTCACTGAAAAACGAAGCTTTGAAGGAACTTTTTCGGCATAACCGGACTTCTAGCAAGCCTCAATTGGATTTGTAATTACTAGCTACAGCTCACTTGCTATATGCACGCAAGGCTACACATTAAGCTATCAATACAGTGTACGCTGCTAGACCAGCTTAAATGGAATTGTATAGGTTGACCTATAGCCGGGTGTATGTGTGAATGTCTTGTCTATTGATAAATGTAATAATATGTATTAATATTTGGCTTTCATATTTTTTAGACACAGGGATCAGAACCGTAGGGCAGGTTAAAATGATGCTATATTTATACTAGGTGTATCGAGTATTAGCGGGTTGTTTGTTTTGGGGGGTATATTCGCGTTCATAATCTGGGTCTCTCCTAATTTGGTTTATAAAATAATCCTACACCTGTTACAAAATTGTAGGTCGGATTTGCTTTGATAAGCTTTGATATACTCTGGAACCATTATAAATACATCATTGAACAAAAAAATGGGTTGTTAAAAATAATTTTTTAGATGGCTTGTTGGTTGTATAAGTTTATTACGGCATTCAAAATAATTAAAGTCAAATCGGATGTAATAGTAACAGGTTTAATGCCAAAGATGCTGTTGAAAGGTTCTGAAGCGATGCCAATCACCAGGAGATCCATTCCGTTATGCTTGTCAGTTGCCAATCGATATAATTATTTTTATTCTCTACTAGCATTAGACCCAGGGTTAATGTCTTTCTCAAGATGCTATATATCACCTTTCCAAACGCTATCATTAATCGTTTACGCTTGAAATGATTACACAGACAAAGACTCTTTTTGAGAGTTATTTTCTCAATGTTATTTTCCTAAAACAGAATAATGTTTGCACGTTCTATATCTTCTTCCATAGTTACGGAGCAAAAATATCACCTGGCTGACGTCCCAAATTCTGTAGGTTTACCCTATTGCTAATGTGTTAATAACTGTACTAATCAATTATAATAATTAAATGTATTTATTGTATAATAATGCATGTCACCAATAATAGTGTGACTAAAATAAATATGCATCTCCATTAGGTGCATATATGGGACCCTTGCCAATTCGCCGGTGGCGCGTGTAAGATTGTCATAACGTGTGCATCATATCACCTTCTTCTTTGTCGATACTCTCTTGGCAGAGTAGTTGCGGTCGTCACTTAATTAATGGCACGCTTCAAAATCAGCCGCCATTTCTCCCGTAATGTTGCCTTTCTGATACACTCATAGAGGGAACTGTTAATTGCAGCCTTTAGCTGATCAGGCCAGCGTTAAGGCAATCAGCCAGTAGCTTGTTTGCTTTCAACATTGCCCTATACAGCAGGACTTTATGCAGAAGTATCTCTGCTTCTCAATACATGCCCGAAGAAAAAAAGAGGTAACTACTAGGTATATATTTATCACAATATTTAATCCCTGTATCTTGTTCGAAGCTTCGAACATAAAGCAAGACGTACAGCAAGTCTGTGCTGACCATCGAATCCCATAACTCCACTCAAAGGATGGAAGGGGAACTAAAGTTTTTAATAGGTAAGGGTCCGACACGGTTGCCATTGCGGTCATTCTTTTTAACTGAAATCTGAAAGTAAGTATTACAGCTAAAACTGTGACTATGGTCGGTCTATTCTGAGCGTCACTTACTTACATATAAATAGGGTGACTGGTAAATAGTGTAAATTAAGTACTCATTTGGTATGACTGAGTAGGTAACAAGTATTCCAAAGAAACTATTATTTTATTTATTTCAACTTCAAAATGTACTTATTACTTCAAGTGGCAGTCCATACTTTCTGCCTACCCCTGTGGGAAAAAGGCGTGAGTGTATGTATGTATGTATGTACTTCATTATACAGACCGAAGACTAGAAACAGATGTAGAAACAGGACATTGAAATTAGTCTTCAGTTTGTCAAAACCACCGACTTCACACGAATGTACTAGAAATTAATTCTCTCTAACTTTGTATCTCTAGGTTGCAACTCGGGTTCCAGCAAGCACGACCCAAGCAAGCAAAGGAAGTATGCCAGGTGCAGTCACAAACCTAAAGCTGAACTGGATCTTCTTCATCAGAACAGAGAGAAATCCAATAATACCTACCTACATTTTATTTCTGTAAAGATATAATTTAAAGACACTTGGACTTAGGTAGTATTAAAGTTTTGCCCGTTCTAAGTTTGTTCCTACAACGTTATTTAGGTAATATTTGATATATCTGTCCCGTCTGTGTCGGGCTATATTACGATTTTAGTTTGTAAGTAAAAATTCTTAAACCTTACCTATTATTTTTACCAAAAATGACTAAGTGGTACGTAGCACTAATTCAACATACTATAGATAGTGTAAAGAACTTGTTATTATTTCTCAGACATTTATTTCAATATACCTACTTATTTTATTGTGTACTTATTAATTAAGACTGCCTCATTAGTCTAGTGGTCCTAAGCGCGACTGCTACACTAGAGGTCCTGGGTTCGATCCCCAGGTCGGGCAAAGTGTTATTGGGTTTTTCTATGAAATACCCAGTAGCAGCTCGGAGTCTGGATTTGTGTCCGGTTAATGGCAATAGGCTCGCCCCCTATTACATGGGACCTAAACATACCGGCGAACTGTGGGTGTTTATTATTATTATTAAGTGCACCTCTGCCTAACCCTTCGGAAAATACAGGCGTGATGGTATGTTATGTTATTAATTAAGCTAATATTACGACAAAGCGTCTCGGCTTTATTTTCAAATCAAAATTAAATTACCCATTATAATAATGGGTAATTTAATATTACAATTACTTCCCTCGTTTGTTTTGGTCTCTCGTCATACCTAATTTTTAAATGTTAAATATTGTTTAATCAGTATCTACAGGTACCACTTGTCAATTAAATTGATTACAGCGTGTCAATTTGTTTGTTAGAAATAAACAGCATAATTAAGTACTTATTGAAGTTTTATTTCACGTGTTCATTTACCCCCACCTAAATATACGAATCAATATTAGACTGTAGAAATCCAAATCCTACTCTGCCAGCCCTGAAGATACTTACATAAGAAGCTGTCAAAGCTTTCAAACCTTAAAAAACCGGCTTAACAATAATAATTGTAATGATAACATTCCAAATAGCATAGCATAAATTCCATAAGCGACGGTAGCCTAATGGCTAGGGCTTCCGACTTGCGATCATGTTTGCCGGTTCGAAACCCACCCATTGCACTACCGACATGAACCCACTCGTAACACAAGCATTTAGCTTAGCAAGATTACTAGTAATATGTGAACCACATTGCTAGTAAGCTTTTATAATATATATATATATATATATATATATATATATATAGATAACTAGATAGGTACGTGTTTTATAACACCAATATGCTATGAGTAAGTACCTGCAGCAGTGATTTAAGATGATTAAATTCAGGGTTTTTTGAATATTTTTCCTCTGAGTAGGTACCTAAGTTATTCGTTCAGAATCATCATCATCAATCATTTTGTCAGATTTTAACAACGTCCGACGTAACTTTATATACTTAGGTATGTAGTGTAGCTACCTACCGTTAGATACCATCAACACATTGTATCTAATAGAAATACTTAGGTAACAAAGCAATTTTCGTCCGTCTAGACACAAGGATATTGAAAGTTTGTAATGAGAACAAGCTTATAACTTAATATTGACCAAGAACCGTAAAATATTATTAAGTAATAAGAAACGTTCACTCGACTACGTGATCAAACCGTTAGGTAGTACCGTTTATAAAAAAGCTAACTTTATCAGGGTTTTAAATGTTACCAACTTTCTACCTTTTTCTGGCACTTCTTTTTTTAATCATAAAAAGTTTAGTTAACATTTCTGATTTTCTATATTGGAGGTAACCTTCGGAAGTAATGTATTTTTCATGTGAGTTTGTGTCTCCCTGCTGGACAAAGGCCTCCCCTAACTTCGTCTAGGATTTTCTAGCCTGGGCTTCTTCATACCACAATGACGAAAACGTCTCCTCGGTCGACCACAACAACAAGGATGCAAACTTGCGGGTGAAAAGTTCTCTAATGTAAGGGACAAACAATGCCTAATGCTAAGTGATCACCGCCGCCGCCAACACGACAGGAGCCGTCGATGCTTTGTCGAGATTTTTTTTGTGGATACTCGGCTCCTCCATGTCGTACTGTAACGGTCCAGTATAAGCTGACCTCTCATTGTGTGAAAAGGCTACAATGCAAGGTCACCTCACAATGGAGCCTTTTAGCAAAATATAACAAAATTGCATGATTCAGCTAAATTGGCCTATGTAGCACTCCTGAACCTACTTTAAATAATAAAGGAACGGTGAAGCTCAAAAGGGTTGTAAAGATTGTTTTCCTTTTGTACCTGTTTAGTCATAACCTCCACAAATCAATTGAAAGCCGGTAGGTACGTCCACAATAATTCCCGAACATTATAGTATCCCTGAAGAGTAGCGGGTTAATCCCTACACGAATACTATATAAATCATTGGCATAGTTGAGGACATAACAGTAGGTGCATTAAACGCAATCAGAATAAATATGAAGTCCACTGCGAACTGAACTGATGTAATCGATCATTAGTAAACAAACAGACGTATATACTTCTAATAGATAATACTCACCTGCGTCGTGACGTGATATACATACAAAGCAACTTACAAAAAGTAAAAGGAAGATGAAAGTGATCAAATCCTTTGCTGTATATGGTGGTCACACATTTGACCACTTTCTTTTGCCATAATTAACGCTTTCGAGTTGTAAAATATTCGCGAGGTACAAAAAATCTTTTGGTTCGAGTTGCATACATACATAGATGAGTGCAGTCCAGGAGCAGCGGATCCTGGGGAGAGTTTATTTTTTTATGGTTTGTTTGTGACTATAATAGGTACCTGTAAACGGCAAGATTTTCTTACGGGTGAACTCCCTTATTTCATCTGGGGTTCAGGTATGTTGCCCAGATGAGCGTTGCGTAGCGTTACTGCTCATCCATCCTATCGACTGAGGGAATAAGACAGCATTAAATAGTTCCATGTCTCGCTACTAGGGAATATTTAAGGATTACCAATATTTATATATGTTTTCTCTAAGACAGCCAAGCTTTGGGTATGTCGCAGGCCAGAGCCCAGTCAGATTTGGGAACCACTGCCCTAGAACATAAAAAGGACTAGGTACGCAAAACCTAAATGTTAGGATCACTAGAGTAGACTATGAAATCTTTTGTCATTTGATTAGAAAGATAAACTTGAACAGCAGACAGTGTGAAATTGAAATTAGCACGACTGCGTTTTCGCCACTACACAACAGCCAATTGCATTGCATAAATATATATACCTACACATATAGCTAGATATATAGGTATGAGGTTGACATGCAAGATGCTACATATTAGGGTTGCCTCATGTAAAAAAAAAATACAATAAGATCAGGTTAGTGTAATTTAGGGATTCTATTTATTGATGTACCTAGGTACTTTTTTACACCAGAAATATTAGAATAGACAGGATATAGGTAATAATAGTAATACAATTAGGTACCTACCTAATTGTATTTTAAAACATACAATCACGCCCGTAATATAAACAAACTTTGAGGGCAATACTTCAGGACCTTCTCGACTCGCCAGTGGCGCCAACTGCTGAGCACAGAAACGCTAACCCTCATTGACTGAATAGTATCTAGATACTTACCTAACCCTACTCTTCTTTCTACTCACCCGTGACGGTCAGTGGAGTGGAGTATCGTCAATTAATGACGTAAATTCTTATATTTAGGTACCTTCAAGTCTGTGAGAGCAATACTAGCTAAGTAATAAATGACCATTGTACTGCCAAGCCAAGTCTCAAGTTCTAATGCTAGGCCCGCACCTCTGACTTTTCGAAGTCATGTGCGTATGAATAATAAATTATCACGCTATAAGGTAAACAGTGAAGGAAAACATCGTAAGGAAACCTGCATTCCTGAGACATTTTCTTGACGGCGTGTGAACTCTGCCAACCCGCAGTAGGCTAGCGTTGCCTTATCCCTCTTAACCTAAGAGGAGAGCGTGCCCAGCAGTGGGAAAATATAATGGGTTGATAATGATGATGATAATGACCTTCAAGTGTTAGCTTCAGAGACATTGGTATTCTGCACGAATCTTCACTTCTACCCCGAGCAAGGTATCCTCTTATTTTACGATTGAAAATTAAAAAATAATTGAGCACACAGACTTGAACGATTGTGCTTAAAGTATAGGACATTACCTTGATACCTTCTGATAGTCATTGTGAAGGATGGAAGTTCGAACATTCAGTACAAAACCTTTTATTGAATTAAAATACTCTCAATCGATTAAATGCACAATGCTATTGTTATATCTTACATAACGTGCACACTGAATCAGTTGGAAAAGTGAATTGCAATATATTTTTTTATAGTTTGTAACGCGCTTCTCCGATTTACAATATACATATGAATATAATATATCTATTCAGAAACTGCTAGCAAATGAGATACCTGATTCGAAACAGTATCATAACTTAAAAAATCCTTCCTTCCATAAAAATATATATAAGTTATTAAACGTCGGCAAACGCGGTCATCGCCGCACTTTGATAACTGGAACACCGGAGTTGTGGTAGAAGGAGAAAAAGAGAAGGAAGGGGACTGAAGGAGGAATTGGGCGCCCGGGGCTCCACACTCACCGATCAAACCACAATATTATGCATACTCTTACTTAACATCGATATTCTTATGGAGGGTGTGTATACGAGCATGTGGATAACTCGCATAAATCAGTGAAGTCGTGGAAAAGAGTACCACGACCACGATTGTAGCTACGTACTAATATTTAATCATGTGGGCGTATTTTATGACGACTCGTGCCGACCCGGAGCGACACCTGCTGGCATGCGGTGAAAACTTTACCAGAACTTATAGAGCCATTGTTTACTAGTTTCAGAAACTGCCGCGCGATTCCCTGTTCCAACATTGTTATCTCAGCAATATATAAATATGTTCTTTTTGAAAGAAGGAATGGAATAAGGAGCTGCTTTCTGATGTTTTTGTATGTTAAAAGTAGTATTTGTATGTACCTACCCACAGTACAGGAAAAAAAATATGAGGCAATTAAAAAAAAATGTGAAGTGAGGTAGTGAGGAGAAGGTCCACTGAAGTTTTTTCCAGTTTCGCAAAGGGTTAATAAAGATACATTATGAGTCAAAATTTCTTCATGTTTATTTCATTTTTTTAAACATCATCATGTTACACACATTGGACAATAAACTGTGAACAATTTCAGGCATTCAAAGAGGTAGCGGTTATCTAAATTAATTGCTGAGTCATAGGCAGCAGATACACTTGGACATTCCGATTCATAAATCCTCAATAGATCTAACACGATACAATATTATTAATAAATGCTAATAGGAGAGTAGTCCTTGCAGTTTGAAATTATTCAAAATGTCCGAATTTACCTTTGGCCTATAACGTCAACACTACTATATACCACATCTCGCGAGCTAACACCGATTCTAATAATTTTAGCCATCTCTACACGCTAATAGTCAGAATCATTCCAAATATCCATCCAAACATTCTTAGTCGCAATATCTGTCGAGCGATGTAACTAGCAGGCAAGAACATTAAAAACATACATTTTACTTATTTCGTATTATGAAAAAAAATAATTATTTGTGACATTGATTTTAAGGTGGGCGCTCCGGTAGAACTCCAAAATTAAATTTTAATAGGATTTTCGTAAATTGTAGGTCCAAAAGACATTGGGTGTTCATAAAAATAAGAGTTGATCAAGTACTTATACCATGTTAACAATTTTCGTGGTAGAATGTTATTCGACTAAGTGCTATTGGCCCTTACATAAAGGACATAATTGACAATGATACTTCCATTTATACTTATAATTAAGTACAAAGTTGTATTATTATTATGGAAAAGTATTATTAAACTCACACAATGTCCTTAGAGATTTATAATTTACGAGAAAGCTAATAGAATTTGAATTTGGCGGGATACTTAAGCGCAAGCACCTTTACAAAGAATAAATACTATAAAGGTTCTTTTACACGACAGTATAAAGTACTGTTAATAGCTATAAATCATGGTGTGTTCTTAAGATATAATTTAATGATTGCTCATAATATATTTATTACATGCAACAGTACATTTTATTGCTTTCTATGCTTGTAAATATGCCGTTAGATGAATTAATACTAACTATGATTATCTTCTGAACTGAGATATAATTGGATCTAAATTTAAACTATCCTCTGATAATGACATCGCTTCGACAAAATCCAAGTAATTTCAATAACTTATCGTTCAACTCGAAGCTAGCAAACACGAACACCAACTAACTTGACTATGACGTAAACGCGCCATCAGCTCTGTCGCATCCCAGGATCCAATGTGAACTGCCAATGACGAACTGACGATGTAAAACTTATAAACGATACTAATGAAACCTACTTACATATCACATGGTAGGCGATTGCCATGTGTATATGTTTTGCTAAAACCTCCGACGTATGTTCCGTATCTACATAATAACCCTTAAACTAAAGGTGCAAAATATTTACTTACATTACGTTAATCTCCCTAAGAGCAGTCAATTCGAATTGATCTACAAAAAGTACAAACAATAAATAAAACTAGGACGTAAAATTACATAGATACATTTAGTACAAGTTCCTAAGTATATTGTAATTTGTATATTGTTACAAAACGAAACTGCAGGTACTGCATATGGAGAATTAAGCGTATCCGATATACTATACTACTATTTGTATGTGACCGCGGCCATCGGCGCTTTAACTTCTTACATTGCCTCGCACATTGAACCTCTTATTGTCTTGAAATTTTAACGCAACATAAACTTAAGCTTAGTACTGTCTACGCTTTATACAAACGTTTAATCGCCAAACACACCAGGACCCCGAATCTGGCTTGATACTGTATTTCCCAAAATTACGGTGTAATTATTCGATTACCGTTGTGTCTTTGGATTACTGACCACTTAGAAGAGCTAAGATGGTCACTTAATTATTCACAATTTTGATTAAAGGATCAATTTAAATCTTCCCCTGTTTTCGAATATACTAAACAGATTGTAGTTTTTGCTAATTCACTTCAGACCGTGTGTTTTGGTCTTTATCACTATGAATCACAGTTATTTGTGTAATCAGCCTAGGTCATACAATTAATGGCCGCGGTCACACAAACACTACACGACCGAACGGTAAATTTATAATATTGAAGTCTATATTTTAAAAATATACAATCTTACGCGCATTGTAATTTTAACTGATTGGAATAATAGTTTCATCTCTGTATATAGAAACATTATATTAACATATATACGACACTTAAAGAAGCTGAAACTATATCTGAAAACTTTTACTGAAAAGGACAAAATCGTCAGCATTATTTTAAAATGAACGCACATATTCCAAATTATTCAATCATCGAGATAAATTACAACTTAAATATTACACCAATTGATTTCAGTACAAGCAAAATATATTTTTAACCGAATCGCTTCTCAGCCATATACAATCACATAAGATTTATTTAGGAACATAACAAATTTACAAAAATATTTCTTTATTTGGTTCTGTTTCTAGCACTATTATTTATTACTTTTGATGGTACAACATGGTGTTAAATTAAATGTTCTAATATGATACGACGGCAGTAGCGAATGCTCAATCATAGTTACAGCTAATTATCTTCTCGATCATTTTAAAATTGTTCCAGTCTATATTGCTTTTGTTTATTTACATTAGGTATTATAATAACTAGGCTCCGTTAGGACTTGTGGTATAAACTACAACACTGATCGGCACTTTATTATCAACTTAATTGTAGTATTAAATACGGTATATAATTGCACAGTGGGCACTTATCGGTTTTATCGCAATATTATTTCAACTAGTGTTTTTTACTATGACTTACTTATGACATCAATGGTGTTAATTATGTTGCAGATTACACTCTCTAAATTAGTCATACTATGTCTCTTTCTTATATCACTCAATATTTTTATAACTATCAGTTCCCACCACTGTCAAGTAAAAACAAGCCAATGAAAGCTTGCATAGCAAGTGGATAAATTTGGCAGGACAAATTATATCTTCTTCTTTTCTTAGAAAGGGATTTTTTGTCGTGAATTAATTAATTGTGGCGAGTTGAATTGATATTGTGATTTGATTGATTTTGTTAGAAAGAGACATAGACAATATAATAACATTAAAATTAGCAACATTTTTGTTGTGAGAATGTAGATCACGTTTAGTTTTAGTAATCAGGCTAACTGTGTCAACATCTTTACATTAACTAACCAATTAGCTAAAAATCCTGCAAATCCATCTAATTCCACTACAGAGAATGCTCAGTTTACAATATACACTGGCCCGCACTGGCCTGTAAGCTTAACAAGTTTTCTAAAGAATTACTAGTAATTAAATTTGTACTAAGCGAAGTCAAAGGCGGCTTTCATAATATAATATTAAATGTAAATGCTCATTGCCATTTTGCGTTCCTCATTCCTTATTATTTTAATTTTTTGGGTTACAAAACGTGCTTGCAACAACGACGGGATCAATTGAAAAATACTTGAATTGAAGTTTGATAACAAAATTAGCTGCAGCTATTTATATAAAGATTTTTACTGGGTATTGTTTCATTGCCTCAAATGTTGCCATACGCGAGTAATAATACTTGAAGCGGCGGTAGCCTAATGGCTAGGGCATAGGACTTGCGATCATGTGGTTTAAGGTTCGAACTCCACCAGTTGCACTTCCGGCGTGAACCCACCCGTAACACAAGCATTTAGCTTACTACGAGGGATTAACAAGAATACTAGTAATGTATGACCCACATTGCTAGTAAACTTAAAAAAAAAAAAACAGTCTGAATTCAGCTTAGATCGGTTTTACATTTCGGTAACGTACGTTTTGGATAGGAAAATCCGACTTCAGCAATGTCTTCTTCAGAATGGCTTGCCAGCAGATACCAAAATATATATATATGAGGCCAACTCAGGAGTATAATTTATCAAACAGAGATACCACGGCTAAATATCAACCTCCTGCCCTTATCCGAATTAACTTGGGAAATTATTATGACCCACTATTACTTTTAAAGTTTACTTTATAGTTTTTACAAATGTGTAGGGACTTCAAGCGTTCAAGTATTATTCAATTAACCCTGTTTTTTTTTTAAACTAGCGAACCTGACTAATGTTGTTCTGTACGAACTCGAACACAGCTCCACCTACTATTGAGGCGAACTAAATGGAACGGAAAAGTTCTAGCCGTTTTCGAGATTTTGCGAGAATAACGCACAGCAACTGATTTTTATATATATAGATAGATGTTATACCACGCTATAGGATAAATAGACGATTATATCATTGTATATATACGTGTATATTGAATTGGTTGACATACGCATAAAAGTTAACATATCTATGATAAAATAGCATGTATAATATATTTTTAAATAACACATTCTCTCAAGTCAGTCACACGTTTTATCTGATAGTGAGAGACCTGTTACCCTCTCACAAAAGGCGATCACTATTATTGAACGTGGTCGCAAGCTTGGTCGGCCCAAAGCGTTATAGTACATGACCAGGCCTATCTGCAAATTTTATGGCCGCAGCGACCAGTTGTGCGACCAAAAATTATATTTATATTTTATTAATTGTAAACCAAGATTTGAAACGCCATATTAAGCAATTATAATGGCTCTAGAATCAATCAATAAATATAATTCATAACTTCCTTAGCAATTATCTAATAAGAAACATATAATTAATTGGAATTCGTCTTTTAAACCCAGCTGGTCGCTGCGACCACTTGCCCTGGTCGCGTAGTTCGTGAGATCCCTAAGTTTCTGCATACCAATTCTAAACGGATTCGAGTATAATGTAAACGAGCTATAGCTTACTGAATCAAAGTCATGAACATTGGCGTAATCAGGACCAACATTATTTCGGACTAACCCTAGTAAACTCGTACTATATAGGAGTGACGTAAGTATAGATTGTCAATTAGTCACACAACTTCGACGTCACACGATTTCAGTGGCATTCGACCCCGTCTCCACATCGTAATGAGAGTATTAACGTAGGTATTAACTAATAATCAAGACTTTATAGATATGTTTCATCATTAATAACGCCATCGGGCTACCTAATGTGCAGGCTTAAGATTCTATTTTGACGCCGCGGTAACGCCTTTTAACACGAACTTGGCCCTTATCAATCTTAATACATACAACACGTGTATGACAATGTAAAACTGAATCTGACAATTTGATGAAGGCAAAACAAACAATGCAAATGCCTCTGATGAATATCAAAATTTTGATTCAAAAAAATATCTGTTCATTTGAATTTTATGTCTGTACTCTTAGTGTAGCACGTTTGCCCAGCGTTGTCATTGGTTTAAGAAAAAAATGAAAAAGGGAAGTAGCCTTTTCACCATACCACGGAATAAATATACTGCGTACTGAATAGGACGCCCACCGGCAAGATGGAGTGATGATTTGCGAAGGTTGCTGGCAGAAGCTGGATGCGAAAAGAGGAGGACAGGGTGAAATGGCGCACGCTAGGGGAGGCATACGTCCAGCAGTGGGCTAATATAGCCTGATGATGATGATGTACAGAACGGCCATTATCGGCCGGCCTTCTTACGTCATATACCTCAATAGCCCCCGCACTTTGTAGCGCTTGCGAGCGCAGTTTAGCTCACATTACGCAAAAATCTGCGCATGTGCGGACGTCATCTTGCTTATGTAGTTGTATTAAGGCATCAAAATTGGAGTGTTTTATGGAGTGAGGTGACCAAACGTCGAATAAACGCACCACTAATTTCTTTAACCGAATTATTATAAATTAAATTAAAATAGGCCAGCATGGTGGACCATAGACTAATCTCGTTATGAAAAAAGACCCGTGCCCATTAGTGGAACGCTATAAGAGTTGATGATGTCAATGAATTATAAAAGGGCCAACCAACAAAAGATGGTGTTAACTTAGGCAGATTTAAAGATTTTTTTATTATATATGTAGTACTTGTTATAATAGTTCTCGGCAAACTTTATCACCAGAAAACTGTTGACCACGTACAGTAATTTCTAGACCACATGTGGCCTACGCTCCGATAAACAGTCCTACTTCGTATTTCACACAAAACAACGACAATACTGAGCAAAGTGGTGCAACATAAGTCTCATACGACATTTTAATATATACAGGTAAAATTATGGTTGATCGTCACTTGAATTATTTTAGGGCTTGCAGGTTTGCTACTCTATTTTAATGGAAGAAGAGTGGAAGAATTTTAGCCTATGGTATATTCAAAAACATTGTATAAAAATAAATCTATTAAGCTATAGCAGCTTAGTGTCGAAAGTTGAAATAAAATTGAATATTCGGAAAAGCTAAATTGGGTTAAGCATTTTCAGAAAAATATAATGTATCTATGCCATTTATTTTCCATATCTAGCTTTGTTTGAACACAAAAGTGTTCTCAGTAAGAATGATGCCGACTGAAGGCTAAATAACTATTCTTATTTCAGAAAAAAAAATGAATTGGCCATCGTACCGTTATTGGTAAACCGTCAAATTAGTTCTAAAGAAACAAGTCCAGGAACCGTAAACATCAATCCGAATCACAACTCACACAATCATCTTCGCTTACACATCTCTACACATACACATAAAAAAATTAAAGCATGAAGAAAAATATTTCCACCTCTTGAGACTATGAATATCGAATTTGTTCCTAAGTTTTATAGTACATAGAGTTTATTATAGCTTAAAATAAAACGTGTAAAGTTACTGTGTTATGAGGGTACACGCGACGACATCTCCAACGGCATCGACGTGGATACCTGCATCTGGAAATAATTAAAAAAGAAAAAATAGAAGCGTCAATACTTCTATATAATCACCAAGGTAATCAAAAATATCTAGCCGTTCAAACTGTTGAACAGTTAAAAATTATCTGAACCACTAAATTTTATTTTGACTTTCATTCTAACCCATTAAGAGTAGCATTAAGATGATTTCTTCATGACTTTAGACGATTATCAGTCAGTTTTTTGCATTTTGTCTATGTAACATTTTAAGTCATTAAAATTTAAGATATTTTGTTATATTTTTATGTATTATGCTCTATTAGATTGTGCTGTTTTTTTGTTATAGTTTTATGTATTATGATGTGTTAGATTGAGTATAAATATAAAATATCTTTCTGTCAAATCACCAAAATAGATCAGCATTCTAAATAGTTTAATTTTTATAACTTGTTTAAAATTTAAAAAATCTACTCTCGATGCCAATACAGACCTTGTTCTTAGCGTATTGCGCGTGCGGCGAGTGTGTAAACACGTCAGCAATAGAGTCGAGTGCTCTCTCGTCTAGTACTCGCTCGTCTAACACCCGCTCGTCCAACCCACGTTCATCCAGCACTGCTTCTAATGCCGCCGCTAACTCTGAACTCTCTGCAAATGTCGCCCCACCTTCCGCTACGAAAAAAAAACTATGAATAAGCAATCACTACACAAGGCCATAACGTAGCCAGGAATTCACGTTGGTTGGACCGAAACAGCGGCACGGTTTGGTTGGAGCAACAACTAAATCTAAAAATAATCAAAATCGATCAAGAAACTAAGTTCTCATTGTTATAATATACCTTGATTAAAAAACTCCGTGAAAGCTTCATCGGGTATTTGACTAAGAACTGCAGGATCTAATATGTCGTCTGGAGGTACGTGGCCAACTTCTACCTCTGTAAATAAACAAGATTTTTTTTACAGATTTTTTTTTTAACCAACATTTTTAAATTCCAAAGATGAAATTCTTGAAAAGTAAAACATTATATGCATATCTATTTATATCCTGTGTTTCTTGTATTGTAATCATTCATGACTGCGCAATGCAAGCGAATAAATATCGACATTTACTAAAAACATAACGTATCTATACTGTCGTATATAATTGTATTATTTATTTTTTTGTAAATAGATCTTTTAAAGACACTTTTACAAGTCGTTTTTTTTTATTTTTTGTAACTAGATGGCGCCGACGTTTCCTATCTGACGACCTCTGAGAAGAAATGTCGAAACAAGCTCAAAGAATCATGGTCTCTTTTAAAGTCCAGACAATAATTATGTCATTAGATATGCGTGTTTAACAATGTAGGGCAAAATCTGAACAGGCATTTTGAAGAAAGAGTCATAGCAGCTTTGAGTTGACCTGTCCTAACTGACGGCACGCATACATTAGTCTTCGTCATTTAGTATCTTACCCAGCTCGTGTGAATCGCTTGCGACCGTAGTGTACTCTGTCTCACTGAGCGCGCCCATCGTCGCGTCCTCCGAACTATCATACGTCGACGAGTTCGAACACACGTTTAGTTCTGTTAAAAAGAAAAACAACAATGACTTCCGATAATAGATTATGAATTTCGTCAAAAGGACATATACAAAATTCATCAACTCTTCCCCCCCTTAAAGGTGGAACTTCCAATAATCTTTTTTTAACGGATGCTTCCGCTATAGAACAAACCTAACATCATTTTTTTTTTGCTTTATATTCTAGTTTCAATAAGAAAAATGTCAGTTGACTTGCTTACTAGAGATAGAATTTTGACAATACTTGTATGGACCTTATGTCAACATCTGCCACTAGTAAGCTACGAATATAGTAAGCGAATCTACAGTTTGTTCGAAATAAGTAAGCCGATCGGAAGTAGTCTGCAAGTCGCTGCGCAGCAGTCATTTTTACGACAAAATCAGTAGCGCGCATGCGTGGTAATGGCGCGAGGGGCGGGGTCAGCGCCTCTTCGCTGTTTCACTCAATCATTAGTGTTTGATGCATAATTCTGTCTCGCTCCCCCAGTGCAAGTACACAGTCATTGCCAAAAGTGCTACGCGTTGTTTTTATTTTGACGTTATTGTTGTTTAGTTCTTGGATATTGTTTTTGTTATTTCTCATTGCTAATGTATTATTGTGGTTTGTACTTGTTTCTTTTTGCTGAAAAATGCCTAAACGCAACACTGTTTTGCAAATCTGTGGACTATTTAAAATTTAAATGACATTTTAATAATTTTGTGAAAATTCAAGTATGGATTTTATCAATAAAGCAATCCAGCAATATTACACGTAATGTTAACAAATTATTAATCTTATTTTCGAAATTATTTGAATACGTTTCCGAACGCTAAAACTTTATTACGCGACTGTAACTGCGCGGCCCCAGAAAACGGCTAACTTCCGATCGGCTTACTTATTTCGAACAAACTGTACTAACATATTTGGCTATTAGTCAGGACAAACGATGAAGACAAACATCGACACTGAGCGTGGAACGGAGGCGGCCAAGACAGGAGCTTTACTTTGTGTAAAATTATTTCATCATCATTGCTCCCAAAAACGGAGAAAGTAAAAGTCGTGAGGAAACCGACATGTCCTAAAACCAAAGACCCGGGCCCGCGTGGTGGATAACGACATACTCCCTCTCACTGAGAGGAGGCCTGTGTTCCAGAAGTGAGAACATTATAGGCCGATTATGCTTAGAACCACTCATGGTATACATACCGGAAAGCGACTGGTCGGCGCCAAGTGTTGGTTCAGCGGTGGGCGGGCGCAGGCGCGCGGGGGGGCGCCGCCGGCGCTTGGCGCGCCGGGGCCCGCGAGGCGCGGCCGGACATGGGCGCTTGCGCACCA